>WHPX01000023.1:0-381457 GCA_011057435.1 Actinia equina
CACACTACAGCCCCACACACTTACGATGTCGTCCAGCACCCTAAACACACTTACACACACTTATCACCACTTTACACACACTACCACAACACTTACATCACACCACATGTTACAGACAAGTAACCAACCATCACTTTACCACAACCTATCACACACTCTTCACACATATTTACACACCCTTATCATTCACCTACACTTTACACACATTCGCCCTACATACACTTCAACACTATATACTCCAAACTTTCAAACATATACTACACAAATACACACCTACAAACAATTACACCCATCAACCTACAACACTTACACATCCAACCACTTACAGAACCTTAACAGTGGACAAACCCTTACATACACACTTTACCACACACTTACACACACTTTTAACACTTCCACAACCACCGTAATACTCTTACCCCACTCGTGTACCAACTGGTGTCAAAATAGTAAACACCTACATACCCACACTACCACACCTTAGCCACACCTACAAACACAACTTTACACACATTGACGCTGCCAACGCCGAGTAGTTTTCATTATCTAGATACCACATTTTAGGGGCACACTGTTCCACGACACTAGACACGTGTACCCACCACTACACCACACTTACACACACGTACACACACTATACACACACTTCTACACACCCTGAATACAACCCTCTACATCACTACACGAGGTATTATGCTACCACCCTTACTTACATACTTACACAGCTTTACAACCACCTAACATACACTTCCACCCATAGTCCTACTCAAACTTTTTCTTCAATATTTACACACAGAATCATCACACTGTGGAGGGCATCACACTTATCCACATCCTAAAGACACCTTACAAACCCACTTACACATCACTTTCTAACTACTTCCACACACCTAGATACACGTTACCACATAAATATCTTAAACTTTCAAATGTGTTACACCATACATACAAGACACTACCCCTACACGGTTCCCTACACACCCTACCACCCTTACACACACATATATTCATTATTAACCCATTTTCAGGCACACTTTCACCACTAATTCACTCTTACTGCACACCTACCCAATTAACACACAACTTACACACACTTACACAGTGTCACGTACACACACTTACAGATACACTTACACACACTTACACCACACTTGACACACACTTACAACCACATTACACACCTTACAAGACAGTTACCCACACTTACCACCACACTTACACACACTTACACACACTTGAAAAAACTTACAACACACTTACGTCAAAGTACCACACACTGTGCACACACTACACACACTTACATCCAAAACACGACCACAATTACCCACTCCATTACACTACACACATATATAATAAACTTTCAAAATATTAACACACACTACAAACTCTAAAAACATACACACACATAAACACACTTTACACCACTTAGCAACGATTAATGACACTTACATACACTTAACCATACACGTTAAGCATACACTTACACACACTTACACACATTTCAAACACTTCCACACACCTACATACAATTACACACATATATACCCAAACTTTCAAATACTAACACATACATACACCACACTACACACACTTACACACACCTAAACACACTTACACACACTTACACACACCTACATACACTTACACACATATATACTCAAACATTCAAATATTAACACACATATACAAACACTACACACACTTACACACACCTAAACACACTTACACACACATACACACACTTACACACACTTACACACACTTACACACACTTACACACACATACACACACTTACACACACTTACACACACTTACACACACCTATATACACTTACACACATATATACTCAAACTTTCAAATATTAACATACACCATACACACACTACAAACACTTACACACACCTAAATACACTTACACACACTTACACACACTTACATACACTTACACACACTTACACACACTTACACACACTTTCAAATACTTTCACACACCTACATACACTTACACACATATATACTCAAACTTTCAAATATTAACACATACATACACACACTACACACACTTACACACACCTAAACACACTTACATACACTTACACACACTACATACACTTACACACATATATACTCAAACTTTCAAATATTAACACACACTTACACACACTACACACACTTACACACACCTAAACACACTTACACACACGTACACACACTTACACACACTTACAAACACTTACACACACTTACACACATAACACACACATATATTCATTATTATACCCATTTAAGTACACTTTCACACACTAAGACACTTACACACACTACACACACTTACACACACTTACACACACTTACACACACTTACACACACACTTACACACACTTACACACACTTACAAACACTTACACACACTTACACACATAACACACACATATATTCATTATTATACCCATTTAAGTACACTTTCACACACTAAGACACTTACACACACTACACACACTTACACACACTTACACACACTTACACACACTTACACACACACTTACACACACTTACACACACTTACACACACTTTCAAACACTTACACACACTTACACACACCTACATATTTACTCACACTTACCTACATATACAAACACTTACACACACTTACACACACTTACACACACTTACACACACTTACACACACTTACACACACTTACACACACTTACACACAATTACACACACTTACACACTCTTACACACACTTACACACTTTACACATACTTACACACACTTTCAAACACTTACACACACCTACATACACTTACACACATATATACTCAAACTTTCAAATACAACCAGGACTCAAGGCATAAATTAGTCGCACCTTAGATTGCTGCACTGCGAGTTGGTACCTTTGAACCGACTTAGAGATCTCATTCTCAATAACGGCGCTTTCGAAGAGGACAAGGAATACTTGTTGTGTTTCCTGCGACGCACCGCTTGCATCTACAATGGGGCGGCGGGTGCTAACCTGTGCTCCTAGAATACAGTAGACAAAGGCTTCGATGCTGTAGTTGATCCTTGCTAGATTTTTTAGGCTCAACCCCAAAAACGTTAGGCTAAATAAGGCAAATCTAATAATGGCTTACTTGGAAGGGCAGACAAAACACTACGAAAACGTTAGGAAGAATTACGTTAGAGCCCGGAGTACGCTACATAAGATTGCGATAATTTCAGGATCCATATCTGTTGTGTTAACGGGCTCCGGCGTTGCTACTTCGCTTACTGGACTCGGAGTAATCGTAGGAGTTTCTTTGCCTAGTGTTGGGGCAGTTTGTGGTATTTTTTCTGCCCTTGCTACGGGTATTTTGAAAAAGCTATCCACGAAAATATCAAAACACGACACGACAATAGCTCTGTCTAGGGCTAAAGTAATACTATTACTGACCTTGTTTCGAAGGCTTTGCGTGACAGAAAGATATACGACGTAGAATTCTCGCTTATCTTAGCTGAAGAGGAGAAGTACGAGAATCTAAAGTCGGACAAAAGAAACAAAAAAACAGTCGTAAAAGATCTTTCCGAGGAATCTCGCAAAAAGATCTACCTAGAAGCAAAAGAGGAGCTTCAAAGAAAGGTCGCTCAGTAAACATTTGCTTTGAAAAAAGCGTGACAGGATTTTATTTACATATTGAACGCCGGCTGTAAAAAATTAGAGCATAAGACATAAATTTAATAATTTTCACATTTGTAAGAGTCCTGTGTGTTTGGCGTTTGCTTGTTTTCTTGGACTTTGGATCTGGGGAAGCCCAGAGTCCCCGAGTTCAAGCCCCGCTTAGACACATTTGAACCGGTTGCTGTGAGTGAAAACAAAAGCCTCCCCCACCCACAATCTCCCCATGCAAAACTGGCGTTTGTTTTGCCAGAAACCTAACTGGGGAATGCATCGCGATAAACAACAAGCTATCCTATTAACGAAATAGACGCGGGATGCGGGTAATAACGGCAAAACTCGAAATGTGTACCTTAGACGGGTAATCCTCCGGTGGTCGTAGTTTTAGAACCCCCATCCCCTATACTACTAAAGTTAGAATTTCTGAAAACCCCAAGGTCACGAGTGCAATTCAAGTGCGTGAAATTAGGATCAAACGTCTTGGCGGGGAAAATTAGGGCACGTGTGAACTCCGCATTTCCAGTCGAAAGGTGGACATTCTGAAAGCCCATGTCCAGGCGGCTCGGGGCTGTCCAACCCCGAGGTCCCCAGGCCATTTGTAGGACGTGAAATTAGGATCCAAAGTCTTGCCTGGAAAAACTAGGGCAGGTGTGAACTCCGCCTATCTACTCGAAAGGTTAAAATTCTCAAAGACCGAGTCCAGGCCGCTCGGTGCTGTCCAACCCCGACGTCCCCGGAGAATTTGGAGGGCGTGATATTAGGGTTCAAAGTCTTCATGGGAAAAACTAGATCACGTGTGGACTCCGCCTTTCCAGTCGAAAGGTGGAAATTCTGAAAGCCCGATTCTAGTAGACTCCAGCTGCCCAACCCAGAGGTCCCCATGGCAATTGGAGGGCGAGAAATTAGGGTCCAACGTCTTGGCGGGAAAAACTACGGCACGTGTAAACTCCGCCTTTTTAGTCGAAAGGTGGAAATTCTGAAAGCCCGTATCCAGGCGACTAGGGCTGCCCAACCCCGAGATCCACAAAGTATTTGGAGGGCGTGAAATTAGTGTCCAAGGTGTTGGCGGGAAAATCTAGGGCAGGTGTGAACTCCGCTTTTCCGGTCTAAAGGATAAAAAATTCTGAAAGCACAAGTCCAGGCGACTCAGGGCTGCCCAACTACGAGGTCCCCAGGGCATTTCGAGGGCGTGAAATAAGTGTACAACGTCTTGGCTAAAAAGGTTGAAATTCTGAAAGTCCGAGTCCAGGCGACTCGGGGCTGCCCAACCCCGAGGTTGCAAGGGCATTTGGAGGGAAATTAGGGTCCAAAGTCTTCATGGGAAAAACTAGGCTAGGTGTGAACTCCGCCTTTCCAGTCGAAAGGTGGGAATTCTGAAAGCCCGAGTCTAGGTGACTCGGGGCTTTCAAACCCTGAGGTTCAAAGGGCATTTGGAGGGCGTAAAATTAGGGTCCCAATTCTTGGCAGGAAAAACTATTCCGCGTATGAACTCCGCTTTTCCGGTCTAAAGGATAAAAACTTCTGAAAGCCCAAGTCCAGGTGACTCGGGGCTGCCCAACTACGAGGTCCCCAGGGCATTTCGAGGGCGTGAAATAAGTGTACAACGTCTTGGCGGGAAAAATTAGGTCACTGTGAACTCCGCATTTCCAGTCGAAAGGTGGGAATTCTGAAAGCCCGTGTCCAGGCGACTCGGGGATGTCCAACCCCGAGGTCACCAGGGTATTTGGAGGGCGTGAAGTTAGGGTTCAACGTCTTGGCGGAAAAAAATAGACCAGGTGTGAACTCCGCCTTGCCAATCGAAAGGTTAAAATTCTGAAAGTCCGAGTCTAGGTGACTTGGGGCTTTCAAACCCTGAGGTTCAAAGGGCATTTGGAGGGCGTGAAATTAGGGTTCCAATTATTGGCAGGAAAAACTATTCCGCGTGTGAACTCCGCTTTTCCGGTCGGAAGGTGGAAATTCTTAAAGCCCGAGTCCAGGCGTCTCGGAGATGCTAAACCCCGAGGTTCCCAGGGCATTTGGAGGGCGTGAAATTAGGGTCCAAAGTCTTGGCGGGAAAAACTACGGCACGTCACGAGGAGCTTTAGGCGACTTAAAAATGAAATAACGGACTTTGAAAGTCCGGTAAATCGCAGCATGATATGAAATGTGATCTACTTTCCTATTGTTTTATGTATATGCGTAAAAAGGATTAACGAATACGATGCCGGCCAATGTTTATAGTCTTGTCAACACTAACCCTGAAACTTGGTACTACCTATCGAATCTTGTCAACACGAATCGTGAAATTTAAGTCCATGTTCGAGTTAATATTGATAAAAACAGTGAAAGCGCGCTCAATTCAAAGGTCACGGCAAAAAAATAGGCTGTGTGATGAGGCAGCAGGAGTGGTTCTTGCTCCTCGTTGATCGTGTTCTTTAATAACCCTGGAAAGCGCTAGTACGTAAGTCACAGATGAAATAGGTGGTGGAACACGTAAAACATCGCTTCAAACGCAATTTCCAGACGAAATCGTAAGACTTCCTGGCACGACTTGCTGGATGAAAATGGCGATCTAAAGAACACGTATTCTTCGCCACAACATTTGGGATAGTCAAAGGATGGCTCAGGCAGCGAGACATGTAGGGATTTGGCAGAAAAAAAGAAATTAAATTAAGACCACCATCGTGGACCACATTAATTCGTGCGATCTAGAACATTTGGGTTTCAAGGCCACTGATGAACAACGATTGAACAAGATACATCAATAATCTCGAAACGCAGTTGGTGAAGCTTAAGGACGAAATCAATTCTCTCAAAGACTGTACTTCAAAGTATGAAGTAGTGACGGCAGCTCTAAAAAGGAAGAACGCAGACCCCATCATCATTGGTAAAACTTTGCCGAGCGCGCCTAATCATTCAATCAATTTCCAGCCAACTACAGAATCTGAAAAATCTGATCTTAATTTGCAGAAAAGTGATTTGTCGCCTAACCTTAATGAAATCTATAACAGTAAGGAACTTCGGCCATACAAAAAAGAAGAAATGTTGAAAACCGTACAAAGTCCGTATTCCCGAAGAGGTTCAAGATATTTGTGAAGGCCATCGCGAGTCGATTGGTAGTATCCTTGGACACCGAATCCTTGTTGACGATGATAGCGTTCTCAACAATTTAGATGAAGTAGTCGATATTGTTGCAGAACAAAAAGGAATCAAGGAAGGCTAAGAGGCAGAATGCCTGACGAAGCATGTTAAACATCACACAACTCGGCCGTAGTGGAGTAAGTATGCATGTATGACTTTTTTTTTAATAGCCTGTTCTTGAACTCTCTTTTCGCCCGAATGTGAGAAGAAATTCTCCTTGGTGCTTCCTTGGATTGCCTTGCATATAAAACAGCCTGGCGGCAGCAGGACAACTTGGCCTGCAATTGAGGGCTGTTCGTTCTGTGAGAACAATTCTCCTGGTGCTTCCTCGGGTTGCCTTGCATATAAAACAACCTGGCGGCAGCAGGACAACTTGGCTTGCAATTGTTGGCTGTTCGTCTTGTGAGAAGAAATTCTCCTTGGTGCTTCCTTGGGTTGTCTTGCATATAAAACCTGGCGGCAGCAGAACAACTTAGCTTGCAATTGAGGGCTGTTCGTTCTGTGAGAACAATTCTCCTGGTGCTTCCTTGGGTTGCCTTGCATATAAAACAGCCTGGCGGCAGCAGGACAACTTGGCTTGCAATTGTTGGCTGTTCGTCCTGTGAGAAGAAATTCTCCTGGTGCTTCCTTGGGTTGTCTTGCATATAAGACAACCTGGCGGCAGCAGGACAACTTGGCTTGCAATTGTTGGCTGTTCGTCCCGTGAGAAGAAATTCTCCTGGTGCTTCCTTGGGTTGTCTTGAATATTAAAAAACATATCAAGCTCGTGCACAATAAAATGGACTAGGACTTGTAATGGTATGATATTGTCAAGTCGCTGCTCTCGATCTTTGCGATTCTGCAGTCTAACATTTTCATATTTTCTCTTTCTCCAAAGTTTTCTCTTCTCATTGCGCTTATTCTTTCGTTGTTTCCGCCTTTCTTCTTTCTATATGTACTGGGCTGGTAAATATTTAAAACTTGACTAACCATGGCCAATTTCTTTAAAATTCCTAAAACAACTACAGCCAGGGTCAAATGGTGAATGACTGAGAATGAAGTCTGTCAGGAATACTCATTTGGTAGCTGGTTAAACGATAACTGGATTTCGTGGTTGAAAAGCGGAGAATACATACTGTAGTAAGGATGCAACTTATTTGTATCATAATTTCTAGATAAATATTCCCAAAGTTTGGTATGTATATATCATGAAATGGATAATAATTTCTTCGAAACCACTAATACAACTATTAGTACCGGGAAAATGTCGAGAACAAGAAACCCAGCAAACAACAATCACAGGGTTTATGAATATTCTTGAGTGCTGTTACAGTAATTAAAAATAGCCAATTCCGCCTGAAGTAAGACAATTAATTTCTTGTGCCTATATCTCCATACTAGTATTGTATTTCAATCATGATCTGATGACAAGCTATGTTCATCTAATACTTGACAAGCCAAATTAAAATTTCACGCCAACCAAACGCCTTTGAGATGGATTAGAAGAACCCCTACCTAGAATTTTTATACTGGCCTAAGCTCCTCGTGGAACTCCGCCTTTTTAGTCGAAAGGTGGAAATTCTGAAAGCCCGTGTCCAGGCGACTAGGAGCTGCCGAACCCCAAGATCCCCAGGGCCTTGCCTTCCCCTTGCCTTCCCCTTGGCGTGAAAAACTAGTCCACGTGTGAGCTTTACGGTTTGTCTGGCACTGAAATATGTAAACTGCAGATCATTCAAAATGCTGGCGCCCGACCTGTCACCAAAACAAAGAATCATGAGCACGTATACGCTCCAATACTACATTGCCTTCCTTTTAGGAAACGTATTATCTTTAAGATTATGGTATTAACATTTAAGTGTCTTAACGGTCTTGTTACCAGTTATTTAAGTGAACTCTTAATAAACCATAAAACAAATCGTGAGTTAAGATCTGCATTCAAGTTGACACTTCATGTTCCACGTGCAAAAACAAAATATTATGGCAATATAGCTTTTTTTATCACCCTCACTGCATGGCGAAACATTTCGTACACTCAGCGGTTCAGTATCGCGGGCGCACTTTAAGTCGAAGGCCAGTACTAAGATGGCTGCCAGTTTCAACAGGAAATCACTACCAGGTTTTTATAAGCAACTTAATGAGTCACCAGTCTGGTTTTTCGAGCCAGTAAAGGTGAAAAAAAGAACTAAAAGGTCAAGTGGTCCCTACTATGCCGTAGAGAGGCTGATTTCAAAGCGAATTTTCAAGGGAAATGTAAGTAAATTTAAGTTATTTTTGAACATTTTTTATTAAGTAACTTACTAAGCATGCTTTACTGTTTTTCGAATCTTATTAAATATATTTTCTTTCTTACCTTTAAAAAGCGTCTTACTTATTAAGGAACTAGTTGTCTCTTGTTTTTTGTTGTTGTTTTTAACAAGAATTCTTTTACTGCATTCAGACTGAATATCTAGTCAAGTGGGAAGGCTACAGTTCATATTATTGTAGCTGGGAGGATGAAGGAAACCTCACCAGAGACTTGATAAGGTAAGATATAGTTGAATGTAAATTTTAGTCATTCATTCACTTTAATTATACATAGTATAGGTATTGATTGACTTCTCCCTTTATAATAGATCATATGACAAGCCTGTAATTGAGAAGTCAAGACTTCAGGCAAACATTGACACTCTTTTGCACAATATTACCTTAAAGCTCAAGAGCAAGTCAAGAGCTCCAGTTTCTGGCTCTTTTGATCATGACTGCTTTCGTTATTTATTTGGGGATAAGGGTAATGTGTCAAAAGATGAGAAAGCATTAATGCTAGAAAAGGGAGATTTTTTATGCTGTAATTTTTTCAATGATTGGGACCAGTGTTTGGACAGAAATGGGGATGGGGTGATCATTCATTTTCCTATTCGAGTAGGCAAAGTTCTGTCTCATTCACCAAGTACAACTGTTTTTCAGGGTGGGAAGCTAATAAAACAACCAACTATGCCTATTGAAAAGCTAAAGATCGATTTTGTTCGAAAGCCCTTCTCTTGTATTTGATCTTGTACAAATTTCTTACTTGTTTTGATCAAATTATTATGCACTGATACAAAGTCAAAGCTTCAAACTTTCCATAAATGTCAAGAAACTACAACTATATACCTGAAACTACATTTATCTGTAAATTAGCAATAATTATAATTTCAAACTTTTCAACAATATTGTGAAATATATTGCTAATATGTTATATAAAATACATAGAAATAATACCACAAATGTATTCTCTGAGGTCCTCTTATTTGTCTTTTGATGAAGGAATCAAGTAGTTTGACTAAACTAAAAGCAAAATATAGAAAGATATACGGCTCAAGCTGTTCAAATTGTTTACTATATCTTTAGGTTCTTAAGTATTGTATTTTATATCTTACATAACCTCTGTGAGTAAAAAGCAATTAAAAATAAATTTATTCTGTTCACATTATAAAAACTGTGTTATTTTCCCTGACATACTTTATCCTAGAATGAAGATATAGAAATATAGATAAGTCAATGGTCCACCAGCTAGGACTGACCTGTTCATAATTATCCAAAGTTCTTCCAAATATTTTGAACTCTAAACATCATTGCAGCTTTGAATAGAGCTAAATTCTCCCTTACCAAGCTATGATTAAATTGAGAAACTTAGTGAGGCTACTCCAGGATATTTTGGAATTTCAAAAATGCTTCACTTTTTTTTTTTTTTTTTTTTTTTTCTTTTATAGATATACACATCTGAATATATGAATAAAAAGATAAAATACAAATTAAGGGAAAATGAATAAGGGTATAAACCACCATCCTTAACCTGCATTTTTGTCTTTAAACTTTATCTTTCAATGCCACATGAAAATATTTTAGCAAGATTAATTAACATAAGCATTCAGCTCATTTTTTCCTTTTATTTTTTATCTCTTCTTCCCAATAGGCAGTATTCTTTTTGTTATATTTTCTTCTTTTTCTTTCATGATCCTGAAGGTTCCATTGCCTGCTCTCAAGCTTTAAAATATCTGCTGTTGAGTCCCACTTGTTAGATTTCCTAAGGACTATTGCTCTAGCTACATCATTATTCTTCTCTACTCCTTGACCTGTAAAAACTTTGATAGACTTGTATTGTTGCAAAAAATGTGGAACATGGGTGACAAGAATGTGCATGTAAGGGGTCACTCTCTTTCTTTCATAGCCCTTCATCTTTCCATTCAAAGAAGTAAAGAGGTTTACCCAGGCTGCTGCTTTGAGGTGAAACTCCTTGGGATCTTGCTCTGGAGACCAGGCACTTATGAAACTATACAGCTTCCCAAACTTAATCCAAATTTCAATCACTTTCTTTCCAAACTCTGTATTTTCAAACAGCTCCAAAGATTCATCACTCTGAGGAAACCTGTACAGCAGCTTCTTTTTACCATCTCCAGTCAAGCTAGTCCAGTCATGTCTTCCACTGGATTGACCATCAGCATTTTTTACTTCCCACACGTCGAACGAAATTCCTAAAGATCTTATGTGTTCTTTTGTTCTATTTAAATGTACATTCCTTTCTTGTCCTCTCACTCTATCCATTTCTATGCCTTTGTCCCAATCTAAAGCAGAATTGATGAGATTTTCTAGAAGGATGTCTGTTATTCTCAACATTAGGTGCAATTCATCAACAACAATGTGATCTAAGTCAATGTTAATCAAAGGCTCTTTTTGACAACCATAGTTATTACAGTTTTTCTTGTTTGGGTGATCCTTACACATTTTTTTTATTTCTTCAATTGTTCTTCCTAAAGGAGGGTTATTAAATATTTCAAATGGTTTATCTACCTTCCATCCGTCTCCCTTAAAAACTTTGCACCACGCACAAGCATAGTCAGCAGTGGCTGACTTAAGCCCAAGCATTAAAAGAATGAATTTATAATCTCCACCTAGAAAAAATTCAGTTTTCAGTTTTCTCCCATCCACCTCAATTAAACCAACTGAAATTAATTCATTGATTTCTTTAAAGATTTCCCCAAATGACTGTTGTAGGGTTTCATAGCTTTCTGGGCTGTCAACAATGGATATTGTCCTATTTCCTTTAGCTGACATGACATCATGGCCAGATTGAAGGAGGGAAAAAGAAAGAATAATATAGTTACTGTTCCTGGTCATTTTTGCACCATCACCATTTATTTTGATTTTCATCTTATCTTCACTCGGTGAGAAGCTGATGTTATGAGTTTGAAGATATTCAGAAATGTGTTGTTGTAGAAAACCAGTGAGAGAGCTAACTTGTGTTCCATGATGTGGACCAGGTTAGATTAAGGTTAGATCTACACTGTTTATTTAAATAAGACTTAGGGAGACTATCACAAACAAATGAAAATTCATGATAGAACTTGTCACCCACACAAAACTTATCAAGCAGAAAAAGCACCTCCTCTACTTTTGTTTTTTCTTTAGAGGATAATTTATCATAACAGAGACCAGTTTTTTCATCCCCTTTCAAGGTTAATCTCTGGGTGTCTCCAGTTGACTGCTCTCTGATCACTATAGCTTCAATATCTATGCCATAGGATTTGGCAAACCAAAGTGCAGTTTGTGCACGATTTAAAAAACTGTTGATCGTCCGTCTCTTATTCTTACTCTCAGCTACTGGCTTACCCTTGTACTGTTGTTTTTCTTCGAGAACTGAAATGTACTCTTCCAACTCATCATTCGACTTCTGTAACTGCTCTATTTTCCGATCTCTCTGTGTTATTTCTTTCATCATTAGCTCGTATAAAGATTGTTTGGCTCTCTCTAAGTCTTCATATTTTCTTCTCCACTCCTCAGCTTCATTTTCTAGGCTATCTATTTCCTGTCTCCACTGGTCGATGGCTTTTAACTCACCTTCCTTGATGTGGTAGGTTCTTGACCTGGCGTCCAAATCCTTCCTAGCCCTTCCTTTCGTCTGTTTGTACAGCTGACTGACAGATCCCGCTATTTTCCTTATGTTGTCATCTATTTGACTTCTAATTTCTTCATCGTCAACGAATACAAATGCATTACCTGGAATGCTCCATTCGAGAAGGTCGATGAATCTCACTACTTCATTGCACAAGCAATTTTTAAATACGATTTCATGCCATAACTTAAGAAGTGGAAAAGAAATTTTCAATGCAAAAACAACCCGGTCGTTATCCCTATTATATAAATAATGAAATTCTGTATTACACAACTCAACGTTTGAAAGATCTTTATTCAAACGGAGCGCCTGATATTTGGTAAACAAGTCCGACATTTTGAAAAACTACAAATCAGCTGATCGAGTGACAGATGATTTTACCGCCAAAAACCCTGTTGATCGAGTCATCAGTCCCCCTCTGTTAAGTTAATCAGCGATAGTCTGGGACTTAGGGTATAGAGAATCATAGGATTCAAAATGGCAGCCGAGGAATAGCTAGTTTTTGAGATATTCTTGTCGAAATCTGTCCTGAATTTAGAAGGATTCCGCGCGCGATCGTAATCGAAGGAAGAGAAACTTCAAATTAGTCATTCTTCTTCATGTTTAGCTGATTTTGGAACCGGTTTAGTAAATTTTAATGCTTATATTTTTGCTTTGAAAACTATGTTTACATGATGAACTTCTAATCTGGATATGTGCAAAACTTGTAAATACTCTATCTAGTCTTTTAGAGCTCGACAAAGTCGTGTAAAAACGAGAAAAATCAGCATGTCGGCCATGTTTTCTATGTTTTCTGTGGACATTAACGGCAAAATCTTCAAACGAAAATGGAACCGGTAAGACGATAATTGATTGCTTCAAAACTTGAGTAGAATTATGGATAATAAGTATGAAAAAAATACTGGATATGTGCAAAGTTGAAATAGTTAATATAACAAAAGCTAGAAGGGAAAAAAACGGGATTACCGAAGGTTTTCAAATAAATTTTGTTGACATTTCTTTACTTTTAAGCACTCTATTGCGCATGCTCGTCCGCCATGTTGTACCAAATTTTTCGCCATTCCGCACCGAGACAATGAAACACACTCCCTGAGAACATTCAGTACGCAAAATCATTAGACTCTTTTAAAAAGCTTCTAAAGGCATTTTTGTTTGAACATGACGTTAAATTTTAAAAACAAGGAACTATTATTTACTTATTTTTATTTTTATAATGACAAAAGTTTAAAATTATACATCTAACAAATGTATATTTCTATAATTTTCATTTTCTTTTCTGTTTCAATATTGTTAATATTTATTTTCTTCTATGCTTTGTAAAGCGTGTTGAGATTTGTGGAACACGATATATTAAGAATGAAAGTTATTATTATCATTATAATATTAGATGACGTAAACGATTAAAGTAAATATTTACTTACTAGTAAGATGGACGTTTAGCCATTTTGGTTTTTCATGAATACAAGTGCTCAAATACCAACGCCACACTACATAAGAATATCCGAATGTTTCAAAATCTTAAGGATGGTGGGTACAGTTGTCAGAGCCCCCTACTGCGCACATTACGTAATCCACAGGAACACCAATGTTTATAAAAATAAAAACGACAACAAAACGATAGTAGTATTTTTTCATGGGTGTCTGTATGGGATAGTTTTATACTACTGTGAAAATAAAAGTGAAAGTTCCGAAAAGGAGAAAACGACGACTAGATGGTAGATTTGTCAGAAACAGAGTACCGGTGAACTAGACGAAAAAGATCAAGCGGCAGAGAAACTTGAAAACAAACACAAAATATTAATTGAACGATTACCTGATGGAGCAGTTAAAAAGTGAGTGAATTGAATGTAAAGAGGCACTTTTAAAAACTTTACATATAATGCGAATGCGGAGTTTTAAACTGAAATTTCACCTACTATAAACCACTTTGTTATTCTCAGTTATCCCTACAAGGTTTTCCTATTGCATTCCCTAGAACCATTTAGTGACCGTATTCTTGCAGTAGTTCTTGCAGTAGTCCGCCATGTTTGCCATCCCATAATGCAATGCTCAACCAAGTCTCTCTGGGGAGGGGTGGAGGAATTTTGTAACCATCTCTGGAAAAAAGTATGAAATCTAATATTCAAAAATTATAACTCCAAAAAATGCATGGCGACTCCAGTTTTTTATTTGCTTGGTATGTTTTGTAAACACAAGATAATTTTGTATGTGCTATTTCAAAATTAAAAATAGTTTTAGTTGTTTTCTTTTTAACTCGTGGCGTGCACCTACTTTTGCGCAAAAGCAGATAAAAAATGTACTTTCACATTTGCAATTTCTGATCTTTTTATCAATATGAAAAAATATTGATGTTAAAATGTCGATGTACTTAAGCCAAACAAAAGTGCTTCAAAATGCGCTGAAGTCATCGGGTCTTTAATGACAATTATCTCGCTTGGATACTCCCATTTTTTTCACGTTTTTAGATAGCCCCTTGGGCACTCAAAAATATTGACACCGTTTCATTTAAAAAAAAGGGGTTGCGAACTGAACCCACCATCCTTATCTGAGAGAAGTATTATGAATCATCAAATGTTAGATATACTTGTATTCTTTGTAAAAACAATTGTTTGAAAAAATATAATATAAATTACCAATGTACTATACGACTGGAGTGCTTAATTGTTGATCATATGATATTAAATCCTGTGCCTCTTCAAGAAGAGTATCTGCTTTTTCTTTCAGCAACATCTGTTGAAAAATAAATGTCATTTCCCACTGTTGCTAACAGATTACATAATAAGAATTAGATGGGAATAGGGGACAAGGTATCACTGGCCCAGGACAAACATAAGCATTGGACCTCTTCCCCGCATGGTGACTTCAGCCAAGTTAAAAGGTAAGAGAAAAAAATTGAAAGATATATATTGGATGCGGCTATAATTTTTGCAAAACAAATATTGATATATATTGCATAATTTTTGAGATACTTTTAATATACTTGTATATTAGCAAAAATGGAAAACCGAAACCTAGACTAGGGCTTTTCACAGGTAGCCCGAGTAATAAGCATTTAGATAATTGGTAATAAAACATTGGCCTACAAGAACAAGTCAACACGTCAAAACGATGTACAGCAATATCAAAAAACAATGTGAACATCCTTAGTAGTTCTGCTTCCCTTGGTGACATCCTGTTGGTAAAGTCTTAATTCAGTTCTTTGATTAAAATTAGTAACAATTGTTAATAAAAATTACCGCCAGTATAACACCGAGGTAACCAGAACTAATAAATATGAGTAACGAGCGGAAAGAAGGCTTAAGAACCAAGGAATAAAAACATCATCTCTCAATCAAAATAATCGACTCACGTGTCCAGACTGACGCAGTCCGATATCTCAGTAAGGTTGAGGAAACAGTCAAATCAAACAATCAACTTTGCGATTCAATAGATTTTGGCATCATGGGCCTTTAACTCTTAGACTGTTCGGGCCGGGGATCTAATGGTTGAGTAGTATTAGTTAACTTTTTCAGACAAGTTAAAATCGGAAATAAGCAGTAAGTTTATATACATAAATGGCATTAAACTAACCCCAGTTTCAAGCCTTGCATTTCAGGACATTTCCATTTGTGACGTCACATAGCACCCGATGGATTGCTTCGGGATTTTTCTTACGTTTGATATGTTGATACGTAATACACTATAGCAGTTAAAAATGGACCGCTTTTAAAAGCTAAATCCGCCTCCTGTGTAGTAGACTTCAGCAATTTGTTTTGTATTTCCTCTATACATTTACTGAAATTTGACTATTTATAGCGGATAATTTCGACGAGTTGCGGGTCGGAAATATGTCTTTTTATAGTTAATATTTTTCGGTTGAAAGATAGAGAATATTTTTTCATTCACGCTAGGACATTTGATTAAATGATAATTTGGCTTAGAGAACACCAACACTGAGGACGAAGAGAGGTTGTTAATGTCTGAAGTTGTACCCAAAAGTACACAATAGAATACGAAATGGGCCGTTAAATTTTCGAGGAATGGCAGCAGTTGGACTGGACGGACTGGTTGTGGCCAACGTGGAGGATTTAACAGTTCCACTAGAACAAATGTGTGCTTACACTCTAAATTTCTGGCTCTGTAAGTTCATTTTTGAAATGTTCCTCTTATCTATACACATGTAAGGATGATAAATTAAGATGCATATTAAATTCAATGTTTTACATTTGTCCTTTGTTTTTATTATTCAGTTACACATCTTTATCAAACGTTATGCATACTAATTAGCTTAGTACGAAGTCTCTATCAAACATTACTTAATATACTTATTAATAATTCGTCAACCCCAGCATTTCCCTGCTGTTTTAGTTACTTGAGTTTTATTGGCGTTAATACTGAGATGTTTGTACCCTCATGAATTATTCATGCCTTTTACTATTCGTAGAACATATTCTACAATAACTAAAGTTTGTGTTAGTAGCTATATCAGAAAGTCGTAATAAAAATATTCATATTAAGAATATTTTGAACTTTGTTTAGCCGTCTTCTATCCGGCTTCAAACTCACCACAAAGATAGCTGGAACACGACGTTACGAATGGAAACATTGTTCCAGTCATTTGCCTAGAGAAACCCCCTTCCTCCTGTTTTTATAAACTTAAGGTGACTCCTTGAACGAATGGGATGTTTTAACCACAGTATATTTGTGTTTTCCCGAGGAGTTATGGGGAAATAGAAAAAATGATTTTGTTACGCTTCAAATTTACCTTGGCAGCTGATACGATCTCTCTAGCTTGTGTCTTGTAGAGATGTTCAACTTCTTTAACTAACTTGTCAGGGTTGGAGCGAGCTATATCGCACATTGAACGATAGCCTGCTTTGAAGAGTTGACGAGCACGTGCCTAAGAATGAAGTATGTAAAAATGAGAATAGAATTCAAAATAGCAATAGTGAAGATAACAATACCCCAAAATAGCAATAACGATAACAACTATTTCACCATCATCATCCAGTAACTCAGTATGTTTCAGAAACAAAATTTAAAAGTTGTAATGTATTTTTGGGTAAAAAGAAAATGCACACAGAACGACCGCTAAAAGACAGCAAGAAATGTTGAAACAATATAAACTATACTATATACGTCACTGTTTATTTGTTTTTTGAAAATTAAACCACAAGACAATCTTTTGAAGGAACAACCACGCTTACCCCTTCCCCTTTCCGCAGCGACCAATGACCATAGTCGCATGAAAACCACTGAAGCTATTCGCTCGAGAAGTCTTGGGCCGATTTTCCCATATCTTATTCCCTTCGTGCCTAAGGCTTTGTGGGCAAATTCTCATAGTAAAAACATACGACTGTATGATGAAAAACTACACTTTTTAATTTTGTTGAAGGCATGTTTCGAACGCCTGTCATTATCAATTACAAGAGATGAAATGAATAATTGCACTATTTAGGTGAATAGACCGATCCAAGGTTAATGGGGGTACAAAGGCATTGGGGCGAGCGCACGGCCAAACACAAATACAACAATACAAATCATACACGGCCGTCAATTCTTGCTCTTTTATCTTCGAATATTTCGCTAGTTTTCTACATTATATAGCCTTTAAAAAGTCCACTACCTCATTCATAAGACATCATTTAATATATTGGATAGTTTTTATGTCGTAGTCAATGCCGAGACAGGCAGAAGAAAAGCTAGAATACGAAGATTTCGTGAACTGGACCGTCAACTCGCTTAAGGTTTTTCTACCACTTCGTGGATTGAAACAAACAGGCAAAAAAACTGAGCTTGTGGCAAGAGCATTCGGTGCCTACGAACTAAAAGCACCAAAGAAGTTTTCTCAAGAAGAAATCAGCAAGAAACTAAAAGAAGATTACCAGCAAAGACTTGCGAAACACCTCATTATCATTGACCCAAACATGCTACGAAACGAAGTGTGGAACGATGATGTTCAAAAATGGCCACAAATTGATGGCATGCTTTTCAGCTATATCCTACGAGTAAAAGCAGTTGATGTGGATCAGTTATATCGGTAAATACAAGGACCAGAAATTATACTCTTACTGGCTTAGCGGATTTGTAAACACTGTTTACCATGCTGTTCATAACAACTTTGTGTTTTTAAGAGGAAATGTATCGCCATCACAAAGACTCAATAAAGATCCACATAAAGTGTGGACTTGAACAGAGGGACCAAAAGATAGGACCAAAATCTTCATCAATTTTGGTCTGCCTAGTGATCAGATGTATTTGCAACATGAATGAAATGCTACTATAATATAGCAAATAGATAATAATATTTGAATGCATATAAATGTGAATTTGAAATTTAAACATCTGTACATATTCTATTGTTCTATTCCTATTGTTGGGAATACAAATTCCTTAGGGCTTGTATAAATTGACCTTTAAATTTGTTTTGTTCTACTAAGTAAGAGTTAGAGGAGTTTTCTCTGTACTCTTGTTACAGTTACATTATACCACTTACGCAGTCTTTTTTGCTTAGTCCACTCATTTCAAACAGGAGTAAAAATGATGGGTACTTGTATTGTGGCATTAAAAGAAAATGGAATACAATATTGTCTTTCTTAATTTACTAGAGTAAAGACCATGAACCATGATTAAATAGACGTTATTCATATGAAGCCTTCTAATTGCTTGAAGTTATGTCTAATTTCATGGGTACAGTTCATTTTCTCTATATTCAAAATCAATACTAGCTTTTTATCAGACTTTGAAAAAATTACTTATAGTAAATGCAATGGACTTAGGTTCTACTTGTGTCTATTATAGTACCTATTAGCCTTAAAGTAATCGTTTCATAGTTCAATGAAAATCGCTCTATTAAATGAATGTTAGTTACTCACAAAGCGAGGAAAGTAAATTGCACAAAGCACAGCATACTCTAACAATATCATCTACTAGAGGTAGTAGGGTTATTAATAGTTCAGGTTTCAAAATACGGAATACTTTAACTCGACCAATAGCTTGCTCACCATATATTCTAACATTGGCAATGTTCGATGTCTTCTTGACATCAGATGGTAGCATCTGCATAGAAGCAGCGCAACTGGGTGGTATGCATAATGTTGCCATGGACATCGTCAGGTCTTCTTTGATTTTGAAACCTCGGTCGGCCATCACTTCATCATAAGGCTCAATGAGGTTCAAAAACCCACAATCCCTGACAATAAAAGCATCTGATGCCCTCCCTCCATAGCTTGGGGATACATATGATATAGCACCTGTAGGGGTGATGGCTACCAATACTTTACATGTGTAGTGATGCTTGTATTCACTCCACAGTGCAGCAGCAAAGCTTAAACCACTAGGGGTTTCTGTAAAACACTCAAAACAATCTATAATGTATCTCACTTTAGGATAAAGTTTCTTGAAGCATGATGGCAGTGTGTTCTTGACTTGTTGTTTGCTTGGCCATCTAATCAAGACTGACAGCTCTTTTGACATCAGTTTCACCTGCTCACCGTAGTCGAGGAAACCATGAATCTAAATGCCAGGTCTTCATTAATAAGGCCCAATTTAAGTTTCATCAATGTTAACAGAAATTCTTGCTGTAAGTCTAGCTTGCGTCCTGGGCCTGGGCGACCTTTCGTTACTAGACCAGGAGCTTTCTTCGGCGCTTCTTTCGCAGTTTGTTTTGGCCCGCGCCAGTACTGCATATTTTGCGCTCTAGGCAATAAATATATATTTGAAGGTAGACCAGTAAATGTTTTAAACGCTCTCTAGTTTTGCGGTTTTTTTTGGGCGATTGAGCCTTTAAAAAATCACTGAGGGTAATAAATAATGTTGGATAGTCGGTTTTAGAGTTATCTGGTGTTCTCTTGCCCTCGGGAAAATGGTTTGAACAGACAAATGTCCCTTGCGCTCACGCCTTTGGATCGAAGTCATCACCTCGACCTTGTGATTTGTTTTCGCCACAATGCGTTGTGGTGAAAACCATCTTTATTTAACAAGGTAAGATTGAAGTTGTCCACTTTATACCGCGTAAAATCATCTGTTAAAGTAATTCGTCTTCAAAGCTGTCGAAAGGCTTTTTTTCGTAGGCTTTTGCTGAATTTTCAAGTTTTACTCGACAACAGTCAAATGGCAGGCGGAAAGAGAGAGGTGTTTGTGTGGAAGGAATGCCATGAAAAAGTTCTACTCGCCGAGGTAGCTCTTGTTGAGCCATATAAATACAAGTTTGGCACAAAGGAACGTGGAGCAGCTTGGAAAGAGATCGCAGACTCGCTTAATGCAAAGGAGGGGTTTAAAGTGAGCCACAGGTCTGTACGAGAGAAGTTTGACAAGATGTTGAAGGACTTCAACAAGAAAGAAAACGAAGAGAAAAGCGCCTCTGGAATTGAAGTTGAATACACAGAGATTCAAAGAGCGCTAGAAGATATAAAGGAAAGAATGGCAGAAGTCATCCCATTTGGAGCAACAACTGACTGGAACTTGATGCCATGAATTATTTTATGCCCATTGTACAAGATAAGCTGGTTTTCACCGGGCCTGCATAAAGGTCGGAGTGTGCCGTCGATAAAACCCCAGCAGTTATCCAGCGCTGCTCCTTTCTGATGAATTGCATTAGCAAATGCCTCAAGGTGATTTGGTTGTAACCAGGGTTGATTAAGGTCGGATAAAAGATAGCCGTGAGTATCATAGATGAAATTCGGATAAAATCAGACTCATTTCCGGCACAGATCTACCAAAACGAGGGATCATGTCAGAGAGCCGGCAGGGATAGGCAATTCTTTTAAGCAGCAGACAGTGCCTGGGAATCCCTTCAGTATTGGGGATTTTTAAAGCCTCTAAAAGAATTGGTATTTCTGATTTTCCAAACCTAAACTCGGTCTTGCATTCGTCTTGTGACATGTAATCTAGGTCAAGTTTTGGATAACTCCAGTAGGGTAAACATGGATTTCTACGGTTGCAAACGTCATAAATTGTCAAAAGCTCACATTCATCTATGATATCCTCCAGGAAAAGACAACTGAGGTCTCAAATATGGATTTCTTGATGAACATGGCGTAAAAACTCAACTCTCCGCAGCCCTCGTTGTCAAAGCTCGATCTAAATCATAATTGCGTCAACATGAAGACGAGAACCAAAACAAAGTACCAGTCCTCTCACGGTCATACTTCGTCCTCGTCCTCGTCCTCGTCCTCGTCCTCGTCCCCGAATCTAAAGCTCTCTAATAACCAACGCAACAGCGAGCATGTTTTGGCATAATGATGCGTCGATGAGTCCCCCATGCGTTGGCCGCGCGCTCGCCCCAATGATTTTGCACCCCCGGCAAGATGGCGTCTATTAACCTTGGATCGGTCTATTAGAACAAATTAAAAATAAAGCGTATATGTAAAGAAAAGCTAATGGAATGTGACTGATTAACAACAAATCAACCTGATTGACTTGATGGTTGAGACTATCGGCTTCTTCCAATAGACCTTATTCGTGGTGTGACAATGTTTTCCCAATTCAGCGTGACGAACCTCCAGGGGATTCATTTTCTTTTGTTTTTACTCAAGTACTTTGAGTATCCCAAAGGATACGAAAGGAATAACGATGATATCCCGACGAGCTTCAAAACAGAAGCGTTTCATTCCCCCAGAGGTTTTTCACGTTGAATTGGGAAAACATTGTCATACCACGAATAAGGTCTATTGAATGTTTAATGCTCCAGTGAACTTAAGTTGAGATTTGGTATTTGCTGAATATAGCTTCCCTTATCCGAAGAGAGGTGTTCGTGAGATGTTCGTTCTTCGGAGGATTTAAGAATATGAGGTCTCGCCAATGACACTGGTGAAAAACGCACTGCGCATGCGTTGGAAGAAAAAACAAACAAAATGGCGGACAATAACAATTGATCACATCTAATGGTATAGGTTTTATTATAACCGACAGGGCTATTTTTTAAATATTTGTTTTGGAATTTTACAGATATCTTTGGATTTCTTTACATAGAATCCGATGTGATTATCTGCAAATTAGCCATGCTGGATGTCGACGTCGGGCCGTGAGTGGCGACATTTTGAAATATAATTTTTGCTTTGTATAAACAAAAGTTTTTTTGTATAAATCAGCATTGTATTACAATCGAAATTATCTTGCTATTGCGAAAAGGAAAACCTTAAGTTTTCAGTATTTTTCTTAAGTTTTGCGATTTTGTAAAACAATCAGAAAACAATCAAAACACTGGCATCAAAAATATGTTGCCCTTAGTTACGCTACGCCATCTCTAAGCGTGCGCAGTGCGTTTTTCACCAGTGTCCTCGCCAATATCGATTTTGTATATTTTCACCATGAGAATTCGCCCACAAAGCCATAGACACGAAGGGAATAAGATATGGGAAAAAAACGGCCCTCCGGCAACTGTTCCCAACTAACTCGTAATCAAGCGCCGGCTAATAGTTCGTGGTGCGAGTGAACAGGAAAAGAGAATAGATAGCTATAAAGCTGAGGGAAAATTACCTTGGCAATAGGGAAAATGATCAAAAAACGGAAATAACTACAAGTAAAATATTTCACAGGTCTCCTATCCATAAATGAGATAGCGTCCATCGTGGCATATGCTCAGCGTAGTGGATTCTATAACGGGCAGGGCGATGGAAGAAGGATTACTTGGTCGACCTTACCCCAGAGCGTCATAGAGCCGTTTTTGAACGTTTTGAACGGTCTAGAAACGTATGTGTGATGAATTCTTCATAAAGCTGAGGCAAGATGTGCGCCCTGGAAGTCACCACGATATGGTATGACAAAAACTTTTCCACGTTCACATCCCATTGTAAGTTGCTCTAGTTTTGGCGAGTGACATCTAACTTTCCCCACATATCAATATGACGGCAGATTGTCTCCGCCACAAAGTGGTGAGGATCCCTAAGCAACAGGTTTCGCTCCAAAACTTTGATCATGAAATGACTCGGTAACAGATTCGGGCAGGGATAATGGAGCTGATGCGCTTGGGATGTCTCCCTTCCAGCAATACAAATAAACATTTACTGAACAAGTTTTCACGTGCCAGGGCGAGGAGGGCTGAAGAACATAGGAAACCGGTATTAAACGAAGGCATAGAGAAAAGGTATATAAGAGAAGGGAAACAACCCCAATTGAAGGAGCCACGAAATACCCCGTCCAGGGACAGAGATAACCCCATCAAGGCGGCTTAGCAGGGGGGAATGAGAGGGGACCCAAACCATCACAAAAACAGGTGCCGTACAGAGGGCTGATGGGATGCCACGTTACCTTTTGAGGCTGCCAGATTCTAAAGAAAATGGAACCCCATAGGCCTTTTCTTAAATAAACCGGAAGTCTACGAACGCAAAGCAAAGGTTTAGATTCGGTACAAACGAATATAGGAAAAACCTTTGAATGTTAAAGGTTTTGCCACGAATAGTTGCTCAATCTCCACGAATCAGCCAGCAACTGTTAAATCGTGCTTCTGTTCTATGCAAAATGGCCATGGATGTGAATATTAAAGACTTTTCTGAAATGAAAAATGATGAGCTTGGTTCTTTTTTGCAAAAGCGAGGAATCCCGTTTTACGATAGAAAGAAAAAAGATCGCCTTGTACTTGCCGGGGCAATCTCTATTACCAAGAATCATTCGTTTGGTTTGAACAATAAAGAAATCGGTCCTTAAGAGATATATCTGATTGCTCATTACATTGCATTTGGAAAGGAAAGGTCTAAATTATCCCATAAACGATGTAATATTGATGTTGACAAACGAAGGCCCTTAAAGATGGGGAAAGTCTACTGCTGTCAGGCCACGTAAGGAAAGCAGAAATGCATCAAATCAGTCCAAACCTCAAGTATTGTTTCTATAAAGTTATGGTCCTTTAGCTATGTTAAACCCGGCAATGTCCAGGACTTAAGACCCATAAAGGGTGTAGGTAGTACTTCATATTGAAGCAGCATATTGTGCATGCCCAGCAGTGTATTCTTTAATGTTATAATAATATAATGATATAATGCTTTATTAAATGACCGTGAATCTTAGAGCCTGGACACTAGCTAATCGAGCAATCTGATTGAATAGATCGCATCACGGACTGGTCTAGATTCTCCGGTATTAACCGGTCAGATCGCATATTAATCTTACGTCGAATACATTTGTCCTTTTTAATGGAAATTGGTCATATAATTAGATCTTATTAACCGAACGGGAGCTCTGTACGGGATAATCTTGACCGAGGTCAAGATTATCCAGTATAGACCGACCAAGACCATTTATTCATTCAGTTTGAGAGGATTTTGCAACGCACTTCTAATTTTTATTGAACCGAATCTAGAGCATAATGCTTTGCGTTCGCACACTTCCGGTGTATCTCAGAAAAGGCCTATTGTATCATATCCATATCATATCAAGCCACACTACATTAGTCATTGAACCTTTGCACAACTTCGCTAAATAAATAACGAATACTTCGAGGGATTTCACACGACTTATACACGTCGCCAATCTTTGCCACATAAATAATCTTGAGCGACAACACACGTGATCGCTCAACTTTACCAAATAATAAAGAGTATTATAAACGATCACACATGGCGCTGAACCTGGCCAAATAAACAACGATTAGTCTGAGAGACCTCACTCGCCGCTGAACTTTGCCACATAATTGACGAGTATTTCGAGCGACCTTACACGCCGATGAACGTTTTCAAATTACTAACATTTTGAGCGACCTCACTCGCTGCTGAACTTTTTCCAAATAATTAACTAGTATTTTGAGCGACTTTACAAGCCGCTGAACCTTTGCCAAAAATTGAACGAGTTTTTTGAGCGACCTAATACATCCTTGAACTTTACCAGACACCTTTCACTTCACACGTGACTGAACTTTGCCAAATTATTAACGAGTATTGTGAGCGACTAAACGCGTAGCTGAAACTTTGCCAAATTAATGACTAACGTATAAAGCATGGTTTTCATTAGCGACGGAAGCAGAAGCATAAGCGTAAGACGTCTTATGTTCCTGTGAAAATCAAAAAACGGAGAAGTAAGGAGAACATCTACGGAAGCATAAGCAGAAGGAACGGAAGGTTTCCTTTTTCTCATGCTTATGCTTCCGCTTCCGTCCTTATGTCGCTAATGAAAACAAGATTCTTATGATTCCGTCGCTAACATACAGAAGCTCAAGGTGGTAAGGCAATCAAATTCTCGTGAGAAAATGCATGCCACGAGAACCCGAGACTCATGCAAATAAGCGTTGATGTGAAGAATCTCGTTTTTTCGGGCTTTTTTTGCTCAAGTTCTATAGTGAGAATAGTTCACAGTTCATTCATAGTTCGCCGATTAAAGGTTGGCCTTTCCATGTTAAGGGTTAAAGATTATATAGACTTACAAAAACAAACAAATAATTTCAGGCATAATTATCGACAGGCAAAACAAACCTGTTTAACTCCCGGTATTTCCATAAGTGGAGCCAGCTCAAGATTAACAGTGCAGGAGAGCCTCTTCATGATGTTCTCTAAAAGAATATTGATTGCCCAAAATTCACTTAGTTCCTAAAACATAATGTTAAACGTTTTCATTAGCATACAAGAAATCATACCGTTGGCCGTCGTGAATATTTGGAGAAATGTTTGTACAATTGAAACGCAGTACAAATTCGAGGCTAAGACTGAGTAAAGGCACTACTCGAAATGTGAGTATTGTCTAATAAAACAAATAGATCAGACTTAGTTATGTTCTGTTCCCTGATAACACCGACTTAAGCTGTAGGAGAAAGAAAATGGCTATAGAAGTCAAGAGCCATCGGAGAGTAAATTCTATAATTTTTTAAGTATTCTGCAGCTTCATTGGTTTATTAATTTCTCAGTATAAAATGTTAAATGTAATTACTGTATGAGGCAAGGGAAGGTTAGGCCATCGATTTTTCTAGCTTTGGAACAGAAGAGATGAATTCGCTAAATTGACAATGTTTGGGACATGGGCCGCTTGTATAGTGCGGTATGTGTGATATGTGCGGTATGTGCATAGTGCGGTAGCGCAGTTCATAACAATTGATTAGTTTATCACGTTATTTGGGTTTGGTCTATCAGCTGTTTGCAAACAAACCTTAGTAAAATGTATCAAGCAGATCACAAAAGACGTTGCTGATGTTAAGAGATTCTGAAGAAATCCTCTTGACACCTTAAACAAATCAGCAACATTCCATATTGAAGCACCTTGTACCAGATGGTATAGCATTAAAGTCATATAAAAACGTCTGATAGAATCCTCACTTATAACCTGTAAAAAACATAAAATAAATAGATAGTTAAGAAAGAAATAACAACTAAATACATAACAAGCTAGCCTATAGTAACAGTACCAACCATAGCCCACAATCTCGGGTTTCCCAAAATCTCGGCATTTCGTCAGGCATGCGCAGTAAGAATGACAGCCGTTAAAAGCCCATTATTCCCATACCGTTAGAAAAAATCCGTTTGCAAAAGATAGTAACCATAGTGGAATGCACAAGGTCGATAATTACGAGTCAGAGTCCAAGTGCATCGATATTCCGTGTCGAAGACCTGTTCTCTTTGTTTAAGTAAAAATTATTTGATGAAATTTCTAAATGAAAGTAGAGTTTTCAAAGGTGAAGAAATTGAATTACGATGTTTCAAAGTTTAACTATTCATTTTCTTGAAATAAGATGATTGCAACTTGGAGGTTCTATAATAAGGGTCCGAGAATTATTTGAAGTCTAGTACGACGACGTGTTATAAACTTAATATATTTCTCATCATCCAAGTCTTTATCCCAATGGAAGGAATTCATGCATAATTATAAGAACATCAGATCTTTCAACTCTCTGCCCTTGCATAAAGGAAGTAGATCAACTTCGGCAATCCTATCTTTGTTAGACATCTCTTAAAAACATTACAGGATAATCGCACTGAAACACAAGAATTCTGGATCCAAAAGTGATAAGGAGAACGCTAAACTTTTAAAACTTCTGAAAGCCTTCAAAATGTTCTGAGCAGATACGTGTACTTGTTGAGTTAAATTTCAGGCTATCATTTTTCAAAATAGATTTGAAGGATTTTCTAATAGCCTTATCTTTCCGTATCTTGTAGTAGTGTAAATGAGAAGCGCTTCTAAAACTATTTGTAGAGCCAGTTCTTTCTATAACTGCTTTGTAAACATGGCGATTCTGTCTCTCCAAGCAATCCATAGATGCTTTACGGTCGTAACTCGAACCCAGGTCCCGGCTCGTTTAGAACACGCCGAATTAACACTGT
The DNA here is from genome assembly GCA_011057435.1 of Actinia equina. Lineage (NCBI taxonomy): Eukaryota > Metazoa > Cnidaria > Anthozoa > Actiniaria > Actiniidae > Actinia > Actinia equina. The sequence goes on from WHPX01000023.1 coordinate 27,887, forward strand.
ATTTTTCCTTGCACTTTGTTTCCTTTAAGCAGCACTGATGTTAACCAATCAGCATAGAGAATTTTTTAATGCACATTAGTCACTAAGCTCGTCATTTTTAGAGGTTTCCGTCTACGCCAATCAAAACTTCGGAAATCCAACGAAATAACGACGACCAACGGCTACCCAAATCCGATAAATGTTACAACGAGGCAATAGATATACTTATCTTTTGCAACTTTTCCTGATTCCAAGTGTTAGTTATTAATAAAAGACAAAGGTCCGGGTCGCACTTGACCAATTTTTCAAATTGTTCAAACGCGTCCAATACAAACACTGAACGAAACAATTGTGCAACAACTCCAGTTCAATTTATTTGAGGTTGCACTGTCGAAACAATCGCCTACGCAAAGTTAAGGTGTTGACAGATCAACCTAAAGTGTACTATCATATCGTACGACGCCTGAATAGAATGCCCTGTTGATATTGCTCGAATTGGTCCTCTGGACCATCCCAAATGTAAAATTAGGGATTCAAATTGATTCGGTTACGTTGGCTAGTGTTGATTCTGTGTTCTCGACAAGAACATACAGTTCTCTTTCAGCGCATCAGCACCGGAAATAATGACTGACGTTTTTATTGCCGTTTTGTTTGTTGAACGAGAAAACTGCTAAAAGGCAGTACATCGGCGTCTTTGAAGTTTTGTTGCGAAACACAAAATCAGAAGGGTTCAAAACAAATCGGTCGCACTTCTATCGGCAAGTGTTGACAGTATTTTGACAGTTTTTCACTAAACTAAACATGTACAGAGAAAAATAAGAGAAAAATATCATATGCCCTTGGCAGGATTTGAACCCACGTCTTCGGTATTCTAGTCCGATGTGTTAACCACTACACTACAAGGACCAACCACGCTGGTAACGCAGCCAGAATATGAAATGTAGGGTATTCGTGAGGATCCCAGAGCGATATTTTTTCTCTATAGGTAAGTTGAACACCGTAAATGTACGCAGATATAGACATAGTAAAGTAGAAATTATGCGTTCGGTGTGTATATAATGAATCAGAGAAAAATAAGAGAAAAATATCATATGCCCTTGGCAGGATTTGAACCCACGTCTTCGGTATTCTAGTCCGATGTGTTAACCATATGCCAAGGGCATATGATATTTTTCTCTTATTTTTCTCTGATTCATTATATACACACCGAACGCATAATTTCTACTTTACTATGTCTATATCTGCGTACATTTACGGTGTTCAACTTACCTATAGAGAAAAAATATCGCTCTGGGATCCTCACGAATACCCTACATTTCATATTCTGGCTGCGTTACCAGCGTGGTTGGTCCTTGTAGTGTAGTGGTTAACACATCGGACTAGAATACCGAAGACGTGGGTTCAAATCCTGCCAAGGGCATATGATATTTTTCTCTTATTTTTCTCTGATTCATTATATACACACCGAACGCATAATTTCTACTAAACATGTACAGGTTTGTTCTGAAATTGGTCCAAGTGCGACCCGGGCCAAAGACAATACTGATGAATGTGTAGCTGTATGGGTCCAATCATACGCCATTTTGATAGACAATCATTGCAAACAAATTCAGTGACCAATTCGACTCGAGGTAAAAATATGGTTCGCGAAGTTATGGAAGTTTGCGTCCTTGAAGAATTGTGTTTGTTCCCGAAATATTAATTATTATAATAAGCATGACATTTTAGAGTCTTCAAAACTATCGAATTCCTAAAATTTAGCCACATTGAATGTAAAAGCTCCGGAACGTATTTGGGAATATTCGAAAACCGCTAATTAAACGAGTTCGGTATTCTGAGCCTTAAAGTTTGTATATATATGAAAACAGCAGTAACAACATATGAAAACATATGCTATATTGATTACCTTTTCAAGTTTTTGTCCATACGCTTTACCCAAAAGATAAAGTTCTGAAATTCCGATTGTACTGACAACTTTTTTTTCCTTGTCGTTAAAGAGCGCCACCTGTGTAATACAATACAATACTGAGCTCGAAAATCACGTAGTTAAAATAAATAAATCGTCGAAAGCAACTAAGATGAGTAAGTTACCTGTTTTTGATAGACCATCCAATCTGGATCAGATGGTATTGTTAGGTCTATGGGTGTAGCAAGATAAAGAAGATGCAGTTCATTGGCTAACACCATGCATTCTAAAGCAATCTCTATATTTTGATAGATCAATTGGGTGTTATCAACATCCAAGCACCCTGAAAGAAATAGTAAGCTAGTTAATCCGATGGCTATTTAACACAAGGGTTGACAATTTTATCATGAAGGCAACAAGAGGACAAGACTTGGCAAAACCAAAGCTCAAATTGAAGTTTAGTTTTTAAGTTTTAGAAGAATAGTTAAGGAGTCAATGTCTGCAACGGTCGAGAATTCTCGGACAGTTGAAAAAATCGAAATTTATCTTACTTTGCCTAAATACCCTTTGCGGTGAGACATTTTCGAAAATATAACTTTAAGTCCGGGGCGCCTTTTATTTTTTGAGAAATCGCTCAAAGTTGAGTTTGGGAACCAGAAGGGCTTGGACACCCTGTGTTGAATAGGGAAATGTACGGCTTCGAATCCTCATTTTATACAAACCGTTATTCTTTGTAAAATATTTTTGCTAATGCTCGTTTTAAATAAACTACAGAATTTTGAATGGACCTTCCTTTGACGTTTCCGAAAACTAATTTTTTAAATTTATTTTCAATATGCCTAAATGGGTTGTGATACATGCACCAGAACTAAAAAAAATACCACTATGCTACTGCATAACCCTTCTTAAATAATAATAAGAAATATTAATAATTATAATAATAGCGGCCAGCTAAACCTCGTTCACAATGTCCGTCACGCATTTATTTGCCAAATATAAAAGCACCAATTATAAAAAAGATAGTTGTTTCGAAAACGATTGATTTATCCCGTTTTACATGCAATACAATTTATTATTTTGTTCTTTCGTTTGTATTGCTTTGATATTTGTGAAGCGTATTTGTAATCTTGTTCAACTATTAACCTATTCTTGTCGAAAACGATTGTTTTATCCGTTTTACTTGCAATACAATTTGTTTTGTTCTTTCGTTTGTATAGCTTTGATATTTGTGAAGCGTATTTGTAATCTTGTTCAACTATTAACCTATTCTTGTCGCCCTATTATTAAAGGACAAAAGTAATTACGTTGATGTTTTTATTTGCGCAATATTTGACGGACATTTTACCATAAAGAACGCCAGTTAAAAGTAATTATGTTGTTTTTCTTTGCGCAATTTCCGAGGGACATTTTACCATTAAAAAAGCCAGCTAAAATTGCGTGACGGACATTATCATTACAATCCGGGTGACTAACTGGCTAAATGTATCAAACATCCGGCCGCCAAATTGAAAAAAAAATTGTTGATTTTGTTCATTTTTGGTCCAAAGACGTAGAATACCACCCAAACAAACGTACTGATGTTCATTTTAAATAATTTCACTTTTATTTTGAGAAAATCGTAAAAAATTATTTTCGGCGCCCTCAATTCAGCCTAAATCCGAGGTGAAAATGGTAAGTCCGAAAATGGCGCTCGCGTATAAAAATGAAGCAAACTAGAGAAGATTGACTACTCCCTTCAACGAGATATAGATAATCTACATAGCTGTAGTAGCACCTGGCAGTTACGCTTCAACACTTCAAAGTGCCAAGAAGACTCCTCTACCTTACCTTCGTGGGAACTCACGTAGGGTATGGTGGTTAAGTATAGCCCCCACCCCCTCCCCCCCCCCCCTTCCTCCAGCAAACTGGAAATATCATATTCTACTTCACGTGTACTAATTATTATAATTACTAAATCCTAGACTTAACATATAATATTATATTAACTACTATTATCTAAGTATATTTGGTAAATCCTCATTCTTCACTTCACAGAGTTTATCATGGTCCGTTTTTGTTGTTGTTGTTATATATTGTTTGTTTAGGGCGCACTTAATTTGTAGCCAAACTCTATTTGGTAACCCCTTCTATGATAGCTTAGGAACTTAGATAACTGTCATGGATAAATTCATATGTAAATACATAATCTTTGAGTGTAGCATTTCAACATGTTCACGTTCATAGTGCAAAGACTATGCCCAGATGTTTGAACTCTGTAACGTTCTCAAGTTTGTCTTGTGGCCCCATAAGCTGCATACTGACCTTTCTCGCCGAGAAAGCAAAACATGATTCTCTTTAGAAGCTGCGTGCAGACAATTGTGTACGATATCTTACCCACAATGGTTTTCACTGTACATAAGTTGCACTATATTGCTGTCTGTCGAAACTTAGCAACTTATTTTCACTTCGCCTAGGTTATTAGAGACTCAAGTAAACTCATTTGGTTGCACTCCAAGGATAATGTAATGCGTTATCAACTACGACAAAAGTCATCGCTCCAAAATACCCTATCAATCATGAGCTTTAGAAAATACATACAAAATTAGAGTTCTTTTTTTTGAAAACTAGGTTACAACCTGACTCGTCCCAGTCGTCTCTTATTTTAAGAGAGCGCGCAAAGGGTTAAGGTAAGGGGGTGGAGAGAGACGCTCTTAAAATAATAGACAACTGGGGACGATTCTGGGTTACAACGGTATCCACAGTTTTCTATGTTCCGGGTGTCTTGTTGGTTATGTCGGGGGTAAATCTTCAAACTCAAACGTGGGCATGCCCAGGCTTTGGTAGAATGTTAAAAACAATTTCCAGGGTACCCCTGGTTCTTTGATAGAAGAAACGTTCCATGACTAAGGAGACAGATGAATGAATAACTAACCCTTATAACTTGCATGACCTAGCTTAGTTACATCAATATTGACATCTCCAGATTTCCTAGAGATCCCCTTGACGAGACCAAGAGCTACGAGATCTTTAATTGCGCCCAATGTACATTCCTGCGCGAAAGACTTATCTTCTGTTTGAATGGCCAACAGCGTATCGTTAATTGCTGAAATCAGTTGGGTTTGGGTGAAGCAGAGCTGTTGACAAAAATTCATTGTTTGTAAGTATATCGTGAAGTTAGCCATATACTTCATGCATACTTCATTTAGATCTAAAATCGCATACAATTGGTTTTCAACACCATGTCGTCTAAGGGCTTGTTCACACTGGGGAGATCTGAGATCAATCCAAGCCAAATGCGGCTAACAAGAAAGGATAAGCTGTTTATAGTTAACCACCTAACGCAAAAATTAAACAAGAGCAGGCAAAAACTCGAAAAGCCAATTCACATCTGCTCAATAACACTAACAGCGGATAATAAAATACTACTGAATACAACTTACGTTCAGTATAAATCTGGACCAAACCAAACTTACTAGTAATAATGAAATAAATAAGCAAGCTTTTCAACTACAATAGGAAATCAATTGCGTAACCTGAAATGACTGGGGCGAAGACTAATACGTGTGGATGCAACGTGGCTAGTTTTTAGCTAGTTATCTCGTCTTAGTAAAAATAACGAGTAAAAACCCTAGCCTAAACTTCGACAACTAGAGAGCTATTAATCGCAAAAGTGAGCGAAATTGAGGAGCAAAACACGAAACAAGTCAAATATACAGAACCAGTCGGCCCAAACTCCACTGCTGAAATGTCGTAGCCCTCGAAGCGAACCACAAGTCGAAAATAGCATTTTAGACAGCTCTGACTAACTTGCTCGCTTTGCAGAAACATAAACGAGCAATATGGACTACAAAGCATTGAAAACACTTGCAAGCTGATGATGAGCTTATGAGAGACCCCAAACTCAATAACTTAAACACAAAGCCAGAAGAACACGGCGAGATACGGTTAAGACACTTGGTGTTCAGAGGGCTTTTGACTTGATGATTGGTAGTGATGTGGGGAGTAGAAGTGATGGCGAGTGATTGGTAGTGACGGGTAGTGATAGCTAGTGATGGGAAGTGATAGTAAGTGGTAACTAGTGATAGTGAATGATGGCCAGTGATAGGTAGTGATAGACAATGATGGGTAGTGATGGATAATGATGGGTAGTGATGTGTAGTGATGGGTAGTGATGGTTTGTGTTGGGGATTGATGGGTAGTGATGGATTATGATGAGCAATGATGGTTAGTGATGGAAAAAGTGATGGGTAGTGGTGGTTGGTGTTAAGAAGTGATGGTTAGTGGTGGGTGAGTGATGGCTAATGATGGGGAGCAATGGCTAGTGATAGGTAGTGATGGGATATGATAGCGAGTGATGGGTAGTGATGCATAGTGATGGATAATGATGGGAAGTGATGAGAAGTAAAGGTTAGTGATGGCTAATAACTACTTGATAGGGAGTGATGGATAGTGATGGTTAGTGATAGATAGTAATTTAATGATGGGTAGTAAGGATATTGATGACTAGTGATGCTCACTTATGGCAAGTGATGGAGAGTGATGGGTAATGATGGGAAGTAATGGGAAGAAATGGGAGGTAATGGTTATTGATGGCTAATAACTACTTGATAAGGAGTGATGGATAGTGATGGTTAGTGATAGATAGTAATTTAATGATGGGTAGTGATGGATAGTGATAGATAGTAATTTAACGATGAGTAGTGATGGATAGTGATAAATAGTAATTTAACGATGGGTAGTGATGGATAGTGATAGATAGTAATTTAACGATGGGTAGTGATGGATAGTGATAGATAGTAATTTAACGATGAGTAGTGATGGATAGATAGTGATAGATAGTAATTTAACGATGGGTAGTGATGGATAGTGATAGATAGTAATTTAATGATGGGTAGTGATGGATAGTGATCGATAGTAATTTAACGATGGGTAGTGATGGATAGTGATAGATAGTAATTTAATGATGGGTAGTGATGGATAGTGATAGATAGTAATTTAACGATGGGTAGTGATGGATAGTGATAGATAGTAATTTAACGATGGGTAGTGATGGTTAGTGATAGATAGTAATTTAATGATGGGTAGTGATGGATAGTGATAGATAGTAATTTAACGATGGGTAGTGATGGATAGTGATAGATAGTAATTTAACGATGGGTAGTGATGGATAGTGATAGATAGTAATTAAACGATGAGTAGTGATGGATAGTGATAGATAGTAATTTAACGATGGGTAGTGATGGATAGTGATAGATAGTAATTTAACGATGGGTAGTGATGGATAGTGATAGATAGTAATTTAACGATGGGTAGTGATGGATAGTGATAGATAGTAATTTAATGATTAGTCAGTTAGGGCCATATTCTAGAATGTCCAGGATAACGCTTGCTACCTTAATAGCAAACTGGTATTAAGACCTATCGCTCTATTGTTAAACATTTCGAAAGTAGCCTCACTGGAAAAAAAAAACAGATCACAAACGGATCTTTTTGCCTCTTCCTTTTTCCCCTTAAGTCAATTTCCCCTTTTGTAAACCATTGTTCAGAAAGAAACTGAAGTAATAATGCTATTATTGTCATTTGCAAATTCCACGGGTCTGATTTTCCTTGCTTCACAAATCGAGTAAGTTATTTAGGCCTTCAGAATTCGGCGAATAGGCCCTTTGCAGCTCAGTTAATGAGTGCAGATTAATTCATTGAGAGCAAATGAATAGGTTTGGTAGGTAGGTTAGGTAGGTTAACTTTCTTTAAACACTGTTGCCCCGTCAACGGAAGCTGATTTCCACCAGGGGGGTGTGGATAAATATAACGATGAAAAGCTAAAACTATACTATATTCTAATCAAAATCAATAAAATATAAAATATAAATATAAAAGTTAATTAAGCTATAATACTACATTAAATTAAATTTAGATACTAAAAATAGTGTGTAAGTGGTAATTTCAGAATATGGACAGTGATTTACAAAAACTTCCAGTAATAGTCTCCCTCTAAAGGGCTTTTCAGATCCAAGTTACAAGAGATAAAACTAAGCTAACCTAAACTAAGAAAAGAATCTTTTATTTACAAAGAGGTTATTACACAGAAAGTTGTGTAATACGGGTGTGAATTTTTGCGAGTCATTCTAGTATTTTGATGAGCCCGTAGGGCGAGTTTAAATACAAAATAACGAGTAAACATTTACACCCGTATTACAGAATACTTTTTGCGTAATAAATTATTTATTAAACGACCGAAAATGAAAAAGAAAATAACCTTTATTTAACTTTATTAAGTTTTTCACCACGAGCGACCTTGACTCGCGCTCGCGAAAAAAAACAACAAATGACAATTTCTTCAAACTGATTGGTTCTCGTAAGATATTCTGTATTTCTATTGGCTCTCGTGAGAAAAACCCTTCAAATGTTCGGTAGGGAAAAAAGTGTTCTTAGTTTTTGAAATTTAGTCAAACAGCAAGTACAATTATGTTCTCCAAACTTCCATAAAATGTGATGAAGCGATTACAAATTGTTTGCCTAAACTGTCAAAACTGAAGGGAAACATTCCTAATGGCAAGTGAAGAATGAAAGCGTCTTTCAAAAAGATAAAACAGCCAAAATGAAGCATGAAGCTTCATTTTTCTCGTTCTCTTTTGCAGATAATCAAATAGCTTTGATTGGACGGCAACCTTTTCTGATCGACGCAATTCTTTCCGTTTGGATTCCAAACTCTCTCTTGACTCCTGGAATTCCTTGTCTGTGAGGAAACTGTATAATTTGCCATTTTGTCCCAAGAATCCGTCGATACTTCTTTGAAAGGCTGTTAAAGTATCTGGCTCATAGTCACTGCTATCTGATCTTTTATGAAAAAAATTGCGAGCGAAGTTGATCCAGCTCTTCTACTGGTACTTGAAAAATGTCTCGAGAGTCTTTGGCAACGTCGAGACGCCATCCTTTAAAAAAAAGGTCAGGCCATCATTTTAACTGTGTTTTTGTTTTCTTGTATAAATTGATCTATCTCGCCAGCATCCAATTTTGTTGGCTGCTGTTGTGGTTGTGGTTCTGTGTTCTCGTTAAGTCACATACCAGATTTTTAAAGGCGTCGTCGTCCATTTCTTTCCAGCAAAACAAACTAGCTCACTCGCGTATGTGTACGCGTGAGCACTAAACTGGTTAAACCCAAATGGTAATGATGAAAAGGTAAATTATACACCGTGAAAAGATGAAAAAACTTACTGACGTTTCGGACGCTAGTCCTTCGTCGGAGTAAAAGAGAAAGAAGTGGTAGAAAGGAGTGTATATATGATAAAATAAGACAAAAGAAACCAATGAGAGCAAGGTAGGCAAGGAAAAAAAAACAAACAATCAAAAGACAAAAGGAAAGGTTAGTTGAAAATAAAGCGTTCATTAATCCCGTTGGGACTAAGAGTGCCCAATAGGTGAATAAGCCGCATTTCTTTGGTCTTGCGACAATCATTGTTGCCGTTAAGCAAAGAAAGACCGAAAACAATGAAGTCAGAAAGAGAATGGTTAGTTAGATTAAAATGGCGGGAAACTGGTTTGGTGGGATCGTTATTGCGAATATCATAAAGATGATTACAAATGCGATCACCAAGACGGCGGCCAGTCTCACCCACATATAGAAGATTACAGCGGGTACATTTAATACAGTATATAACATTAGAAGTGGTACAAACAAAATGGTCAGTGATTTTAACAGTAGATTTAGGACCGACAACAGAAGTGTGAGAGGCTATGTGAGGACAAGTATAACAACGTTTACGAGAACAGCGAAAAGTACCAGGTTCTTTGTTAGAGGGAAGAACTCCCTTGACCAAGAAAGAACGGAGATTACGATCACGTTTATAGGAAAAGAGAGGGCGGTTGTTGAAAATAGCAGAAGTGCGGGTATCAGAGTCAAGCAGAGAAAAGTTGCGGTTAACAATGGGCTTAATGGAAATGTTAATAGGATGATACGTAAGAGTGAAAGGAATGCGGTCATTAGAGAGACGAGTGTGAGATTTGAGAGCGGTGGTACGATCAATAGTAGAAACTTTAAGAATAGCGCGATCAATAACATGAGCAGGATAATTACGCTTAAGGAAGAAGGAACGCATCTCAGAACATTTAACAGAAAAATCAAGATTATCACTACACAGACGACGAAGACGAAGAAATTGCGAGAACGGAATAGCGTTAAGAGTGTGCTTAGGATGAGAAGACGAGTAGAGTAAATAAGAATGAGAGTCAGTAGGTTTGTAATGGACACTAGTGCTAAGACGGTCGTCATTAACACTAAGCAAAATGTCAAGGAAAGTGACTGATGTTTCACTAACCTCCCACGTAAAGTCTAAGGCAGGGTGAAAAGAGTTAACAAAAGAGATGAAAGAATCTAAGTCATTACGCGAACAAGAGGTAGCACCAATACAATCATCAATATAACGTCCAAAAAACTCAGGTTTAGGTCCAGTATATTGTTGAAAAACAAGGTTTTCGATATAACCAACAAACAAATTGGCATAACTAGGGCCCATCTTAGTACCCATAGCAACACCGTTTACTTGCCGATAATACTGATCACCGAAAGAAAAACAATTAAGAGTAAGAACAAGTTCAGCTAAGCGTAACAAAGTGGGAGTGCTGGGCTCGAGGACAGGACGAAGATCGAAAAAATGCTGAAGAGCACGAAGGCCATCATCATTAGGAATAACAGTATACAAAGATTTGACATCCATAGTAAACAAAAGCTTAGAAGAGTTATCAGGAAAGCGAAAATCATTAAAAATACTAAGAGCGTGATTAGTATCCTTAATATAAGTCGGTAAAGACTGAACAATAGGCAACATGAGAGAATCTAGATAGCTAGAGATGAGTTCGGTAGGACAACTACAAGCAGAAACAATAGGACGACCAGGGTTGTTAGCTTTGTGAATCTTAGGAAGAAAATAGACGTGAGAAGTACGAGGAGTAATAACAAAGAGGTTTTTAGCAGTGGAAGGTAAAGAGCCATCAGAAATGAAAGAGTTAACAGTGTCTTTAACTAATTTTTGATTGTCAGGGGTAAGATCCTTATCCACTTCACAATAAAAATTAGTATCAGAGAGTTGACGTAAAGCAACGTTAAACCCAACTGGTTAAACCCAGTTTGAAAACCGTTTAATACGGAATTCCAAACCGTGTGATACAACAGGTAACCCAAGCGTACACATTGTACTGGTTTACTATACATTATTATACGACCGCGCGCTTTTCAGTGCAAAATAAAGGCCAAAACGAGTGCAAATATGAGACCGTATTACACTTTTTAGAATTCCGTATTACATGGTTTTCAAACTGGTCTTAACCAGTTTAGTGCTCACGCGTGCACATACGCGAACGAGCTCAGAGTTTGTTTTGCTTGAAAAAAAATGGACGACGACCCTTTTAGAAACCTGGTATGGTATATAGATTTTTTGGATGAAGACCTTCCAAATTTCACTCAGCAAGACGAACGATGATGACCACGTTACGACACCAAAATGTCAATCCTTTGGACATCACCCAGCTATCTGGTCACAAAAACCTGAAGTCCATCGATTTCTACTCCAAAGCATCAGAAGAACAGCAAAGAAAACGAAGTGAAGGAAACGAGCGTACCCGCCCGCCGTTGCAATTGCAAAGTTTTAATCCACCATGTAGCTCAATTGCTCCTAGTTCAGTGCTTCCTGGTGCAGTGTTCAATAACTATACAATAACATTTAACTATCCAACAATGGTACAACTAGAAGAAATAGATCAAAAGGCTTTCGAGCGACCAAACGTGATGAAGAGTGATGAAGCCAGCACGGGATTCCACGAGGCAGAAAAATCAAACTTTACGCTTCATTTTGGCTGTTTTATCTTTTTGAAAGACGCTTTCGTTTTTCACTTGCCATTAGGAATATTTCCCTTCAGTTTTGAATGTTTAGGCAATCGATTTGTAATCGCTTCGTCATATTTTATGGAAGTTTTGAGAACATAATTAAACTTGTTGTTTGACTAAATTTCAAAAACTAACAACTCTTTTTTCCCTACCGAACATTTGAAGGATTTTTCTCACGAGAGCCAATAGAAAAACAGAACATTTTACGAGAACCAATCAGGTTGAAGAAATCGTCATTTGTTTTTTTTCGCGAGCGCTAGGCAAGAACGCTCGTCCTGAAAAACTTTGTAAAAAGCTTAATAAATGATATTTTCTTTTTCATTTTCGGACGTATAATAAATAATTTATTACACAGAAAGTTTTGTGTAATACGGATGTGTATTTTTACTCGTCATTTCGCATTTTGACTCGCCCTACGAGCTCGTCAAAATACTAAAATGACTCGTAAAAATACACACCCGTATTACACAACTTTCTGTGTAATAACCTCATTATGTATGGGACTTCATAAATCTTCATTTTCGTTCATTGAATTTTATTAAAATCCACTGAAACTTCTAAAGCGTGTTTCAATAACCAAAACACGCTTTAGAAGTTTCAGTGGATTTTATTAAAATTAAATGAACGAAAATGAAGATTTATTAAGTCCCATATATTGTATAGTAAACCAGTACAATGTGAACGCTTGAGTTACCTGTGGTGATACAGTCTCATATATTTGAACTAGTTTTGGCCTTCGGGGATACTAAAGTATGGAAGTATGGAGATTTAGGACAAATCAAGACTAAAAAAACAGACCTGGAAATTGGTTTATAGGGTGAGCTAAATATTACTCAGAAAATTGATGTTTGTAAATGTTTTTGGATATTTTTTACGGCTTTTCAAAGTAAAAGTCTAGGTTTTTCTACGAATAACATCTCTCAACAACACAAATTAAAGCTCATTTGTATCGATTTTTATCACATTCACGTAAATTCCAGCATTTGAAGCATTGACCATGATTGACCAGCACACTGGAACTTACGTGAATGTGATAAAAATGGACAATATCCGATGAAAAATCAAATAACCAAGGGCTAAAGAGAATCGCCGTCCCGTACATTTCTCGATGCTGATTAAAGTTTGAAAGCTTGAAGTTTGAAAGAGTTTTCCACCAAGTTACAAACATGATTTGTTTTGTGCAATTTTTTTATACTTTAAACTTCAATAAGACATTTCTCGAAAATGCTAATACAAAATTAAATTTACTTCAATTTTTCTGTACGTTGAGCAAATTGCTTATCCTCCAATATATCAAAAGCAATTTAAGAACCTGTCAAAATTGGAGAAAATAGGAAATGAAGTAAACGCACCAACGCTTAACAGCAATCTTATATTAATTGCGATTTCAGTAAAAACATGCTACTTCGAAAATTTGATCTTTCCTTTGAAATCGCTAAAAAAATTAAGTATTGGATTGTTTGCTTCCGAGTATTTGCGATTTGAAGTTGCATGGTATCGCGCAAATAAAACACAGTGGAGCCACATTAAAAACAACCGAATTGTTAGAGATTTACAAAGCTAAACAAAGGACGAATATTTGTTGTCGTAATATGCTATTCGTGTTATATTTCCTCCAGCATTAAAATAAATTAAGCTTATCTATAGAAATATTTTAAAAGTTTTGAGAGAAAGTCTTTGATTTGTTGATTCGTCGAGAAAAATGCTTGTCAAAAATATATATGCATACGAATGTTTGCTAAAAAAACACACACCTGAATTCTTGAAGAACACTTCTTGATCCATCTTTGACTGAATGAAAGTTTTTTTTAACTTGTTTTGGGTTTATAACTTGTCCAAAAGCATTTGAGAGCCGCATTCGTGAAAAGTTTTGCTTTGACACCAAGCGGGATTCCTGTGTTGTGTACACGGATGGAAGTACGGACGGATCGAAGTGACGTCAGCCAAGCCATGAAAAATCAACTCGATGGTTACCGTTTTTTCTTAAGTATGGTACTCCGCTCTGTTATAAGCGGTATTTTGTTCCAACCAAGGAACCCCTGGTTGCATTCTTCTGGCGTGGCATTCTCCTACCCAAAACAGACCCTACTCATCTGTGAATAGGGTCTGGGTACGATAATGATCAAGTTGTTTGCGGGAAAGCGCGTTTTTTCTGTTTCACGTGGGAAGTTCAGTCGAATATGTCATTCACAAAAGGTGCTATTTTTGTTGGTGTATAAAATATAGTACAAAACCGAGTTTTGGTAATAGGTTACTGTGACAGTGTGCTTTCCGAGTTGAGATTGGACCAGAGCTGCTACATTAATTTAGATGGAAACATTCTCGTAATTCGCAGTGCTATTGTGTCGTAAGCATACCCGAGTACTGTAATAGCAAAACATTTGAATAACGTCCACCAAAACTCGATTTTACAACAACAAAAAAAGTCAAAAGTTACTTGATGAAATGGGCCTCGGAGTTTACATTGTCTGTTCGTTTTTATTTAAACGCATGAAGCCTATTTTATCAAATAGCTTGTCTTGTTGCTTCTAGCAAATAATGCATCATTACGAACTTCACAAACAAGAACACAGTGATGATTCAAAATTTCAAGAGGTAAGATTGCTTGTAGAAAATAATGCATCATTACGAACTTTACAAACAAGAACACAGTGATGATTCAAAATATGAAGAGGTAAGATTGGCGCAGAATGCGTTTAAATTATTCATAGAATTACTTTTGAGGATCGTTTTGGATAGTTGTGGCTGGTTTTGGGTCGTTGTGGATAAATAATGGTTGGTTTTGGTTTTGGCTCGTTCCGTGTTTCAGTCTCTACGTTTTGGCCTTTATTTGCACTGAAAAGCGCGAAGTCGTATAATAAAAATAACTACAAGTACTAGAAAAAGGATAACCTTAAGTATAACGATATAATGCAATTATTGTAAAGGATACGAGTAAAGAGGTTCAAAGGGATATAATGTAAATAATAGCACATCTGTTGCTTGGATAATAAATAGTAGCCTGCATAGCGGCCCTCTGTTAGAGAATTTTGGGCGAGAGGAGAATGGATAGGGAGAGAGTACTGGGGAGGAAAAAATGGAAATTATCTGGAAAATTCGATTAACTTCGCTTGAAGGCTCTTGTTTATAGCGCAAACAGAAGGTAAGTCATTAATATTACATATTCCTTCACAAGAAAATTTTCTTGCATTTCAGTTGCATATATGCTTGCCTTTTGTATTTGTCAGTCTTGAAGATTCGTTTTCATTAATGAATCTTCGAATCGAACAATGAAATCAAGAACGCTTGAGGTAGTTTGATTGTAAAGATCTAATCCAAGAGGCCACATCTTTTGTTTCCTGTACACTTCCGATTAATTTCTGATTGATTGATCTTGACAGTCATGAACAACAGGAAAGCTTATGCTAATTAGGGCGTTCAGTCAAATACACGGGGTTTCGTTGCAGGCCCTCCCTCTCCCTTCTTCCCCAGTTTCCCTCTCCTTCCCTTTTGCCTCCCCAGTCCCCTCTCCCTCTCCCTGCTCCTCTCGCCCAAAATTTCCTACCAGAGGGCCGTTACGCAAGCTAAATAAATAGCAAGAGTTAATTACCGAGAACGGAGGCAATAAGCCATATACATATACATGTATAGGCTTATTGCCGACGTTCGAGGTAATTAATAATGGTAATTGAACTGAGTGGAGTGCAATTTGGTCTGAAATCAAACGCGCGATTACAAAATCGCACGACCGCGTAGCGGGAGTGCGATTTGTAATTGCAAGTTTGATTTCAGAACAAAATTGCACGACACGAAGTTCAATTGCCACTTTATTATATCCATTTTGAAATCTTTTTGAAAAAGGCGTTTTTTCTAGTTAAACCGACATGACTTACAATCTACAAGCAGTCGATTCAAACATGCTGTCAAGTGAACTTGTTTATCATACTGATCGAGCACACGAGCAACGATACTCATTTTGAAAACCAACACTTTCAATCGAAAACTAAAATGTATTTATGTAGGACCAAAAGGCATTACGTGCATGTATTAAGAATCATTTACTTACATTAAATAGCAAGACAATCCTGTCCAAAAGCTCACTGCTTGTATTTTACGATTTCTGTTCAACATGTTATGATCCGAGAAAACAAAAATCAAAGGTTGTTTAGTCCTTCGGTTATCCTTAAGAAGTCACGTAGCTCGGCAAAAATCTTCTTCTTAAGAAACACTTCTTTTTTAAAATGACTGCATTTTCGATGTAATATCTTCACCTTACTTAAGCAGTTACTTTACAAAGATGCTTTTGACAATTTTAAGTGCTCAGTTGGTCTTTTGAAGTCTTTTTTACGGCTTCTTAAGTTTTTTTAACGACTTTTTACGGTAAAATCGTTCTTCGGAAAATTGTTTTTTAAGCTGTGGCTGTTTTTTTTTTTTTTTTTTTCGCAAGAAGCGGCGAGCTCAACACTCAAATGGATTCCTTAATATAATTGGCTAGAAAATGACATGTCTCTCTTGTGATTGGTACATATCAGATGATGTGCAGAATCGTGCAATTTAGAGCTCAAAATCGTGCGATTTAGGCTGAAATCACTGCTGCAGGGAACCAATCAGATTGCAGGATTTGGTAGTGATTTCAAAATGGATGTAATTAGTCCATGGGCCAGGCCCCCAAAAATAAGGTCTTCGGTAACAGTCAGGGGGACAAATGCTATAATACATTTTTGGAAAGCTTGAAACCTCTACTTTATGGTTTTCAGTGATAGCAATGTCAGAAGAGTAGCTTTAGTGCTGAAATCACGTGATATTATGACGTCACTCAATTAAAATCGAAATTTAGATAATACTAATATTCCAGCTATTCAAGTTTATTATAAGGCCTGAAATGTATATGCAATCATTTCAAAATGATAGACAAGGTATTCAGTAAGCTCAACATGAGCTACTCTAGGGAGTTTTAGAATATCATAGTTACCATGGCAACAAGTAATTTTGTGATTTATGTGCTTTAAAGGGAAAGAATAGTTGGAAAATATATTTGATACACTTATATTGTTCTTCGCGTAGCCTATTTTTCAATATCAAACGTCTGACTCTATACAAACTTACTGTTAATGGCCTCTTTAATTGTCTTCATCATCCTCTTCTTCTTCTGAACATTCATCATCTTCGAGATCTTCATCTTCTACACGATTGTCACAGTCACGTAGTTTGCACATATCAGTGCACTTCAGGCCATTTATAATGCACATACAGCTTGATGGTTTACATGAGCGTGTGCAAGAGCAGGAAAGGAATTCTAGGACAGCTGTGGGGGCTGGTTCACCGCTCATCCATTTGATTACAAACGTGTTGTCTTCGTGAATCCACCCGTGTCCAATAGGTGATGGAACGTTAGGGCAGCCTTGCAGACTTCTTCTCCAGATGGCTGCTTGGTAGTTTGCACGTTGTGTATGGAGTTTTAAGCAGTCAGCGCAGGGCGGTAGCTGTTGCGATTCTAGTTTCCCTTTCTTCACACAGAATAATCTATAACGAAGCTCATTTACTTCTTTGGTTCCAGGATTGGAGCTGTACATTCTGCATGTGAATTCTTGTATCTTTGAGAACACGTCGTCTGTGAAATCCCACTGCATTCCAATTTGGTGAAATAGGTCTTGGTACAATTTGTTTGTTTTCAGCATTTTGAATGCAGCTAGTTTTCCTTTTCCCGCAAAAGCACTGACACTGTCACAGCCTGTAAAGGCGTGAAAACCGAGAAGAGACATACATACCTGCGATCCTAACATTCGAGCTACATTTGAAATGTCAATGTACATTGTTCGAATCTTCTTGCCACATTTCACGTACAATGAGCATGGAATATAACTACTGAAAGCCAAACAGAGAACAAATACGTCGGTATCTTCTGAACTAATCACAACTGCTTCGTAGCCTGCCGATGCTGCATTTGCTGCATGGAATAGAACTCTTGTGTCAGCCTCTTCATGATTTGATCGAAGGTCCTCCCTTTCTGCTGAACCTGATGAAGTGATTTCATAACAGTGGTCTTCTGTTGTTACAAAGATAGTCTTTGATTGTTCAGCTAACCTTTCCTGATACTTCTCCTTTCTCCATTCTTCTGAAATAAACTTAATAAGTTGGGACTTGTTTTTGGAAGTTGCTAGAAATTTGAACCACTGACGAATCTTATGATCTGATTTGATGTTTTTAAACTCGTGTCCACTTTCACAACCCCTCTTTTCTCTTTCGGCATTTTTGATCGATTCATCCTTGTAAACATCGAAGACAACATCGATACGTTCGCTTTCGTTTCCTTCATTTAAGATCATAGACATGAGACTTTCAGCTACGTCACCAAATGTCTTCTGGTCAACTTTCATTTTCTGAACAAAAAACATCCCATCAATAATTCGTGCACTTGGCTGTGGAATGGTATTTGCCGCTGGTATGTTCTTCTTCAGGTCGTTTAACAGAGATGATTTATTGGTTTTCCTTAACGATCCATCAGCAGATGCCAGAGACCAAGGTAGGGGTCCAAGTGGGTGACAAAGGACATCACTTATATTCAGCTTTCTGTTCTCAGCAATGATCAGCATCTGTGCAAATAAAGCTCTATCTGCCTTTATTATAACTTCCTTGCTTGTTCCTCCTCCGACTTTCATCTTCTTGGACAGATTTCCAAATGTTTTCAGTTGAAGCTTGGTCATTTTATCATAGAAATTAGACTTTGGTAGATTAGACTCGAGTCGGTTTTCTCTAAATGACTTGTATGCTTCCTCACCAAGAGCTTTGGCTTGAATCAAATCTTTGGCAATTTCTGGAGTCGCAAGTTTACCGGTAG
Source organism: Actinia equina (assembly GCA_011057435.1). Lineage (NCBI taxonomy): Eukaryota > Metazoa > Cnidaria > Anthozoa > Actiniaria > Actiniidae > Actinia > Actinia equina. Next base: position 46,448 of record WHPX01000023.1, read on the forward strand.
ATAAACAAACAAGATCCTGTTGATTACTGTTAAAAGGATTTATCCAGCTTTCTTCTAGCAATAAGAGTAATGCATTTACATCTGCTTCATCTTTTGCCATCCTACTTGGTTGAAGATCAGTGTGTTTTCTGCTTGCTGTGTTCAGATGAAGCATATCCTTAAGCTGACGCATAAATATGCTTCGAAATTCTGCAACTAAGTAGTACTTTCTCACAGCACCAGGTTTCAAGCTGAATCCCTTGGTTCCTCCAGCAGTCTGTGTATCTTTATTAACGGTTTCTTCAACGGTTTGATCTACGGGTAGTCTTCCAAATGGATTGTCGTCACCAATCTGTACAGAAAAGCCACCGGCTCTAAAGTACTCTATTACATCTGGGTGATCTTCTTCGAGGTGTGACATTTCTAGCAAGTAAGCAGATAAATATCTGGCGTAATTTATATTGTCATACGCAAAGCACCACGAAACCATTCCCCTGATAGAAGAGATATGAAGCTCCCAGTTACCCTCTCTTGATGCTCTTAAAAGTCCCAGAAGGATCTCCATAATGTCAATATATGACATCCAAAATTCAGAGAGCTGACCATTATGCTTTCGTAGAAAGTCTATATACATGTCATAGAGCTTAACGAATTCAGCAAAACTAGAACTTCCCATTTGTTTATTGAACTCTGCCTCACAAACATTGTCGTAAAGTGTCTCAAGTCCATTGAAGAAAGCATCAACTTTCCTATTTGATTCCTTGTGGTTTTCCTCGATCCATGATCGAAAGCCTTTCCATATCAACCTCATAAGTGCTTCGTACATTAGTTTGTGGAATCTAACTGCACGGTTGTATCTACGGCCATCCATGACTCCTGAGACAGAACCTTCTGCTATCACACCTGCCTCGATGCATAGATCTCTAAGCCCAGCATCTTGAAAGCGTTTGCCAATGATAGACAGTAAGGTGCAAGCTGTATGGAACACTCCAATCCTTAGTACGATATCTTTAAATCGTTGGTCATGTTTCCATTGAATTTCAGTTGCTTTTGCGTACAGCGCTTAGTCAAACACAAGGACGATACTTTTCAACTTGAGCTGGTTCTTTATCTTCAAAGATTGTACTAGTACTTCATGGACCGTTGCCATGTCTGTAGCAGGTGAGTTGATAGTTGGTAAATATCCTATGTTGTCTTTTGTGACTTCTACTTTATTGCGGATGGAAATGTTAAAACCAGTCCAGCTACTTGCTCTCTGTCTTTCTCTTGCATGGAGTTGCACTAAAATCCAAATCAGATTCTTCTTTCTTGCATTTGCCATCAATTCTTCAGAAGTGACTTCAACATATTTCCTTGCTCGAGGGCCACAACGATCTCCGGCGTTATATGAAGGAATCTCGGCGCGCTGCAGAGGCTCAATGCTTCTTTTCTTTGTTCTTGCAATCTCAAATTCTGGCTGTGCAAGAAGATTTGGACCAAAATGTCTGGCCTGAAAGACAATACCATTTACTCGATGAGAAGTTCCTCCTCCAGATAACGTTTCTTCCAATCGATCAATGTTGTACCAGCCAAGTGTTGTCTCAATATACGGCTGTATATCTTCGGGCAGCGGAACGTCATTGTTGGGCGTTGATGCCATTATTTTAAGACAAAGTGCTGTGTTTATTTCCTCGACTTGCGAGTAGGCAATACCATGTCCGCATCTGTTTAACATCTGTATGACCTCAACATTGTTAGTCAAAGATTTGACTGCATAAGGTAGCAATATCTGTTTAGGGGGTTTCTCTTTTCCACCGCTCACACCATAAATAAGATCTTGTCCATAAGAACTGATTAGGCGCTCCAGTCGTTGAGGATATTCAGTTGGAATCTCAGTATTCCCAGTCAAAACAGTGTAAAGAAAAGTCTTGAGTTCTTCCGGTATGTTTACTGCATTCTGACAGAGTTCTGAAGGTTTTGGAGGCCACGACACATCTGTATTGTTATTTGACAAAATACCATTTCGAATATATAGACTAGCTTCCTGAATTTGTTTGATCTTTGATGGCATAGTTATATCTTGTTGTTGCGCAAGTTTTGCCAGTTCCTTAGCCAATTCACGTATTGAGAGACTTTCAGGAATAACAAACAGCTTATTGTTGTCAAGAAGGTCCTCAAACTGCAAAAGACTGCCAAACTCAAATTCCAATTTTCTGCGGATGTATTTATTGGTTGACTCAGTAATTTCGGTAACGCCCATTGAGTTCATGTGGAAAATTAGTAAGTTTCTAAGGTCAACCAACTTTATTAATCTTGGATTCTCTAGTAAAGAACGTATGAATTCGAAAAGCTTTTCGTAAGCTTGAGTCTCAATGTCCTTATACCAATCATCAACATCAACAACTTCATCCCCGTCTTGAAATTAATTTGAATTGCTCACTTTAGCAGGGCGAGTATAATCTCGATAGCATGAACGGTGGTAACAAGCTTCGGCGGCTACTAGTTCACGGCTTACGATGGCAATTATCTTAGTGTCATCTTTAGCAATAGCAGTTGTTCTAATGGAGTCATCAGCACGCAAATCTCTACACTGAATCAAACGCTCTCGATTTCTTGAAGATTTTAAATATTTACTTTTCTTTTCACAAAAAATGCATATCTCCTCGTATGTCCTACTCGAGCTTGATGGTTGTCTATTAGTTGCGTATCTCATTTGCTCAGGCTCTTGCACATCATCAGCATCTTCAGTTGATCGAGAAAGGTTTTCAAGATCTCTTTTCAGAGTAAAAATACTTCGGCATTTTCTATGATACTTAACGTTTGCCGGTATTTCTCCTTCGTTAGTATCCCTAGCCACATCAAGAATTGCTTTGTGATTACGAATTTCTGCAGCCTTTAGCAATGTTTTCCAAGATTCGAGGTCCTTGGGGGAAGTTAAATTTTGACTATTATCATCAGTACAATGAATAATACACTTTTTAAGATCTGTTGTACAAGAAAGAAAATTAAAAATGCTTTTTCGTCTCTTTAAGGTATGTAAGGACTATAAAATCGACAAGACAAAGCTTCAAATCTGTTGAAAAAATGCAAATTCCGATTTCTAACATTGTTAGAAATATCTATATTATCAGTATCTTCATTTTCGTAGTCTTTAAAAGTGTTTAATTAAGCTGATTTTGCTGAAAATTCTACTCTACTTACCACACAAATAGTCCGCCATCTTGAAATTTACCCAAAATGCTTTGCGGATCAGCAAATATATTTTCTTCCTTTTTCAATCATTTTTATAAGTAATTTCAAAGTAAGCCAGCTTTTAAATGTAATAATATATAGTAGCTCTATTGTTTTAACATGTGATAAATGAATATCGAGCTTAAAATCATGCAAAGCTATTTTTATGGATTAATCTATCCCATCCTCGTTTTCATGCTAAATCGTTATTTTTCAATAATTTGATGTTACAAAAAATACCACAAAGCTACTCTTTTAGGAATGCTATCATATAAATTTTGAAACAACTTTAGGTGACCTTTAACCTGGCATAACTCACAATTTGTCCCCCTTAGTGTTACCATGGTCGAGCCCTGGCCCATGGACTAAATAAAGTATTTTATTTATCAATTGAGAAGGTTTTCTATCAAATGTTGCTCATTATAAATGCGAGGTATATATATAGTTATTAACCGGGTTAATAACTAGCTACATATTGACCTCGCATTTATAATGAGGGATATAACAAAAATAAAGCCTTGTGAATAACAAAAAAAAAAACACTTAGAAATATATCTTGTTATATCTTGGTAGAAATTTGAATTGTTTAAGTGTTAAAGTTATATAAGCTTACTTTCGTTTTCCAGACATTATACGAGCAGCGAGGTTTTGAGCTAGCTGCAATTTATTAACATTACCCTTACTTGTGCCTGACCAGGAAGATGAGCACTAACAAAGTTTTTTAAAAATTAGACAATTTGTAACTAACTAGTCAATTGTCCGTGAAAAAAATAACTTTTTTATAATTCTGGGAAATACGCTAGTCTTTTCTTATGTGCACTCTATCGTGACTTCAAGGTGAAGCGTAAACTTATCGCGATTTATGTGCAGACAGTTGCCAATTTGGCTTTATAAAAACTGCGTACTTTAAGGCGTTATATCTTGGTTAGTTCATCTCCAACACACAGAATATCAAAATTGATCATAATCTTATAAAGTTTATAGGCACTTTAAGAAATACATTTATGAGGAAACTTATACAAAATGTTTTAAGTTTTTAACTCGGTATGTTTGGATTTTTCAAGTTAGAGTATATAAATGTAAAAAAAAATAATTAAGAAATGCACGTATTGGCTAGAATTGGACAGAATGTGACAGCAGTTGACGGTTTGACACTTGAAGGGATTGCGGCACGTCATTTCAAGTCGCTCGCGGTAGTCTGACGTTTGCCGTGTGTTTTCTTGTTCAAACTTCAGCATTTAATTTCTTAATTAACATAACTTTTGTGACAAAGCCAAGATCCATCTTTATTGGATCGGGGGACCGCTTTAGTCAAAATAGGCTAATTTTTTTTTGCAATTCAACTCGAAATCAGACCGATTTTGGTGACGTACGCTCCTGGAATTTCATGATGCCTCAGAAAAAAATGGAAAAGTTCAGATACATATATTAATGTTGCCATTAACGAAAAGCAACTTTTTTTGTCTCAGAATTTTTAAGGTACCCGCCACTCATGAAAGCGAAAAGCTCAAGGTCAGCAAAAAATAATATATGTGGTAATGCCTCAAAACTTCCAACTTTTTTGTCAGATAATCCTGAAAGGTTATTCTTTAATTCAGTGGTTTTAGTTTTTGGACTCTTTTTGTTTACTCGAGCTGATATGAGCGAAAACAACACTCAGAGTCTTAAAATAAGGTGAATGAAAAAAAGATGCTGCCTTTGTATACATATCTGCAATTAAAATGGTAAGACCTTCAAGTCTTCTCTTCTCCCGTCTGTCTTCCCTACATAACCTTGTATAAGGAGGACGTAAAAGATCCGCTGGTGACGACCATGTTCAGTGCCCGTGCTAAACAGGGCCCACTGTAATTGGCTATGCTGTTGTGGTGTCCCTGCCCTCATAGGGAAACAATATCTCCATAAATCACCTTCTACTCGTACTGTAGTTGAAAAAGTGTTTTTTAATAATCGAGATCATAGAGATTTTAAGCTTTAAAGTTTTGGGAGAGTTTCACACCTCGTTAATGCGTCTGTCAACAGAAAAATACCACCAGCCAACCAGATGGATTTTAAAAAAAATTAAACGTGTTTAATTAATTTCCAGTTTTGCCTTTAAAACCAATATAAAAGCATACCTTTAATCCCAGCAAACTAAGGACCAAAATACGCACTCCTTTGCCATCTTGGTAGAGCAAACTGCTTTTACAGCTGTCATACGGGCCGTTGAACAAGTTTCTAACCTGAACAGTAGATTTATTCTTTAGAATTGATTGAATTGATAAAATTGGCATGTATACAATTTGTCAAAGCTGTAACAAAAACTGATGAGTAGATATTCAAAGATAGAGCTACTGCTTTACATGGGGCTCTTCAGAGATTTCAGAAGGTGTTTGAATGCAACAAGATTATCCTTAATTTTACGAGGATAACCATAACCATACGATTACCCGTTTATCATATGTAGGGCAAAATTCAACGAAATAAATCCGTCTTGAAACCAATATAATGCCTTTGCGTTGTCATTTATTCTGAACTACAAATCAAATGTAGTTAGAGTGCTCTATTGTTCAAAAGAATTTTATTTAGAATACAAACGTGTTTCTTCATTACATGTACTCTCTTCTATCAAATACTTCAATAATACTACTGACAATAATACTTCAAGGTTTCAAGTTGTACACATTTGGGACTACTTTAGTAGCCTTTTCGAGGCCAATTTGCGGGAAAACATTATCCGAACACCTGTTTACTCTTTCCACTGTTCTTATTTTTAGTTTTCTTATCGTCAGCCAATGCAAAACGGGAAGCCGTTTTGAAAAGGAAAAGTTTGCAGTTTATGAGCGTCGCTAAGCAATTTAACTACAAATCATTTTCCAGTAATTCGGCCCCGAATTACGGAAAAAGCCCTCCTTCATTAGCCAACCAGCATCGAGTAATTTTGCCAAGTATATGATAAGATCCTAAATCATGTCTTTTAATCCACGATTCTGATAATAAAATATTCTGATAAATCTCACTTTGATGGTCTTCCTCGTATAAAAGAGACGAGATCGCTTATAAATCTTCTACGACAACTTGAAGAAAAAAATGACGGTGAAACACTTCGAAGCCACTGAAACCTAGCGCATGCGCGGACAAATCGTATACATACTGATAAAATATAACATAAATAGAATTAATTAACAAAATAAAAAGAAAAGCAGCTCCATTCTTTGATTGAACGTTAGCCCATGTTGGTACTACATAACTAAAGATTAATTATTAGCTGCCATTGTTATTACCACGCGCCGCGCAACGTATCGAGGATAAAGGTGGGTCTCTAGCTTGAGTGTTATAAAAATAAATATAAATTAAGTCATTTGTTATAGCGCTATTACCACATTTCAGGCCACGTTTTTCTTATTTCCCGGTATAGCTTAAAATTAAGAATGAAACTCCAAGGAAATAATCTTATTCTATAGAGGAGTACACGTGGTCTGAGCTGGACAAGCGTTATCCCAAACAAAAGATATAAATCGATAGGAAGCTTGTAACCTTTGCCTTGTCGCTTTCCTTTATTATCAAAATACTCTCGCCAGATGTATCAATTCCTGCTCTTCCTGCGCGACCAATCATCTGCTTGTACTGACTACGACTAATGATGTATTTTCCAATGTATGGTGCTCGAAGAATTACTCTGACGAAGAAAAAGTGAAAGGAACACAATACACAACGATCATAAAACACCCAAATTACGATAGCCCACACTCTAACTTATCTAACTTATAAAATATTACGACATAGACCAGATTTCTGGCCTGAGTCTCTCTAAAAAATGGAATTTGTATTATTTGAAAAACTTGTGGACTTGAACGTAAGGCAGGGTCACAAAGCCCTTGCTGCCTCCTGGTCTATGTAGGTATAAATGGTCAAGGATTTATATTACCTTAAACAGCCTATTCAGTATGATCACGTTATTTTCAACATTGAGCAGATTTTCCGTTCTATTAAGCAAAGTATGTACCACAGCTGCTTTCCTGATTTCCTTTGTAATAGTAGATAATATTATACCTTGTTCGCACTTTATAGCGCGCCCATTTGTATGAACCTATGTTGATTTCAAAGCATAAAGCATAGAAACTAAAACTGACACATTCCATGGAAAGTACGTTAATTAGATATTTCTAGTAATGGTTTAAGTCAATATCATTATATTATGTAAGGGATGAGAGTATGTGGAATGCGTGGCACTAATGAAATAGTTGAAGATATAGAAATATAGGTAAGTCGTAGTGCTTGTGAACGAGGTTATTCCGGGCGAAGGCCTCAAAGCTTCACAAGCACTACAACTTATCTATATTTCTATATCTTCAACTATAATATATATATTTAGGCACTACCTAAAAGCGGAGCTCCCGATACGGAAGTCACAGGGAGAACAATTTGAATGAAACTGAAAGGTAAAAATAAGATCGGGAAAAAAATATTTAAGTATTTTTTATTCGAGATATAGATAACTTCTCCCATGATAAAAACCATGCAGTGAAATCGAATCGAAATGCACTACATTGTTTTTTTGTTTGTATGTTGTTTTTTTCTTTTTGCAAGAGTACATGCTCTTCCACTTAGGTATTTTGTACACAACTCACCACCCCCCCAGTAGCTTGTTTTGCTCTTGGAAGATTCTTCGACAAAGTTTTCCAAAAAATTGACATTTTTAGGCTTTGAATCTCTTTTACTTAAAAAAAAACTAAAGATAACTACAGACAATCCAATACAATATCAAGTTTAGTGAAATTTACTTCGGATGTCTTTCATTTAAATCGAAAATCTGGAGATTTAGGAGAAATCAAGACCAAAAAACAGACTGGGAAACTGGTTAAGGTGAGCAAAATATAAGCTTACTTTAATAATTAGGTCTTTTACAGAACGAGACGAAGTTAACATTCAGTTAAACTTGACAAGAACAACTGAGAAAAAATAGAAAATAAAAGCAATACAAAAAGGCAATGCAAAATGACGAATTTCTTTGTCAGTAAATTGGCGTTTGTGAATGTTTTTAAATATTTTTACGGCTTTTTAAAGTGAAAGTCTAGATCTTTCTACAACAACATATCATTCTCAACAACAAGGTATAACTAGCTAAAACTAGTGTGAGCTGCGTCGGTGTTTCTAATGAAACAGTAATGATGAAAAGGTAAATTATACACCGTGAAAAGATGAAAAAACTTACTGACGTTTCGGACGCTAGTCCTTCGTCGGAGTAAAAGAGCATACACCGTGAAAAGATGAAAAAACTTACTGACGTTTCGGACGCTAGTCCTTCGTCGGAGTAAACAACACAAATTTAAGCTCATTTTTATAATCAGACTTGCTCGAATGCAGCTTAATAAACAGTTGAATATTTGGTGTAAATTTATATTTCATTCAATACTTAAATAAATTATCTGTAGAAATAAAATTATTAAATGAAATATTAAAAGTTTTGAGGGAAGGTCTTCGATTTGTCGATTCGTCGAGAAAAAATGCTTGTCAAAAAATAATAAACGATTGTTTGCTAAACAACACACCTGAATTCTTGGAGAACACTTCTTAATCCATCTTTGAATACATGAATATAACTTGCCCTAGAGCGATTTTTTCTGTGCATTTGTCGCCTTAGCTAGTAGTTTTTCTTCAAATTCATTTGTCTTTCACGCTCATTTTCCTTTTGTTCATTCGTGAAGTTTTGCCTCATATTCCTTTTTCTTTCTCGATCATGTTCTCCTTGTTCATAATCGAAGTCCCGCCAGGATTTCCGTTTTCTCTCTCTCTATCTCTGTTTGCCGCTTTTCTTTGGTGACATTCCTTCGTCTTTGCCTTCCTTTTTCACGCCTCCAGAGTTTTTCCTCTTACTTCTTCTTTTAACTCTTACTTCTGGCCTTTCTTTTGGCTTCATTCTCCTCTGAGCTTTCTTTCGACATATCGATTTCGGAAAGGGGCTCCATCGTAAATAGAGTAAATATAAACATAAATATAAGCTTGAATAAAAATCTGTGTTGTTATCTCTCGGTATTTCTATACGTAATAACAGATGTAAAACGTTTTTTACAAAAGTTTAATAGCCGGATTAACCTTTATGTGTACCCAGATGTTGCAACGCGTCGACATTACCGCCAAAAAAAAAAAGATAATCTAACCAGCCAATCGGGATTCTTGTGTACACGCCCGGACGGACGGACGGACGGAAGTGACGTCAGCCAAGCCATGAAAAATCAACTCGTTAGTTTACCATTTTTTCTTAGGTATGGGGGCCCGCGCGGGAGCTCCGCTATTATGTAAGGGTTAGCTTACTCGTTCCAAGGTAATTAAGTGATTAGTTCAGACTGGCTTAGTTCATAGGTAACGAGTTTATCTAAACAAACTACTAAAGAAAACATTGTTTTATATTTCCATTGCTTTGCTCAAGCACTTTTAAAATGGTGAAATTACAACTAGACATTGTAAAGAATCGTTTTAAATTTGGTGGAATACTTTGAATATATTAATACACATTTGTGTTTACATGGAGGAGGAGTTGTAAGCAAGCATGAAAATTTGTTACGAAACGCATTTCTTCAAGTAATTGTAGTTTACGTTCTTGTCTTTGTTTTAAGAAATAAAAGGTCTTAGGCCCCATCCACACGTATCCGGAAATTTTTGTATCCACAATTATTTTTTTCCGGATACGAAAATGTTCGCGTTCAAGAACAGCGTATTTGAATCGTTTTCACTGTCCACACGTATCCGGAAATTTCTTGATCCTCCCTGTTGCACGCTAGTGCCTAGTCCCTTTGAAGGATGGTTTTTCTTATTGAGCATGCGCAATATCGTGTTTACGTCAGCGCATTCGAAAATTTGCGGATACGACCGTTACACGTATCCCTACAAAATCAGTTAACTTTGTTACGTGAATGCGAGTACGTTATGACTTGTCAAAATGATTTTTATCGCTTAAAAGCGATGATGAAATGTTTTTGGGAATGGAAGATTGGACTCGAGAGCGAACAAAGCAGACGCGAAGTCAGGCAGTCTTGACAAACAAATTGCTCTGAGTGGAAAGGAGCATCTGTCGCTGAAGTTTGGCTAGTTCCAGATCCTGTTCACATTTTTTTCTGAGAATAAGCTCAACTAATGCAATCTTCTGGTAAAGAAAAACGTTTTTGATTATTTTGGATTTTTCCGACAATAGTCGATGTTTACGGACAGCCTCTCTTAAGTTGCTCCTCGACAATACTTTTTAGCGGTACAAACACCAGAATGCAGGGACGCGAACGAAGATTTCGAATTTCCTGGACTAACAAATAGCTCTGGTATATAGCACTCTTTCCAAAGCCAGTACAGCTAGTACATTTTTCCCCTAATAGATATTTTACCGTGGTCTTCTACGCTTTTTAAAGCATGAACCCTTCGTTTTTTAGCTTACTTTTCAAAAATGATATTATGACAGCCAAAGCCGTCTTAAATTTAGGAATAAACTGTCAAAATTTGATGGCCGTAAGCTGTCTTATCTTGACTTCGGCCTTTTGTGTGGGCCAATCAGAGTTTTAAGTTACTGAAACCACGGGAAATAACACGCGCCATGAATGTTAAGGCGGCAGTCCCTCAACTTTCCTTTCTCTTTCCAACCCCAGCTCCCTCCCCCAGGGACTCTTGCCTCGTAAAAAAATCTTCTAACCAAGAGAAATAGAGACGGCTCGCAGTCTAGACAACCTAGTTAATTGTTTGAGTATAAAAATCTAGAATTTGGAACGTTGACCAACTCACAACGACAAACCATGTCGGTCTGACAATTTTAAGTAAAATACGATGAAAACGGTTCCAAGTAGAGAAAGCATCGTTATAAATCCAAATTCTGGACCAAAGACGACGAGATGCAGAACTAAACTATTTCGACTTTATTCAAGTCATACTCATGTTTGAAAACAAGACAACAGTAATGATATTTGTGATAGATGTGTTGATGTAATGATATTTGTATCAACGAGCTAACAATTGACCTACTATAGCAAAATATATATCTCTCTGTGTACTTATATATAAACTTATATGTGCCTGGTATTTATTTGTAATACCTTTAAATAGCGTAATTGGTAAATTACGAGCCTTGTATGTATGGAACGATATTGAGAATGTTAAGCAATTTAAATATCTGGGACATTTGTTTTACAGCGACCCAAAAAAATTAATTAAATTTTTAAGATATAAAGTTGAAGAAAAATAATTTATTGTAACGTTGGGGACGTTACACAATTTCGTTACGGACGTCACACTCTGAAACACACCAAAAGATAATACTGTAAATGCATAATGCTGAACTGCCAATTCAATAATTGTAATGCAATCTGTTTACATGCACTTACTAATTTATCAAAGTGATGAATTCTTCTCAAATTTGTTTGAAAGAATAATTTTTACGTATTCTTCGATTGCACGTTACGTCATTGCGGCCTCTCAGGGGAGCGTTGGTGCCATTTAACAAACGATTTCTTGTTAGCATCAATTGTTAAAGGCATGTCCTTTTTGTAGGGAAGAAATTGAGTAATCCAGTGACGCTCGAAAGCTAGTACCGTTTTTGTAAGGTTAGGTTTTGTGCTATTGTTTGGGTGACCAATCTATTGTTTTTAATCCAATTATGTAACTCGTGCCGAGCGGTATGGGCTGCCTCAAGGAATAAAGACGAAAAAAAGCCCGATATTTTATGAGTGGTTTACCACAGTGTTACCGCTAAAAAGAAACCAACCACCTCCAGCCAAAAAAAAGGAACTTTGAATTAATGCTGTCCGCACCCCTGTATAGAAGTCATTTCCGGCGGTAGCTCGTCTCAAGCCAAAAACGCGGCCCGTTGTATATTTTAAACTATATTTGCAAGGCATTACCACCTTTCTAAAATCAAATTCTGACGACGAAAATGGGTTTTTTGAAAATGTAAAGTATTTTTTATCGAAACAGTGGCGAAATACACTAGTTTAAACACGTATGTCGGTTCTTAATTTCTTGCGTAAGCGAAATATTATCTGGGTTGTATTTGGGATATATGTTTCGAATGTAAAGTAAATTAACACAGCAGAACAACATTTTGTTATTTCTAGGAATACTTTTTGGGCTTAGATCTATATCCTATATTTTGAAATAAAAATATCTTACCTTTTGGCTGGAAGGTTAACTCCTGCGGCCAAAGTCGAAGTACAAGTTATTACGCAAAGAACTCCTTTACTGTAAGAGTATTCTATTAACTTTCTTTCATCTACGGTCAGTCCACTATGGTGATATGCTATACCGAATGGTATAGTTCGTTTCAGAACCGGACATACGCCATTTCCCTGGTTAAAGAGGGCTTGAAGAAGGCATTTCCTTTCTTTCCTTCTTATTTCGCATAGACTCCAACATAAGTAAATAGAGAAAGAAATATTAAAGAAATGTTTGCTGTTCATTGGTTTGCACTTTAAATAGCCAGTAGTTTTGTTTCATGAGGTAAAAATGTTGAAATTTATTAAGGTTTTTAGTTTTTTCCTTCATTTTGGCTTTTCCAACCCATGGGTGATAGGACAAACTTACCTTGGTTATCGTACTAGGCAACCGAGACTCCGCATTCCACAAGCTAAAACCGCCAAAATCCAAGGAAGCTTTCGCATTAATGGAGAGTGCACTTTCAACCAACTTCCGTTCGATATAAGACATTGTTCCAATCAAAGGCCAAGCGCCATTTTAATTCGCTAGAAATAACTATGCGCATTGTCTTGCTTCGAGCTATTATTATGTTGTATCGTAATGTAACTTGTAATTCATGGTGTGTAATTACTTTGTAATTATATTTATTTTATACAGGACTCTATTTATACTAGCCTGCGCTAAATTAGATGTTCCTGTAAAATATTGAATGTAAATAAATAAATAAAATTAAGATTCCTTTTTCTTTTTTCTTTTCTATTTCAACACGATCGATTATTTAGTTCTTTTGATTATAAGCTCCAAAGCACCCAGATAAAATATCACTTTTGCAAATGTTACTTACTTTGGTAAGAAATCCACCAAAAGTGTCGCGACATTTTCGCAGTTGCGCTTGGTAGAGCAAAATACAAGACAGGAATGTTCAGGAATGACTTCAGTTACCAAGAGAACCAAATTGTCTGGGTCTTTTACGTTCCTTGTATTGTTTACCTGATGATTGTGCGATATTCAAACGTTAATATTCAGAGATTAATAGCAATCTCCATATATATGCAGACAAGAAAATTCGTAAGCTAAATGCTTTTTATTGAGTTTCTAACCTTGTCCGTTATATGTCGTACTGGATGAGTGCTTAGACCACTTTCATTATTATTTACATGGTATACGGACTTTCCAATTTTTACGTACTCGAGCAATGTTACCTAGAAATAAAGTTATTAGTCGCTAAACGATTTAGTTGATACGACCCTGGTTTCTCCTTATTAACTTATTAACGCGAAGCGTTCCTAGAATTTTATTGAGGGGTCTTAAGGTGAATGGACTCTCTCACGCTTGACGGCTACTTTCCACGTTTGGAACGCTGGCGCATAAACGTGTTTTATCCGATTGCAAATCTTTTTACTGGGATACCTGTGGTGTACCAGTCATAAAATGCGGTTTTTTTTTGTCTTGTATCCTGCGCCACAAATTCGACAAGTTGCGCAATAGTATGCGTGGCTCATTGCTCGATGCCATGACAACGAACAGTCGCTGAAACAGGAAGTCAATTCGCTTTTTACTTGCATTTATTTGGAAGTTTATGCTACGAACGCTCGAAATACTTAAAAATGCATACACCAAGCTTACAATTCGCGAACAATCTACACTAAACGATAGTACTGAGTGATCATTTCGGAACGGATTGGTTCGCGAAGTTTTGAAAAGCAAGAATGCCTTGAAAGCCTTGTAAGTCTTGAAAGCCTTGTATGCCTATGCCTTTGTTCAAAAAATGCATTGTTCAACAAAGTAATCCATCTTTAAATATGCATTCTACTGAACAACCAACCTCTAATGCATGCGACGAAATGCTTGTGAGGGCGCCAGGACAGACGGATTGGATTTAAATATGTGTGATTGTTTCAGTTATTCGTAGGTTTCTAATTGAATTGATATGTTTGTTTCCAAATGGATACTAAATAGTGTTCACTTATCTTCACTTATCACTTATGAATAATCTTTAAATAGTTACTGATTACTTACAAGGCTCTTCATGGTTCTGCTCCCTCTTATTTCTCCGCGCTCTTACAAGAACACAAGCCTTAGATCATCTAAAAAAAGCCTACTGTCTGTTCCTCGTACCTTCACTTCAAATTATGGCGACCGTGCTTTCACAGTTGCTGGTCCTACACTATGGAACTCACTACCGGATACTATCAGGAAATCTGACAGCCTTCCCGAATTTAAGTCATTACTGAAAACTCTACTCTTTCAATCAGCCTACTTAATTTAAAACTTTTAAACCGTTGTCGTTGTCGTTGTCGTTGTCGTTGTCGTTGTCGTTGTCGTTGTCGTTGTCGTTGTCGTTGTCGTTGTCGTTGTCGTTGTCGTTGTCGTTGTCGTTGTCGTTGTCGTTGTCGTTGTCGTTGTCGTTGTCGTTGTCGTTGTCGTTGTCGTTGTCGTTGTCGTTGTCGTTGTCGTTGTCGTTGTCGTTGTCGTTGTCGTTGTCGTTGTCGTTGTCGTTGTCGTTGTCGTTGTCGTTGTCGTTGTCGTTGTCGTTGTCGTTGTCGTTGTCGTTGTCGTTGTCGTTGTCGTTGTCGTTGTCGTTGTCGTTGTCGTTGTCGTTGTCGTTGTCGTTGTCGTTGTCGTTTTTATTTGCGTTGTTTTGTCCAATTCCATTTATGTTTATCGAATTAGTTTACTTCTTAGCTGTACGTGCTCTTTATGCTGGACTTATTTTTTCCTACCCGCTCTTTTTGGTTACCTGAGGCTAAAAGAGTTTGTTAATGGGAATATACAGGCGCAAGGTTAGATCCCTCTACCGAGATGTTTGCCGCCATTGACATTTTTCGGTGGACATGATAAGTTGCATGCTCACGACCATCCTTCGCACCCTGGCACTCAACCCAAACTTACCACTACGTTGGGTTTTTATACGCAATATGTTATTGTGCTTTAGAAGCATTTATCTCAATAAAAGACAAACAAAGAAATCACGATATTTAGTGTAAGAGTTACATTAAATAACTACTTTTCCAACTGGTCTTTACATTATGTTTTGCTTCATCCAATACGGCAAATTATGTTTTGTGTTTGTCACTCCGGATAGTACTTCCGAAAACGATCTTTTTGTGTAGGTCTACTGCGAGCGGCGTGTGCGTTTCTATTTGTTACGAACGTATTAGAAATAATTCGTTTTTTAATTCGTTTTTTTGGATGAAGCAAATACAAAAAACCTTTTTAAAAGGCTTTATTTACGCTCCCGGTTGGCATTACAAGTAATATCGTCCCCACGCTACAAGGTCTTCCAAGGCCGACTACGCATTGCCTTGTGCTGTACCACTTGTGCTGAGTAATAAGCATGCGATAAGAGCCTACGATGATTTAGTACATCGAATCAGGATAGCATGCGCACTAGCAATGATACCTTCATCAATCGGCAACTGCTTGGCAAATATTCGTAGGCCTGAGACTTCGATGCATCACAGCGGCACAAGACGCATGCGCCATAGTGGTCAATTACAGATTTAGCGACTAGGAAGAAAACTCAGGCCGAGTAAAAATGCTGTCGTTGAGTAGTAGTAAAAGGAGAGTTCGAAGCCACTTTCTCTCAAGTTTTTTGTACTATACGCCAAAAACGAACAAGCTGTAGAAGATGGATTTTTTGGTTGTAAGCTGCGTTTATCTCGAGAAAAATGTCTAATAAAATTGGTATAAGTATGACACAATAATTAAATATGAGTATCATGAAAATGATCGAGTATAAGCCTAGGAAAATAATGCATGATGAGGTTATTGTTGGTGGTGTATCTTATAATATCCATCCTATTTATACTTTATACGCGGGCAGCAGGTATGGTTATGTTATGAATATTGTGAAGAGAATGCCTACCAGGGGCTCTAAGCATCCTAGTGGATATATGATGTGTATAAGAAAACATGCACAACCAGGGCAGAAAACATATCAAATGCATCGATCTATTTGGGAATGCTATAATGGATTGATTGGGGGTAATTTGATTATACATTCATGTTAATAATGACAAAGAAGATAACAGATTATGTGACCTATAACTAGTAACCAGGAATATATTTGTAAGAAATCTGCGCGAAAGGAGAATGTTCGTTCGTGAGCAATCATTAAAACAAAAAGAGTGTGAAAGCAGTTACCTGTACAACAGGTGAAGAAACATTTTATGATATACTATATATGCTATAGAACAATATTTAGGTATTAAAGTAGTATTAGTTAAGATGGTTTGTGAGGTTACAAACAATGCTAACTCCGGCATATCGAAAAAAGATAATTGTAGATATAGATTCGTATATGTCTTTCGCTATGTCGTTTACTATGATAGAATTTTCAAGCAAATCTAGTAATACTTCTTGTATTTCCTTGACAGCCCCAGTGTCATCTACGATTTTTTCTGGATTCTTGAGATGAAATTCATTCTGTAGACGTTCCCATGCTTCTTTGTCATATTGTTTTTGTTTTTTGATTTTTGTTTTTTTTTTAATGTTTATTTTGGTAATGGTGCACCTAGTTCGAATAATATTCTTCTGATGGTAAATGCAATATGGAAACGTAAAAATAGTATGTGAAACATGTCTACAGGTGTACTACACGCTTATGTAGCAGGACATAACGCGAAGTTCAATTCCTGAGGCCAATAATGCATATCGGTTCCAAATAACCACCTGCTTTCTTTGCCTGACGTATGTGTTATGATGCTGTACATGAATACATCCCCTTCTGTTACTTTGAAGTTTTGTTTAGATGTTACTGCGATAACGAGGTTTGTGACTTTCTTAAGGAAACTTACTTACAAACTCGTTGAAATTTGCTTTTGGAAGCTGTTTTTTGAAATCCACCCAAGTACGTGAAACACTTATCTTTGCGCCTAATGCTTCTCTTGATGTTGTCCCAACATTCCCAACATATTGATGTCTAGACCTACCAATATTATTCTCAAATACATCATAACCCATACTCTTATGATTAAAAGTAACGCCTTTCGAGAATACATGGAATTGTAAATAGAATAGTATATGTGAGAATAAGCCTGAAGCGAGATGACGTTTTACCCCCGTCTCTAGACCATAATAGTTTTTAAAGTTCTTTCATATTAAAATCTTTGACTCCTTAGAGGATACAAGAACAATACTCATAATTAAAGAACAAAAGCAGTGTGAAAAGGATTATGGTCTAGAGACGGGGGTAAAACGTCATCTCGCTTCAGGCTTATTGTGATAGATCAGCATGTGGATAATACCTTTTGAATAATTGTAGATTAGCTTCTGTCATCTGTTAATATTATTATATTACCAAATAACTATTTATGCCGTTTACTATGATACCAGTAATATTTCTGTTTGTAGTTTCTATCGAATGAGAGAGTTTCTTCGTTGGTATTGTAAGCTCTACGAGTTCCTTTCTTATCCCCTTCCTCAACTTCAGAGAATCTGGAGCATTTGGTATGTCCTTTTTTAAATCTCCTTGTTTTCCTTTGCTCTAATGCTATTTCTCACTGTCTCATACTTTTGTAGTTCAGATATGATGAGTTCAAATTATTTTTCATCGATCTTGTTATCATGTACAGCTTTCCGGATACGAGATCGCTTACGCTATTTTCCTTTGAGGAAATTAGCTGGACTGTTAGCTGGACTAATGCAGATGGATCCATGCAGATAAGGGTCTCTGCAACAATCAACCCAGGACCTGTTATCGATGTACCGATAACACTAGTCGTTAAGATAAGCATCCTGTTGTAACAGTGGAACTGCGTCACAATGATCTCAATCGAGCATACTTCTTTCTTAACTTCTCGTAATGTTTGTACTCACTTTAAAGTTTAGATAGTTATATGATCTTCATTTTCTATAGGTACCAACAAAGTATAGTTTGAGTTGAAGCCAGCGTCATTAAGAGAGACTAATGACAATATTTGAGAGTAATTATTGTTTGCTATAAGCATGCAATAAGATTACAATTGAATATATATTGATTCAGGTGCTTTTTAAGAGATATCTCATTAGGCAAAAGATAACAATTCAAATCTCAAAAGTGGATCGCTCTATTACTCTAATATTTTTTTCGTGTTACAAGTAAACATTGATCTTTCATTAAATCTAAAAACATTTTTTGGCCAGCATGTTTTAGGCATATCGTGACTCCGCCAAATCTCAGCATTTTTCGAGTTCACAAATTGAAAATGAACATCAAATGTTGGCACGCCCTTCAAATTACTACTCCATATTGACATTTGAATTGTTATCTTTTGTCATAATTTTGCAAGTCACAAAATGTCAAATATAGTGCAAAAGTAGTGTGAATGTTCCTCAAATAAAATACTTTTTCTTGAAGCTTTTAATATGTCAGATTATTCCTCAGAGGTGTATCTAACACCATGTAAAATGATTTCATTTTGTGTGCATTTTTAAAAGAGATACAAAGCCTCAAATTTCATTCAAATTACGTTACCAGAAGGTGCCCAAAAACTTAATTTTTGAGGGTGCCTCTTAAAACTACAGCTTATTAGTGATGTCTGAGCGCTATTTTTCATAGGATTTTTAAACCAGATTATCTCATCAGCTTTTGTTTTTTCAACATACAGTATTCCATAATGATTTATCAAACTCATGAATAATTCATGAGGAAATCACAATAGAAATCACGATTATGAAGGAGGTTTTATATCTGATATTCATTGCATAAACTTTAACTTTCAGATTCACTCCAAATTTTAGTGAAACACTAAGCAATCTACAGTATGAGTGGCCGTGTTGTATGCGACATACAAACTCTCGGCTACGCCTCATACTGTATATAATATATATTTTTAGGCACTGCCTAAAAGCGGAGCTCCCGATACGGAAGTCACAGGGAGAACAATTTGAATGAAACTGAAAGTTAAAAATAAGATAGGGGGAAAAATCTTCAATTATTTTTTATTCGAGATGAAGATAATTTATCCCATAATAAAAACCATGCAGTGAAATCAAATCGAAATGCACTACATTGTTTTTTTGTTGTTTTGTTTAGCGCGAGTACATACTCTCACACTTAGGAATTTTGTACACAACTCACCACCACCCCCAGGGGCTAGTTTTGCTCTTGGAAGATTTTTCGACAAATTTTTCCAAAAAAAACCGACAATTTTAGGCTTTGAATCTCTTTTACTTAAAAAAAACGAAAAATAACTACAGATAATTCAATACAATATCAAGTTCAGTGAAATTTACCTCGGATGTCTTTCATTGAAATCGAAAATCTGGAGATTTAGGACAAATCAAGACCAAAAAAAACAGACTTGGAGCAAAATATAAGCTTACTTTAAATAATTACGTCTTTTACAAAACGAGACGTTTTACATTCAGTTAAACTTGACAAGAACAACTGAGACAAAATAGAAAATAAAAGCAATGCAAAAAGGCAATGCAAAATGACGAATTTCTTTGTCAGTAAATTGGCGTTTGTAAATGTTTTTGAATATTTTTTACGGCTTTTTTAAGTGAAAGTCTAGGTCTTTCTACAACAACATCTCTCAACAACACAAATTTAAGCTCATTTTTATAATCAGACTTGCTCGAATAGCTTAATAAGCAGTTGAATATTTGGTCAGTGTAAATTTATATTTCATTCAATACTTAAATTTTCTGTAGAAATAAAAGTATTAAATGAAAGTCTTCGTTGTTTTAAAGATGGGAACCCGCGATAGGAGGCGAATCTTTCTTGAACGAAAAACATACGATAGTTGGTTACAAACAACGTTTTACAACGTTAACCGAATTGCTAAAGATTTACAAAGCTAAATAAAGGACGAATATTTGTTGTAATATGCTCTTCATGTTATATTTACTCCAACATTAAAATAAATTAAGCTTATCTACAGAAATATTAAAAGTTTTGAGGGAAAGTCTTTGCGAATGATTTGTCGATTCGTCGATAAAAAATGCTTGTCAAAAAATAATAAACGATTGTTTGCTAAACCACACACCTGAATTCTTGAAGAACACTTCTTAATCTATCTTTGAATACATGAAAGTTTTTTAATTGTCTTTGGTCTATAACTTGCCTTAAAGCGATTTTTTTCTGTGCATTTGAGAGTCGCCTTAGCTAGTAGTTCTGCTTCAAATTCCTTTGTCTTTCACGCTCATTTTCTCTTTGTTCATTCGTGAAGTTTTGACTCAAATTCCTTTGTATTTCACGTTCATTTTCTCTTTGTTCATCCGTCAAGTTTTGCCTCATATTTCTTTTTCTTTCACGATCATATTCTCCTTGTTTATAATCGAAGTCCCGCCTGGATTTGCGTTCTCTATCTCTCTCTCTCTGCTTGCCGCTTTTCTTTGGTGAGTCCTTCGTCTTTGCCTTCCTTTTTCACGCCACCAGAGTTTTTCCTCTTTCGAAAAAACTCTTGATTCTGGCCTTTCTTTTTTGGCTTCATTCTCCTCTGAGCTTTATTTCGACATATCGATTTCGGAAAGGGGTTCCATCGTAAATAGAGTAAATATAAATATAAGCTTGTGTTGTTATCGTTCGGTATTTCTATACGTGTGTAAAACGTTTTTTTTACAAAAGTTTAATAGCCGGATTTACCTTTCTTTATGTGTACCCGGATGTTGCAACGCGTCGATATTCCCGCCAAAAAAAAATCTAACCAGCCAATCGGAATGCTTGTGTACACGCCCGGACGGACGGACGGACGGACGGACGGACGTACGGACGGACGGACGGACGTACGGACGGAAGTGACGTCAGCCAATCCATGAAAAATCAACTCGATAGTTTACCATTTTTTCTTAGGTATGGGGGCCCGCGCGGGAGCTCCGCTATTACTTATAATCATATTTTCGTCTTATAATGCTCTAAGAAATACAATACTACTGCAATTATTAATAATAATGCGTTTTTAGCAAAGAACCCAACTACTTCCCCAGCCGTTCTTAATATGAATGAAGCTATTGCACCAAAAATTCCAAGAAGTATCTGCCCTAAATTCCTACCAATTGCTTTTAATCCATTTCCAACACCAGATACAACTTTGGTTAATCCAGCCTTCAGCGGTCATTCATAATGGCGGATGTAATATTATCAACTGTGATCAAAATCCTTGTTTTGTCACTGTTTTTCTTAAACTTAACAATTTTCATACAGCATCTTCAACGTCAAATCTACTGACTGGGATACTTTTACCAGCTTAATTAAACCAATATCCATAAGATTTGAAGCCTATCGATCTCAAAAAATGTGCAGCAAAACCTGGAAGAAATCCAAGGAAGAGATTTAGACGAGCTGCTTTCTGCTTTTTTAGTTGAAGTAAGAAAGAAAGATAGGGATGGATACGAACTGACGATTTTAAAGTCAGCGACTAATGAAAAAACAATCAAAGTACAATTTTTAAATTCATATTCACTATTTGTATGTCCATTTTCCTTTTAAACTGATGTGCGGAGTTTTTCCATTTTGTATATTTGACATTGCATCTACTTAACTTATAAGCTTAAAACTTATTAAAGTTTCGACAAAATTTGTCTTTGTTACTCACTTAAAATAAACGTGTTTGCATGTGAATTCTAGTCATATATATAATAAAGAGAAAACATCATAGAAAGTGATTTGTACGGGGTTATATTCATGACTCGCTCGTTCGTGTTTTACACAAACAACTCGTGAATAACCCCGTACGCTGCACTTTCTATGAATTTATCTATATGGATTCTTCGTTAACTTAAGCTGCTGATGAAGATACGTGCAATAGTCCCTTGCTTTCTCTTGACTCTCCTCTGGCAAGCTCGTCTCCGACTCAACTACACCCACAACCGACAAACAAGAGCCCCCAAGGGCAAACCAACCAGGATACTTAACATAAATTGTCAATCGGTCCTAATAAATCGTGAATCACTTGCTACCATTATACACAGTACTGCTGTGACATAATAACTGGGACCGAATTATGGCTAACAAATAATAAAAAGTAAAATGAGAATTCCACCGGACTATACATGTCGCAGAGATAGAGAAACTGGACAGTACTAGAGGAGGTGGTGTATTAATTGCTATCAACAAAGATCTCATTAGTACAAAAGACCAGTCTGCAGAAACACATTGTGAAATTGTATGGGCAAAATTCGAGATAAAAATCTTGTAAGACCTTGCTTATCGATCATATTATCCACCACATGCACGCATCCGATTCTGAGAGCCTGACCCAGTTGGACGAGTCTCTTGACAGACTTCCAAAGAATTGGAAGGACATGAACTTACAGGGCATCGAATGGCCCTCTACTACTATTAAACCAAATTGCCCTTCTCCAGGTCAACATAATTTCTTTATTGATATATCGGTCGACCATGGGATGTCGCAAATTGTTGATCAACCAACGAAAGGTGAGAACGCACTGGATCTCATAACTGATAAAAGGAACTTTTTTTCGACAATGAGTAATAATGGCAAAAAGCGCCAAAAACTAGACTTTCATATCAGTTGTGATCCCAAATTTCGTTTTGGGTTAACACTCAAAACCTTTTTTAAACAGTTAGAAACTGATGTACTATGATAAAATGCCTGTTTAAACGGGTATTTTTAATTTTACAAAGATGTTTTGCTGCATTTGTGTTAGAATGTTGCTTTGTCAGGCTTTTTCTGTTCTCTGATAAAACACGACTGGAGCTGTAGGACACGAAAAAAGTTATAGGAATAAACGAGCCGTAGGCGAGTGATTTCTATAGCATTTTGAGTGTTCTACAGCTTCAGGAGTATTTTATCAGAGAACAGACAATAGCTAAGCCTGATCTATTCGCTTTACATAATAGATTTTTTACGAGAAAAATAGCGTAAAATTACAAAAAAAGGTTTGTTTACAAAGAGAGCGCACGTCTGTCGCGTCAAAATCACAAGGACACAATGCACAAGGAGAAGAGAGACTGAAAAATATATTGATCTTCGATCGAAACTCGAAGAAAGCTAGCAGTGCAGTACTTGGAAAACTGTTTTTTAGTTGATCCTGAACTTTATAATAAATGAAAATTTTGTGTTACTTGTCGTAATATTTTGTACTCGTAGTTTCGGGTTATTGGGAGAAAAAAAATTCGGTAAATAATTTACCGTAATTGGAGCGTAAAATTGCCGATGCTCGTTTGTAAAGTAAACTTAAGTTTCTTATCATGAATTTGTTCATTATTAGACTATGGAAAATGTTTAAAATCATTTTTTGACTTCTCTAACACCATCAAGGGTCAAGCAAAAAGATTCTAGTTTAGCGGAATAAGGTCACTGTACAAGTCGCAGCACAAGCGAAAGAAAGCTTTACTCGTCAAAATGTAGTACCGATCAAATGTATTTTCCTTTTTTAGAGGAAAGACATATTTTAAATAAAAATAAATAAATAACTTAAATTTAAAATGTCAAAATGCTTTAAATTGAAAACCGAATTCCTGTGACGTCATACTGTTAATTTGGTATAGAATACATGGTTTTGACGTCATATTGATGTTTCTATACTATTATAAAACATAGCTCTTCAGCCAATCAGAGCGCGCGTTCGGGAAAATCTATTATATAAAAGAAAATGAAGGCCTAAACCTCATTTTCGAATAAAATTTTTGCTTTGGGTTAACACTGTGATTCCACTTTCATCGGTCATCTCCACTTTCAAATAACGAGTTAAACTTTCTGAATAACAAGATTTTAGCCTTGTACAACAGCCTTTCCTCAAGAAAATATTTTTTGGCGCTCACTGCTTGAATACGAAAAGAATTCTCTCTTAATAACATTACACTTGTGAACAGAACTGAGATTCTCGCCGGAATCAACTCCTACCTACAAAGAACCAAACTAATTCAGAGCGAATTTTGGACAATTTTATTCTCGCTCCCTTCGCAAAACTAGTAAGTCAATTTAACTGGATTTTTCATATAATGTGCTTGGATTATCCTAGATGCTAATAGTGTATTTTATTTTAAGATTTTTATGTTTTATGTTGTTTTTTTTTGTTTAGCCTATTACGGCCGAAAATCAAACAGTGCTATTTTTAGTTTTTGGCTTTTTTCTCCTTATCCCCAGGTGCGATTTTTCTGAAATTTTCAGAATATTATCATCTAGTACTATTGCAGTCTGTATATAAATTTTGATGGGAATTCTTGGGCAGAAAAAAAGTTATGACGCCGCTTGAAAATTTGATCCAAAATTTGAAGCATATAAGACATCGCGCTGTAGAAACACCACCATTGAATGGATTGCCTCGAAATGTTTACATACCTATTTCCGTATTGCGGATATATGAGCCTTACGAAAAATCAGCATCAAATCTTAAAAACCCATCGAATAAATGATTTTTTTAGTAATTGTCGTTGTAAACCTCAAAAATGAGGGTTTTGCTAAAAATCACATTTATGCCTTTTTCTTCTAAACGACTCCAAGTTTTTTCTTTAAACTTCATACGTCAAAAGACCAGAGCTTTATCTAGATGGTAGTGAAATTTCTACAACTCGTTCTATCGTTCTAAGTTTTTACATACCTATTTCCAAGTATTGCAGATGAGCCTTAATTGTCGTTCTAAACCTCAAAAATAACAGTTTTTTTTTAAATCCAGTTAAGTTAACTCACTAGTTTTGCGAAGGAAGCGAGAATAAAATTGTCCAAAATTTGTGCAGAATTAGTTTGGTTTCACCTTAAATGTGAACTGGCAAGAAAGACCATATACCCAACGTAGTCATTTACGGAGACCTTCACAAAGCGTCAGACAGAGTGGCATCGCGGATACTTCTCTCAGGCCGCTGCTATCGACATCCGGAGCTCCCTGCGGCTCTCCTGATAGCATGAGAAACAAAACACGGCCAAATCTTTGTCACTTTATATGAAACGTTTTTCTCGAAATGAACGCGCCATAGTGTTAAAAAAAAACAAAATTTTCATTATAAAACGTAGCTTACAACTAATAAATCAAGCTTCTACAGCTCGTTCGTTTTTAGCGTATAATACGTAAAAAAAAATTACCATGACTGAAGTTGCACACGTCAGCAGTTCTCAGAATTTGGTGATCACGTGATTTATGGGAATAATGTCAGTTCTTGGTTCCCAGGAATTTTGTCACGACCTGATCACGTGGACAATCGCGAGGAAGTGGCTTATGACTCTTTTCCTACTACTTGCTGAAAAAAGTATTTCATGAAAATAAAAATACAAAGAATTTGTAAAATGAACAGATTCTTACCGGTCTGAAGTCATTTGTATACACTTCTGCCCGTAGGAATTGCTGTAATTCTTTAATGTTACTCAAGGTTGCACTCATTCCAATTATCTGTGCCTGACCTTTAAAAACACAGATTAAAAAGCACGGTAATTAAAATAAATAAATATAATTGTCTTGAAGAAACCAACCGCTCTCATCAAGGCTGCATCTCAAATAGTGATTTGCTTCACCAAAATTATGTGAAAATAGTACGACTTCAATTACGAGAGGAAACCAAATTTGTAAACTTGTAATAGTCGAATAGATTTTTCAAAAGAAAACAATGGAATTCTGGTCTACAATAGTATTTTCCGCCAAGGGCATTTGATATTTTCTTAATAGAGAACAAATATTGCATAAATAATTTCTAGTAATTAATCTTACTTGCAGCACATAATAGCTTAGTCAAGCACATTTCAAGAGTAGCTCCACGCCTTCCTCCTTCCCCAAGCATATGTAGCTGTAAAAAATACAATTTTATTATTTCTGTGACGAACATCGCTTTCATATGTATAAAAAATAATTTCAAAGCTTTGTCGATGATTTGGCAATTGAGTGTATAAGAATAAATTAGAGTAAATTACACCAAATGTAAGATTTCCGATATTATTCTGAGGATTCATATAAAGAGCACCTATCAACTTTGAACCGCCCATGCCTTAAGAGATTGATTCCGATTTCATAGGAGATATTTTATATTTTATTTTATTTTGAAATGAGAAACTCATATCACGTGATAATGCGGACGCCACAACTATTTTAACTCCGAGTCGAAATTTAGCCCTCAAACGAATTTCTAGGGAAATGCTTTATGCTGCCTATACCTTGAGTCTTCCTCTTGGCTCAGTTTAATTAAAATCTATAAGACCAATTTGAAGATATATAAATTGAGTATAATTCATTCGAAAACTAAACAGTGAATTTCCCTTAGGCATAATTGTTACTTCTGAGGTATCTATTTACTAAAAAAACACAGCTCATTATCATGTTCCTGAATTTTTATTGAAAAATTAGAATTAGTCGCAACACTCGAACTATTTGTCTTTTTTCGGACTTTTTTCTGCATAATTATGGCGGCATCCAATTAGCGTCGAGTGTCTAAAAATAACAGATATATTATTTGGGACTTTTTTGAACGGTAAATATCTGACATTGAGAGTAAAATGTCTTATTATAAATAAAAATGTGTTATCATAATAAAAAAAGTTGTACATGTACCAGGCGTGTGATTCATATAGAGATTACTTAATGGAAAATGCGCGCGTACGGTTTTTATGTACGAGTTGAGAAGTATCAGAAAACGAACGAGTGAGCGTAGCGAACGATTGAGTTTTCTGATACGCATTAACGAGTGCATAAAAAACGTACAAGCATTTTCCAGTCTGTAATTTATTTATCTCATAGATACTGAGATTTCAACGATCAAAACTTCTAACAATAAAAGTAATATAGTTGTTGGTCTACAGGCGAGGCGACCATATTGACTGATAAGCTTATTGACTAAAAACGAACACTCAAAAACTTGGACACTCCTGCACTAAAAATGGTCTTTAATTAATAAACTGAATTTAATTTTGTTTTATATTACATATAGTTTACAAATTGAAATAAATCTGGTCATTTTTTAAGACACAAAAACAGCATGCATGTTTACAGAATGAAATATAAAAATCTTGAAATATTTAAGTTAACTGACAATTTGAATAAAAAAATGCATACCCCAGCGCATATTGTGGTGCTCTTCTACTCCTCTTAGGCCAAAATGAAGAGTGTTATTGAGCCAAACGGTATTCAAAATCGTTTCTGGACTTGATAAACCAAGCTGTCCTTTGTCATTGGCTAAATTCAGCACACGAACGAGAATTTACTTAAGTAGATTTCCGTGTGTAAATCTCAGTATCTATGAGATAAATGTTGTTCTCTTCGAGTCCTAACTCTTTCTGCAGCAATTCAGTCTTGGTCAGCTATAGATTCGATTTCACCATAAGATTTGTTAGGTTTGCATATTCACTCCGGTGGGAAAATCTCAAACATCTTGTCAGCAATGGCTTACGGTGCGGCAAACATTCACGTTATGATAAACTTATCTTTATTCAAATTTTTCTATATGTCTATAACACAATCGTCATATTTTGCAGATGCCATATGCAGTATATAAATTTCAAGTTTAGTTTTTCTTGTTTTCTTGACATCAGGTAAACTCATGATAAACCATCAAGGTGGTATTTATGACAATGGAAAAGAGCTTCCTAAAGAGGGTATTACACAGAAAGTTGTGTTATACGGGTGTGTATTTTTACGAGTCATTTTAGTATTTTGACGAGCACGTAGGGCGAGTCAAAATACAAAATGACGAGTAAAAATGCAAACCCGTATTACACAATACTTTCTGTGTAATAAATTATTTATTATACCACCGAAAATGAAAAAGAAAATAACCTTTATTTAGCTTTTTACAAAGTTTTTCAGGATGAGCGACCTTGCCTAGCGCTCGCGAAAAAAAAATGACGATTTCTTCAACCTGATTGGTTCTCGTAAAATGTTCTGTTTTTCTATTGGCTCTCGTGAGAAAAACCCTTTAAATGTTCGGTAGGGAAAAAATAGTTGTTAGTTTTTGAAATTTATTGAAAAAGTCTAATTATGTTCTCAAAACTTCCATAAAATATGACGACGCGAATACAAATTGATTGCCTTAACTTTCAAAACTGAAGGGAAAAACGAAAGCGTCGTTTAAAAAGATAAAACAGGCAAAATGAAGCGTAAAGATTGATTTTTTCTGCATTGTGGAATCCGGTGCTGGCTTCATCACTCTTGGACATGCTTGGTTTTTGGACGCTTGAAAGGCTGTTGATCTATTTCTTCTTCTTGTAGCATTGTTGGATAGTTAAATGTTACTGTACAGTTATTGAACACTGCACCAGGAAGCACTGAACTAGGAGCAATTGAGCTACATGGTGGATTAGAACTTTGCAAGGGCAACGGCGGGCGGGTACGCTCGTTTTCTTCACTTCGTTTTCTTTGCTGTTCTTCTGATGCTTCGGAGTAGAAATCGATTGACTTCAGGTTTTTGTGACCAGATAGCTGGGCGATGTCCAAAGGATTGACATTTTCGTGTCGTAACGTGGTCATCATCGTTCGTCTTGCTGAGTGAAATTTGGAAGGTCTTCATCCGAAAAATTGTGCACGCGTGAGCACTAAACTGGTTAAAACCAGTTTGAAAACCGTGTAATACGGAATTCCAAACCGTGTAATACGGTCTCATATTTGCACTCGTTTTGGCCTTTATTTGCACTGAAAAGGGCGCGGTCGTATAATAACAAAATTTATCGTGAGCGAATTCTTGACTTGAATCATAGAGGACTATCACAAAGAGCAATCGCTGACGAAATGCGTAATAGTATTGGATATGCGAACAAAGTTGCTCGACATTACAACGAGCATAATATATGTTTCCTCAATCCCGACGATGCCCACCAAGAGAAAAAAATATTACCTGAAGTAGCAGAATACGTAGAAGTAGAAAAATTATGCCAACCCAGCATATACACATCTGAAATAAAGCATCGTTTGCTACATCGTTTGTTGCTTGATTCTGCGATCCGTAAATGTGTGCGAGAAGACTGCATGATGACAAGAAAAAAAATTACACAGGTGCCAACAGAAGCATTGTCACAACCAAATGTCGACTGCACAAACAATTTTCTGGATCAGATCTCACAGCTAGACCCTACTAAAATCCATTTCTTTGATGAATCCAGTGTTATTGTGACATCAGGAAACCGCAAGTTCGGCCATTCTTACCAAGGTGAACGAGATGTCGAGTTTCAGCGCCACGCTTCTAATGCCAACTACACTCTCAATTTACTTCATTTTATGCATGTTGTGAGCTATCGTGACATCGTGAGAGGTCCTTCAAACGGAATGGAAATGTTAAACCTACTAAGCCCTGTCCGTTTACAGACCAGATGGTTCAGCTGAAATCGAATATCGTGACACTATAGTTATGGACAATTGCGGATTCCACGATGAACAATTAGTAGAACCGCTGTTGCGAGATATCTTGCAAGAAAGCGGCGTTCGGACGTTGTTAAAGCCTGCCTACTCTCCAAATCTAAATCCATGCGAATATTATTTCCATCAAGTAGAATGCTATTTGAGACGAAATACAACACTAACTATCAAAGAAACTGAAATTGCGATTCGGGAAGATGTTTCTACGATAACTGCTGTATATTTCAGACATTGCGGTTACATTGATTGGCAGTAGTTCGAGCACATGCCAAAGATCCGAAGGCGCCAAGTAAAATAGTTTGTGTTCCAGAAGATGGCGGGAGAACGGGAAACGGAGGTATTCTCTTGGCTAAAATCATTATTTCCGGGTATGAAACTCGAACGACTTTCCCCTCATTTCGAAGCAAGAGGTTTTAGATCACTGGCTTATGTGAAAACGGATGATCTCGATGTATTTTTCCCGTCGCCTAACAAGTTGTAACTGGCTGAACGACGAGTCTTAGAAGCCGAATTGGACAAAATCAAAACATCAGAAAATCAAAGCCAGGCTAAATGTCCAGAGTTTTCGAGAACATTACACTGGACTGATACTCCTCAAGCTTCGCCGCTTACCTGTTCCAGTTCTTCATCCAGGCAGGAAGCTGTAGGAATGAGCGCACTCGATCAAAGAGCTATCGAACACACAGAAAATCTACAGCTCCTAAGCGCACAGGTGGAAAGTGTAAAACAACATCTAGAGGTGAAGAGAAAGGCAGTTGTGTGTCATAAATCGGGACATAATAAAGCAAGATGCAAAGGATTTCCGTGCACTGATATCAACTTATGTCAACTACAAGATAAACACCCAGAAACACAAAACGAAATTCGTGAGTTGCAAAAGGAATTGAAGGAAATTTAGAATAAGTACTCTAAAGCAAAGAATGATAACGATGTTTTCGTTGCAGTAATTCTCTGTTCTTCATCTAGAACGTATCAGTATTTGTTTAAAATCACATTTTGAATTCAGTTACAATGTAACTTATGTCAGTAAAAAAGTAAATTATGATTAAAACTTACCGTTCAAAAAAGTCCCAAATAATATATCTGTTATTTTTAGACACTCGACGCTAATTGGATGCCGCCATAATTATGCAGAAAAAAGTCAAAAAAAAACAACCTAAGTGTTCATGGTTCGAGTGTTGTGACCGTAAATCAATCAATGAGATCTTCCCAAAGCAATCTAATTTTATGTAGGATTTTATGGTTTTTTACTTGATCTTTTACGTTTGCCGTTCTTGCAAACTGCAAACTTTTCTTTTTTCGAGCCATAATGGCTTCATTTTTTAGCATTGGCAAATAATTATCTTCTTTAAACAATAATTATTTGCAATGCAAAAAAATGATATTTTTTTGTGCAGGAGAAAACCTTGAAGTATTATTGTCCAAGTTTGATAGAAGAGAGCAAATGTAATGAAGAAACACGTTTGAATTCTGAAGAAAATTCTTCTGAACCGTAACTACATTTGATTTGAAAGCTGAGGATCAATGATAGCTTAAGGTCATTATATTGGTTTCAAGCCGTTTCAAGACGGATTATTCCGCTGAATTCTACCTCGCATTTGCATACAATCAGAGATCACGTGAGATAGCAAGCATGCCCTTCGAGCTCAATGCGAGTTAGACTTCGAGCAGGTTAGATCATTCACAATTTCACTGGGATACTTTGGCCACGTTTTCACTGTTATTTACCACATCAAACTTTAGCAGATTTCGACATGACAGATAAAAATCCATCGAACCCGGAGGATGTGTCTTTGGATTCGGAAGAAGACGAGGAGAAGAATTCTATTCACAAGTCGCCTTCTGTCAAGGACAAAGGCGCCATTAATGGAAATCATTCAGATGGAACCGCTCCAACACTACCCTCGGAGCAATTTAGTACCTTAACTTCAGCAATTGTGGAATTGACTAAACTTTTGACTGAAGGAAAAGCGCATCCCTCCATGAGGGATACCGCTACGTCAAACAAAGGAAAACGACGGGACGAAATTCTCGATACTAGCACTAGTAACGAGGATAGCCCGAATCCCGCCAAAAAGGCGGCAAAACAGTCGAGCAGCTCCATGAGTGAAACGACTACAAAAGCGGGCTCTAGCTCCAAGAGCAAGGACTCGACTGATTATGAGGACATGTTGAAGGAAGTGTTAGAATCAACTGTCTCAGAGAACAACGAAAAGTCTTCGAAAGAGTCTGTAGAACCAGAAGACGATTTTCTGAGCGAACTGACAAAGTAGTCTGAGTCAGAAGCTTCGGTGGGTGACAAACTAGAGAACGATCAGTTGTCCAAACTCATCGATAAAATGCTCAGATCCAAAATGGCCGAAAAGCTGTTAAAGAGAAAAATGGACAGGCAGGAAAGGCCACTCGCGTTAATGCGGGGATTTGGCGTCGCCTACGCGAGCCAAAAAAGAAACGTGATCTCCATTTAGTCAAAATGCAGCAGGCTTTGGTAAAGGGAATAATCCCGGTTACACGAATAGCCAATGAAATGATGACTGCAAAATCCCTTGACTCCGAGCAAATTCAGTCTGAAGATGAGTTTACAGGCGCTGTCGCTCATAACACACGTGAACTACGAGATCAACGTACAGAGAAGATTTCTCATGAAACTTGATATTGGTAGGAAATATGCTTCCCTTTGTTCCCCCCTCGTCCCATTTACAGATTATCTCTTTGGAGACGACTTGCAAAAGCAGTTAAAAGACATAAGGGATGAGAACAAAATTGTGGCTAAAATTCAGAACGCGAACAAGCAAGGCCATTCCCCAAATAGTGGGAGTCAGTCATCTAGCTCTGGATACAACAGAACAAATAGCTATTACAAAGTCAAAAAAACAAGTCCAGCCGGGGGCGAGGTCGTCCCGGCAAGAAATACCAAGGTAGGGGGAATTATCAGAACCCCAGGTCAGCTTAAGCTTTGAACAGCCATCATCTGTCTCTCTGGTGAGAAATAGTGCCTTAAATGAAAACTCTATACAATTCAAAGCAGGAAATGTTTCCAAGTATCTTAATAATTGGAAGACAATTACTAGTGACCACAGAATTCTTGACATTGTCGAGGGCTGCCATATAGAGTTTGAGACAGAACCCATACAATATGGTACAGGGCACATTGTGTATAGCCAAAAACAAGCCGACATAATCTTGACCGAACTTAACAAATTACTACAAAAAGAAGTTTGAGCCTCAGCATGTGAAGGGCAATTCATTTCAACAGCGTTTACCCGTCCAAAAAGGACAACACATTCCGGCTGATCCTAAACCTTAAAATTCTTAATGCTTTTGTAACATACCACCACTTTAAGATGGACACTTTGCAATCTGCTTTACAGTTAGTTAAACCAAACTCGTATATGGCAGTGCTTTACTTAAAAGATGCCTACTATTCTGTGGCCATTGCCCCAGAACATAAAAAATAACTTACGCTTCATTTTCATGGGCGAATTATTTGAGTTTAATGCTTTACCCAATGGGCTAGCATGTGCACCCAGGTTGTTCACAAAGCTAATGAAACCTGCATATGCTACCTTAAGATCCAAAGGGATATGCCTGGTAGTATATATTGATGACATACTACTTGTAGGGGATACTCCTGAGGAGTTGAATACTGCTGTTACAGACACCAAATCTTTACTAAAATCCCTGGGGTTTACAATTCATGATGTCAAATCATGTACTAAGCCCTCTAGAGAGGTTAAATTTCGGGGGTTCATCATAAGTATAGGAAATCGCACGATCTCGTACAATTTGGAAATTAATAGACACGAGTAATGTTTTGAAAGTTCTTGTAATTGCACGAGCCTTTAGGTTAGTGCAATTAAAGAACTTTCAAAACATTACGAGTCTTTATTAATTCCAAATTGTACGAGAAGATCGTGCGATTTTTTGTTTATAGTTCACTCAATAAAATTTCAGTAAAAAATGCGAAGCGGCGCCGTTCATCTTTGTCTATTTGGCGTCCGATTTTTAGTCCATCGCGCAACTGAAAGGCATACAAAATATTAGTTCTTAAGGCTTTAAAATTTTTTAAATATGTTTCTAAGTACAAAATGATAGAAAATAAATGTTTTGACATTGTTTTGGCAGTGTTGCCATAGCGACTTAATTTGGTACTCCTCTCCACCAATCATAGTCGAGTAATTTTGTTGAGTGTACTATAAACTCTGCAACCATGTCTGTCAGCATGACACCTGAAAAATCAGCTAAGGTCATAGAAGCATGTCTAGGTGTAATTGACAAGCACAATGTCTCCATCAGGTCTATAGCCTCATTGATAGGGCTGATGGTCTCTCTTTAGATGGGAAATGACCTTGTCATACCTGGCAAACCAGGATCTCAAGTGGTGGATTGAAAATGTAGACCATGACCCTCAAAACATTGCATTGCCACCAACACAGCTCACTCTCAGATGTGATAGCTCCCTCCAAGGCTGGGGTAGTGTGATTGAAGGTTCTGACAATCCAACAGGGGGTAGATGGTCACTTTTTGAGGCCACTTATATCACATCAACTACCTAGAGCTCAAAGCCATTCAAATGGGTTTAATGTCACTTTGTAATGATTTATATGAGGTGCATGTTAAGGTGTTATCAGATAACCATACAGCACATTAGAAACATGGGAGGAACCCATTCTCCTTCCTGTAATCTGACGAGGGAAATACTCCTGTAGTGCAAAGAAAGGAAAATTACTATTACGATTTCTGATTTGCCAGGACATCATTATGTTCAGGCTGATAAAGCTAGTAGAGAATTTAAGGATGGTATTGAATGGTCACTGGATACAGGAGTGTTCACCATGTAAAGTGGAAAATGGGGACAACCTCAAATTGACATGTTTGCATCTGGGCTTAACCATAAAATAAGCCTATATGTTTCTTGGAAACCAGACACTATGGCCTGTGCAGTTGATGCTTTGTCTTTTAACTGGACTCTGACATTGGTCCAAGATCCATCGAAAGTACATCCATTAAACCCCAAATTGAAACTACTTGAAACTATGGCCTGTGCAGTTGATGCTTTGTCTTTTAACTGGACAAACTATGGCCTAATTTATTTTTTTCCACCTTTTAGTTTGATAGAAATGAGTCAAACCTCAGCAATAATTGTGGTTCCAAAGTGGGAGACACAATACTGGTACGCAATTTTGTTGAAAATGTTGGAACAGCCTCCAATTCAGATACATGTACAGCAGTACACTCTGACATTGGTCCAAGATCCATCGAAAGTACATCCATTAAACCCCAAATTGAAACTACTTGAAACTATGGCCTGTGCAGTTGATGCTTTGTCTTTTAACTGGACAAACTATGGCCTAATTTATTTTTTTCCACCTTTTAGTTTGATAGAAATGAGTCAAACCTCAGCAATAATTGTGGTTCCAAAGTGGGAGACACAATACTGGTACACAATTTCGTTGAAAGTGTTGGAACAGCCTCCAATTCAGATACATGTACAGCAGTACACTCTGACATTGGTCCAAGATCCATCGAAAGTACATCCATTAAACCCCAAATTGAAACTACTTGGGTGTCTTGTGTTAGGAAAATGCTCCAAGAACAAGGCATTAATGGACAATCTCAGATAATTCTTGATTCATGGAAAGAAGAAGAAAAAAACAATACTCTACCTATATTACCAATTGGGCATCATACTGTAGACAAAACAAGGTCAGTTTAACAAAACCAAGTCTGCCTCAGGTATTGGGTTTTCTTGCAGCCAAATCTGCAAGGCTAGGATACAGTGCTGTTGCCTCAACAAGAAGTGCATTATCTTCTTTTATCAAGTTGGATGGAGTTAATTTGGGCGTACACCCCTCAGTTAGCAGATTTATGATTGGCCTGTTTAACAGAAAACCAGCTCTGCCACGTTATGTAGCGACGTGGAACTCTCAAATTGTCCTGGACAACATTAGAAGCTTACCTGATAACCCTCTACTGTCATTGAAACAGCTGACAATGAAGCTTACTGTGCTTATGACACTCATAACAGCGCAAAGGACACAAACGTTGAAAGCTTTGTCATTAGATGGAATTGTTTGTTCAGAAGATCAATACTCCTTCTTAGTGCTGGATGTACTAAAGCAGACATCAAAGCATGGAGGAAAAAATAGACATCTAGCACCAGTAGTCTTCAAAAAATTCCCTAGTGACACTAAATTATGTCCTTTTAATTCACTTAAAGAATACGTTGCCAGAACAGCTAGTTTAAGATCATCTCCGCAGCTTCTGATTTGTTACACAAAACCACATGGTCCAGCTTCCCGAGACACAATAGCTCACTGGATTAGACTGTCACTGAAAGCTGCAGGAGTTGATACTACCATTTTTAAACCCCATAGTACCTGCAGTGCTTCAGGTCAGATTCTGTGTTTACAAAATTTTATAACAAGCCTGTTGCCCAGAAACCCAGTAACTTTGCAGAGGCTATTTTGAGTTCATAAGTATCAATTGTATGCCAGTATTTCAACTTGGTGCATTGTTATGATTAAATATACATATGGTACAATTATGGGCATTTGTGTACTCTTGTTGTAATTTGGTGCCCATGAACTCTAAAATCTCAAGTGACCTCTGGTGAAATCATGGCGAGAACATTAGCTGCGAGAGATTACGAAATCAAGAGAAGTCGACCTGGGTTTCAGGGTACAAATCCGAAACGACAATGAAAACGTTTCCACATGGGACAAGCTTTTTGCTCCCGTAGACATCAAAATATGTTAGGATCACCGGCCGCCATTACATGTTATGTGTCTGCCATATGTTATGTTTACACTGCAATATACACAAAATTTTAGCTTCAAAAATAATAAAACATTAATTGATTGAATTGATCTCCTCTTTCTCTGATTAATCTATTAATGCTGTATTTTTTTACAGCTTTTGTCGATTTTTTAGCTCGTTTGCATTATGGAGGACACTACAGGACACTACAGTGACACTACACTATGACCTTGGATACGAAAATAAGTTTAGTCCTTTTTTATCGACTTTACTTTCGCAATTTAGCTTATTTAAATTGGGCTCCCTGTAGATAAAACGAAGCAAAGAGCAATGTTGATGATAAATTTTGGGACTAAAAAAAGAAGGAACTTTAGCATACCTCGTCTACAACCACAAGACCAATGTCACCAATCCTCGTTTCTTCGATGAAACTATTTGTAAGTCCATTGGCCTACCATAAACAAAAGTTCTGAATGAGTTCAAAGCAATTTAAAGTAATTTAAGTTAGCCTATAGACAGGTCTATAGACAAATCCAAAATGGGGGACTGCTTCAGAGCTACAGCACGTAGCCTCGCAAAACGCTCAGAGTTGTTTTCCAAAATAGACGAATTGCATTTATTTATTTAGAAAACTCCACTTTCGGATCACGTACGTATTGACCATAGAACGATCGCTCGATTTTCTTCTTCAGATCCAAACACAACTTAATTCACTGAAATCAGTCGAGGATTTAACCAGAGTGCTCTGAGCGTCTGAGAGGCAACTGTGTGACGTCATTCCAAACAGCGAAGAGAGTAGCCTGGAACGAGGCTAATTTAAGTTGTTGGGATTCCATAAAAAAGAATAAGTATTAAAAATTAAAAAATTATTAAATAATAATAATGAAAACTTTGTTTTTTAACATTTTTATAACAATTATAAATTTCTCTACTTAAAGGCAATTTACAATTTAAGGACATTACAAAAGAAAGATCCTTGAAGAGTGAGTCTGTTTTGTAGTTTATCCTCTTGTGAAGAATGGAAGTCTTTAAGAACTTCCTTTGTAGATTTGTAAATGTCATACTGAATGTTTTTGTCATTCCTAGTTGAGTTCCAGAGATGTTTTACTGAGTCATTAGTAGATGTTCTTAAAGCTTTGCGCAAAACTGTTTGACATTGAGTGAACTTGATAGACGGAGACCAAATTTACTCAGCGAGCCAGATACAGGAATATCAAGCCATTTACGAATATACTTGTTAACCGAGGAATCAAGATTTTCTTTTTTTTTATAATAATAATAACTAACGATAATAATTATTATAATAATAACAGTAATAATAATAATATTATTAATATTATCAATCTCAAATACATCCATACATTCATTTTCTTCTGCCTTGTATTCATTTTGAAGTAACAAATACACAGTAGCACTTACTTTTTCAATAGTTGCGATATAAAGCGTTCGTTTCTTTCTTCTTTTGCAAGGTGGAAATCTTCCCTTATTGGCTGCATATTCCTCTATAACGAAATCAAGTTCTACAGCAAGATGTGCAAGTGACTGTACCTAAGAGCAATAAAAGCAAAAGCACTTTTTATGACGATAAAAATAATGTTGAAATACATTTTGAAACTCATGAACAATTTCATACAAATGAAGTCGACTACTTTTCTCGACGTTTCAACACTAGCTGGTGTCTTTAGATACCTTTAGCATCAAGTTTAACGCTAACCGCTAACCGAAATCAGACAAAGAAACACGCCTGCGAACATGAATAAACACTCAACACCAATAAAATTCAATATGGGGGCTCTTCAAGCAACAACTTGGTAATGCAGCCTTGCTAAATGTCGAATGTTTGAAAACGACTGACGTCGGACTGCAGTTTAAGGATAACGGTTAGCGGTAAACCTGATACTAGAGGTCTCTAAACACTAAAGATTTTTATGTACATCAGTATTATATCAGTATTTCAGTCATTGATGAGTGGAATCCTAAAAGAGACTGTCCTGTAGGAAAAAAAGACTTTTGAGAGGGTCTGAAAATCAGATCGTTTTTTTACGCAATGTTAAATTAATTTTCTTCCTTTTTTGATTTACTCAAATCGCAAGTTATCTTATTCCATAACCTCTCCCAATCTTGAAAATCTTTTTTTGAACTTCAACTTGAGATTTTTTAATGTGGAAACTTCCTGATGCTGAAAATCTTGTGTTGTATGAGTGAACAATCGAAGCAAGAGTAAATTAATTTAGAATATTAGGAGGTGCAAGCCTATTCTTAATGTCATGCACTTTGATGACATTTTTGTGTAAGCCAAGAGCACTCCCTCTGTATTCCTCATTCAGGATAAAAAACATTTTGGTATGACTTCAGCCCCCAGGCTGGCAAACTTTGGGAAACCTCATAATCACGGAAAAATCTCATAGGCACAGATAACTGGCCTGGCACTATTAAACCGTTTGAATTCAAATAGAACGAATAAAGGAGTA
Organism: Actinia equina; assembly: GCA_011057435.1. NCBI lineage: Eukaryota > Metazoa > Cnidaria > Anthozoa > Actiniaria > Actiniidae > Actinia > Actinia equina. The sequence continues at coordinate 85,231 of WHPX01000023.1, forward strand.
AAATAAAGATATAAAGGTCAAAAACAACTTATTCATGTATTGTTGTATATTTCATCCCTCTATACATTTCACATCATTATGCATACCACACACCACTGAAAAACATGGCTGGGGCTCCAAGCCCGAGTTCACGCCACGAAGGGCGTCTAGTTAATGTAACAATGGAACGCATTCGGAAGCAGAGAGAGAGAGAGACTGTTCGTCGTCTATTTTTCGAAACCAATCAGAAAAGACAATATTGTTATTCGATCATCTACGGCAATTCAAGCCATATGCTCTGCGTCTCGCTTTGCCTGGTTCTGTATTGTGAACGAGCTGTGTACAGTCAAGTTATCTTCCTAACAAGTAAAGTGTTACAGTTTACACTATATTTCGAGATGAACTCATGAAAACATTTACTTATAATTAACAATGTTATGCTTAAATATTTTCGCATACCTATGAGCCTATTCTTTAAATGCAAATTATTCTATATATTTAATGTATACTTATGACAAGTTATGTGTTGATAATTTCAATGAAATCACAGATTAGTTAATGAGGACGGAGAAAACTTTGAACATATCAAAAGTGACATGGAATTTTCTCAAGCAATCATATTTAAATAAGCTTACACTCAAAATTGCTAAAGAAAGTTGGAATTTTATCAAGCCCAATCGATAATTTTGATTCCGCGCAGATCGGACGGCGGATCCAATCGAAACTTATATTAGAACAAACTAAGCTAAAATACAATATTTTTACTTTCCGAATGAACACTTTTTTCATTAATTAAGCATTTAGAAGTTATTTACGCGAATACTCGAAATGCCAAGGTTTTTGTTTACCCATTTAAGGCCTCTCAAAAGTTGTGGGCGTGGCAATTTTTTCAATTCAAAAGATCGTAACTCTAGCATAATCCAGTAGCATTACGTACGGACGGAAGTGAATTAGTAGTCAAGCCATCAAAAATCAACTCGATAGGTTACCAATTTGCACCACCAAGTGTGGTGCTCCCCTCGCTCGGGTCCAGGAGATCCGCTATGATCATCCACATTTGTAATGATTGGATGAATATTACTTGGTAGGCTCCAAGGGGATGTCGTTGATGTTCATTATTACGAATAGTAGTGGTCCATGTTTGATACCTACACCACCAGGTAATCAATCAGAGAAACAGTTCGTGGTTGATTCAGCTATCCAATCTAATACTATAGTGTGGGTGTACAAATGATTGATTTTGTGATGGATGATGAAGAGGACGACGTGCTCAAATGCTTTAGGAATGCCTATACTCAGAATGTGTTTATAGTACAAGGGGAATCAGCTGCATTGAGCCAATCGTGTGCGAGTTAACGGCTTACGAACGTATTAATTTATCATCAAATTCATCACACGTCCATCAATATAATTCTTCATTTCCAGAAAATATTAAGACAAAACTGTCTTTGATGATTTTTCTTTGATTTGATACATCGCCAGAAATTTCGGACATCACCCGCGCGGAACGCCTGACACGTCTCAATATTTATGTGTTTCCGACCGTAAACTTTTACAAAAGAATGTATGTGAATCGAAATGTTTTCGTTAATTTTATTGATAAAAACGGACCACGACTCACTGTTCAGTGGTTTCAGATTTCGCTCGAGTTTCAAAATTGAGTTTAAAAAAACAAAATCCCCAGTGGAAAATCATTAAACTAGAGATAAAATTCTTTAGATTTTCCTATACGACCACAATTGCCGGTTCCAGACGCCATTTTTCAGCAAATCGTATGTTTTAGGGCAAAACTGCTGCTTACTCATTGCAGGCTCAAATGTCCGAAATTTCTGGCGATGACCCAACCATCATACTTTGCTTGTAGTGAAGTTTCCAATATGTTCTATGAAAGAACTTTCATCCTTAAGCCAGGAAATTCAAACATTCTCGACTTTCACATCCCCATATTCCTTTGCATCTTTGGGGGATAACCAGAGGGTAAAAACCCACTTATTTTGCTGAAGGCTGATCAGACAATGTTAAAAATACCTTGTTTGGTGTTCAAAGATAAAATGAAGAAGTAAAAAACAGAAAAAGGTAGAAGCTTGAAGACGTTTAAGGTAAATTTTAAACATGTTTTCGGGAATCATTTCTTTCACATATGAAATATTTAACAAACACCGTACTGATACTTTTTTTACATTAAGTGTTGTACTGTCGCAGTGTACGGGTACCCTGAGAACCTGAAAGTACAACGGCTTTAATGAATACCTCTGCTTTAGGCTGCTTATGGGTCACCTCTCATCAGTGCCACCTGGGTTCGAACTGCCTGCCTCGGTGTCGTATGGCGAGTAGAATATGTGATTTACATTATTATTTTTAATAGCAATAGTCCGATTTTTCAATTACTAAGGAAAACATTACCACTTGCAAGAAAATAAATATTTATTTGAATTTGATTTCTCATATCGAAAATAGAGATTACTTCATGGAAAGCGCGCGCGTACGGGATTTTCGCACGAGTTGGTGCAGTATCTGAAATCGAACGAGTGAGCGCAGCGAATGAGTGAAATTTCAGATACAAAACCAACGAGTGGGAAAATCTCGTACAAAGCTCTTTCCATGATGTAATTTATTTATTTTATACATAGTGAGATTTTGTTGTTCTTATGTTTATTCACCTTTAATGGGTTCTCTAAAAAAAATTTCAAAACTGTTGTTTTTTAAAATTCTCTTCGAAAAGCCAAAAGCTTAAAAGCTGCATGTAAATATATCACTATTTTTAAAAATCCAAAAACAAAACATTTAAATTCTAAACTAAATATGAAACTGTTCGTTTGAAAATAACGAAATAAGCAACCAAAATAGGTAGGTTAATGAAGTCTTAACTTAGTTTGTCAAAGCGGAGGGCTGTCTTCGTCTCGACGATTCAAACACACGCTTGATGCGCTTGAAGCTACGTGTTGACTCTGTCGATTTGAATGAGTTATCGTGAAAGTTGGCGACTTGTTTGAAGTGTTTGTTGCTTTGTTAAACTGTCCTCCGTGAAAAACTCCTCCACTGAATGGATTGCTGCAGGGAAACTTTTCGTGAATGAAGATTCACGGCACTCGGTGCCCACTGCACTTTGTAAACTCGACACTGGTCATTTTCAATAGAGGTATTTGTAGTATTTCCACTCAGAATCTAAGACATGTTTTTCTGTTGTTCGTTTGAGATAGAACTGTAATTCACTAATATATCCATTAAGCTCTTCTGGCGGGATTTCCTCGACTCTTCTTCTTTCATTTTTGGAGTTGAGAAACTCAGTCAGCAAACTTAGATCTTTTCGTGTCTTCGAAAGAGCTAGTATTTCTGTTTTTTAGGTCTTCGATAAACTTGTATGATAGGTTTGTCTAGACACACAAATCTTCTTGATTGTTCAGACATACTCACAAATATCTCCCAGCTCTTGATTAGATAAGTTTAATTTGAACTACGAACAACTTGAATACACTGAAAATATTTGAAAGCTACTCGACAAAGCTAGCTCTACCACGATTCACCTCGACAGTGGTTTGCGATTGGACGAAACGCTTTTTTCACGCGTGACAAATCGTTTCGCTTCTCTGATTGGCTAAAAAAAGTCGTGAACTTGTTTTTCACACAAGAAAATTTCATGAGTTAAAACTCATCGTCTAGATAAGTTTGGGGTTAGGTACCATGGTGCGAGCTGTGCGCATCAATCAGACTACGCCCTACCACGGAGGTAACCATGGCGACCGGGCCACAGCTCACCACCTGGTACCCGTCACACTGACCACTCAGTGATACTCACCTGGCTCCCACCAATTGAGGAGTGGGCCGGCGGGATAAAAATGTTTTGCTGCACGCTCACAGCCAAAGCTACCAAGACTGCTGGCAAAGCTGCCACTAGTCCTTGGCAAACGCGCCCCTTCCCTCACCCCCACCGCATATTATTGGGGTGGGTAGCCGCTGGCCGCTACGACTTGGTTTTAACTTGCCTGAATTCCATTCATGCTCATTTAAAACTCATCGTCTAGATAAGTTTGGGGTTAGGTACCATGGTGCGACCTGTGCGCATCAATCAGACTACGCCCTACCACGGAGGTAACCATGGCGACCGGGCCACAGCTCACCAACTATAGTCCAAGGTGCTTGGGAGAGGAACGATGGCCCCGGGGCCATGGTACCTACGACCCCCAACTACCACAAGCACCTAACCCATGCAAGCAGAGAGCCTCAGCAACTCAGAGTAGAATAAGAAAGACAGTACTTTATTTCGATAAAAGTGCCGAGACTGCAGCCAATACCTCCACTGGGGATCTGATATATCCCTGGTAGGCGTTGCTGGACCACCGGCCCATTGACTGTATCAGGTGATCGGGAACTCCGTTTCTGGCTGCCACCGTTGCCGCCCCTATTCTAAAACTATGACTGGAATAGTTCCCTGGAATATTCGCCAACAACAAGAGTTTTCTAAGCCAGTTGGTAAGAAGAGGGCGTGTCAACGGTTGACCAGATTGCAACAAAAACAATGGTCCCGGGGAATCTCCTCTGATCTTCAGATACGCTAATAAAGAATGGACTGCGCACAAAGGAGGGGTGGCCCTACCCACGTAAACTCGACAACCCTTCCGGAATGGGTCAGTCTTAGAGGCTTTAATATGCACACAAAGACACGACGGCGCGTCTATAAAGTCTACTGCTATATCTTGCACCCTCAAGTGAATAGCTGAAGAATAACTGCTTAATTTAGGTACTGTAAACTCCGCAGAACGCATGAAACCAAAGTAAGCTAGGCAACAGGCTGCCCAAAACATTAAGTGATCCACCTGGGACATGTCCAAATGTCCATGAATCGACCACATAATGTCATCCGTGATGGGTAAACGATCCGTGCATTTGGTCCCCTGGACGCGTTTAATGCCTCTTATCACTCTCTGTAGTCTTGGACGGTCAAGCAAGGGGTCAGGAAAGCCTTGCTCTACGTGAAGCGCACGGACTGCCGAAAGGTAGGCCTTAATCGACGCATGGTTCAAGGACTGAGACAAGAGCTAATCCATCTTTCATCAGCTCTCGGCAACGGGCTTCTAGAGCTGAGAGGTGAGGTCCTCCAACACGCGACCCGGGATCTGAGTTGGCCCGGGCCTGGCCCATGGGGCTAACTGCCGAAAGTCCTGCCAACGGAAGCGGGAAAGTGCGTCAGCAATTGGGTTCTGTACACCGGGGACATGAACCGCAGAGAAGGTAAAACTGAACTGCGCTGCTGCTAGCAGAAGACTACGAAGTAGATGCATTATGCATGGGGACTTTAGACGTTCTAGAATTAAGGATAGACACCACCGCCTCATTGTCAGACCTGAACCTGACATGAAGCAGCCGCCAATGTTTTCCCCAAACGTGTGCCGCAACAGCAATGGGGAAAAGCTCTTTGTACGCGATTGAGAGGGGGTTCTGGATGGCAAACCAAATGCCATTGAACCACTCTTCCTTGAAAAAGGCGCCGTAACCCAGTGAGCCAGCGGCGTCGGACGTAACTTCGATTTGCGCCGGTGTCGTCATACCAGGATGCAGCCAAAAGCCAACACCGTTCCACGTTTCCAGGAACTGACGCCACCACTGGAGATCCAGATGAAACTCGGCGTTTAAACGAATCGGGTGGTTAGCATTCCTAAAGCAGCAGAGCAGATTTATCATGCGCCTGATAAACGTTCTCCCTGGCCAAACCACCTTAGCTGCATGATGGAGGAGGCCAATAAGAGATTCGAGTTCGGTCTTACGACACCATTGGCGGTTTGCCCAAGAGTTAACTACAGCACGCACTTTGCCCAATTTTTGTTCTGGGAGACGCGCAATTTGCCCGATGGAGTCCAGTTCGATGCCCAGGACAACTAGGGTCGTCGCCGGGCCTTCACATTTTTCAGGATGAAGAGGGATTCCAAGACTTGCGCAGACACTGATAGCGGTGCCGAGATTGCGTCCGCATACCCCGGAACCTGGAGGACCCGCAGTAATGAATTCATCCAGGTAATGAAGCAAATCTGACACCTGATAGTTGTTGGTCAAGATCCATTCCACCACCGCCGCAATTGAATCAAAGATGAAAGGGGCAGAGCGTAGCCCAAACGGGAGAGCTAAATCGACGTAAAACATGCCGCGCCACTTCATGCCTAGAAGACAACGGTCCGCTGGGTGAACCGCGACGTTACGGTAAGCCGACTGCACGTCAAACTTAGCCATCATCGCCCCCACGCCCAATCTACTAACCATTCTGATAATGTCGTCCACTTTGATGTATTGCAATGAAAATTGGTCCGCATCAATGCCATCGTTAACGCTGGCGCCCTCGGGTGACGATAAGTCCACGATCAAACGCCATTTACCTGGCTGCCCGCTTTTAGGGATGACCCCGAAACTACTGATGTGCAAATCTGGTAGGGGGGAGTGGGAAAAGGGGCCCGACACCCTGCCTAATGCCACTTCGTTGGCCAAGTACTCGTCGATTACGACTGGGTGCTCCCCGGCTGATTTTTTATTTCGCCTTGCAGATCGCAGCTGTGGCACATTACTGAAGCCTAGGCGAAACCCCTCCTGAATACCGTTTTTAGAATATAAGAAACTCGGTCTTGGTCAGGATGGTGTCTTAATTCCATAGCGAACCTTTCAACCCTGAGCGGGGTGACACTGGAAACTGGAGGGAGCGCGACGCCGGCTGAAACGAAAGTAATTAGGGGTAAGCTGGAAGCGTGGCAATACTCGAACAGCTATAGCAAACGGACCACGAGAGGAGGGGGAGGGGGGGAGGAGGTGTGGGGAGGCGGCTCTATTCAATGGACGCAGCACACAACACAGCCAACTGTAATCCCAGAACCCCCGGCATTGATATCCGCTTGTTGAAGGGGTCTAACCTGGCTAACTATTGGTAAATAAATCAATCAATATATAACTAAATAATAATAGGAGAACTTTAATCGGCCAGCCCAACAATACCAACGCAAATAAACAAACGAGGGGTGGTATGGCAGCAGTTAGTTGCAGCGTCGAACTGTTTTCGTTACGTTTTTCGTTACGCAGCGAAAACCGTAGGTATAACGGGTTAACTCTGTCTTGAAGTGGGACAGACGACGCCGGGAGGTCCCGGCGAGCTAAGAACGGAAAGCAGCAACAGCGGGAACGATATAACGACAGCGAGTGGCGAGACTCGCGGCAAACGGTAACGACAATATACGAAGGGGAGGCAGCTTCGCTCCCACTTCGACGGCCCAACAGCAGAGTCAACGTCTGCGCTCTCTCGCACGAGACAGCACAGGCGACGCGGAACGTTCCCTCAGCTTAAGCGACGAGGATTGCGACTCAGGACACTGTGGCTCCCGGTGCGAGCCCGAGCACTTAGCACAACAGTGAGCGTACCGACAGGGAGAATAAGGGGAGGTGCAGCGACCGCGATTCCACGACAAGCATACCGTTGTAGATGAGGGCCTTGCAGTAGAGCCAGCCGTGTGAAAATTATAAAGTTGCACGTTTAGCTGAGACCAATCAGTTAGTTGTAACGCGGCTGCATATTCGCGGAAAGCCTGATCGTAGCCCATCCAAGCTCGTCCATTGAACAAAGGGTAGGTGCGAAGGATCAACAACTTGTACTGAAGCAAATCCCTCCAGCGAAGCGGATTAAAGGCTGTCACCACGAGTGTGTAGACAGAAAAAGCTTCTGACCAACTAACAATGTCGTCAAACCGACGCTTTGGCTTTTTAGGCTGGCTAGTGAGTACTAGCCCACCATCTAGCATGAGCTGGGGTTCGTCAGAATTCGAGCTAGGGGCCAAATTAGCTGGTACGAGGTCGTTCAAATCAATAAACCTCCCAGTGACGATCTGAGCCACCAGTTTTGAAGGTATTGGGGAACTGAACTCGTTGCACCGAGACTACTGGCAGTTGAAGTTAAAGTTGATGTACTCGAGGCGGCGGGAAAAGAGAAAGTGTTCAAAAAAGACGGGGCAACCATTGAGGACCTACCTCCAAGATTTCCGGGCTGATTTAGTAGAATCCCCGCTCCTGTCTGCAATAATTGGCTGGTCCTTTGGGCAAGGGAAGAGGGCGGCAACCCAACATTATTAATCGCCTGACTCGAAGCTCTGCTGGCCATTGAACGGTCGACTGCTCGCTGGATGGCTTCAACAATTTGTGAAGAAAGCTTTACAGGTACCTGGGGGCCCGACGAGACCGTCACCATACTCGGCGAAGAGCTAGTGGACTCTCCCGATGAGGCAGACTCGTTATTTATGTTGTATGACGGTTAAAACACCCCAAAACAGGAAAAAGTTGACGATAAATAAAAATGTTTTGCTGCACGCTCACAGCCAAAGCTACCAAGACTGCTGGCAAAGCTGCCACTAGTCCTTGGCAAACGCGCCCCTTCCCTCACCCCCACCGCATATTATTGGGGTGGGTAGCCGCTGACCGCTACGACTTGGTTTTAACTTGCCTGAATTCCATTCATGCTCATAAAATCTCAGTATGTATAAAATAAATACAAATTCTCTATACATCACAAACCTCGATCGTTAGCCAATCAAATTTCGTGTATAAACGACAAGGAGGCAAGCGAGAAAGAATCGCTATTTTAAACATTTATCACTTCTAAAACTTTAAGACAAATACAAAGAAATGTTCAAAGATTGAATAGAAATCTTAATAAAAGATTTCAGAATTGATTATCTTTACGAAAGTGATCAAAATAAGATAATTGAATGTCACTGTGAATGAAATTCTCGGTTGAAAGAAACGTGGTTTTGATCAATTTGAAAGCCATAAAACATGGCAGCGAAGTGATTGTTTACGTCTTGCCTCGAGAAGATATTTTGTGGAGCTGAAGATCTAGAGCTATCGCTGGAAAGAGTTTAAACTGAGCTGCTGACTGTTTCCTTGAATCACTTGCATTCCTTATGGGGCGGTGCATTTAAATCATGAGAAAGCCCTTCGCTGAACAACCAAAACTGTCCTGACGAAGGACGTGTGTTGTAGCTCCTGAGGGAATTGTCATGATATTACGATCAGAAAGACCTGAATGAGACCATAGGGTTATGCCTATGGCCCTGACACAAGTCAAAATTTAAAACTTCGTCTTCAAATTAAATTTTTGGGACGTTTTTTTTCCTCGAAAGAAACTGTAAATTTTTGAACTTGTACCGGGAAAACACGAAAGTTGTGATGTCACAACTGTGTTTACAGACCCTCATGCAAACATGGCTATCAACCAATCACAGCGTGCGTACTACTTAATTTATTTTATAAATTCATATAGTAATTAAAAAGTATTTTTATGTTATGATTGATTAGATTATTAATTGATTTAAGGGTTTTTTCCAGGCTCTCCAGTTTTCCTCCATTTTTAGATATAAACTTCTATAATTTTGCCAAAAACTAAACATGCTTTTAAAAATCTAAATTAACTTAGTTTTGTCGGTTTTGGGAAAAGAAAAAAGTTATTAGGTTGAAAGTGACAATGACCCCAAGTTAAGGGGCAAAACTATTAAAAGAAATATGTTGTCCGGAATGGGGTTTTTTTTATAGTACAGGTCTGTGATATTTCTATTTATAGACAAGTCTAGAAAATGTACATTATTATCAGGGAAACTATCAACCACGGTAAAATGTAGATTTTTATGAAAAGAATTGAGTATATAGTTAGTACATTGTCCATATCAAAACGTTTCATTAGCACTAAAGTATCATCAACATACCTTGCATAAAACTTGATAACATTGTATTGATTATGAGGTATAATTTCTTTCTCAATTTGAGACATGATCATATTTGCTTAAAGACCTGGCCCAACAAGGAACCCATCAAACCTCCGTCTGTTTGTTTGTATAATATGCTGTTAAAGTTGTTTAATGCATGAACCTAGGAGGAGTCTTACTTGTATATACTTACTTTTTCCTGAACGATAGACACAAAAGGCAGCACAAACATAACATCTTTCTTATTCAATAACAGCTCTCTCATCATTAAGATTTCAGAAACCAAGGTTTTTCCTCCACTTGTAGGCAAAGAATATATTAAATTTTTCCTCTCCTTTATGGATGACAAATCCAGACATGCTTTCTGCCATTCTAGAAATTACAAGGAAATAAAATTGGTGAACTACAGAATTCATTATGCTATTTCAATGTGGTACTGTACATATCATCTATTGAGATCTGAGCTTGTAGTAAAAAAAAATTTAATTGAGAGCAAAATTAATAAAAGCAATAATAATTTACAGTCTAACCAGCTCATGCGTTCCTATGCATCAAGGTCCAAAGATTCAGTTTATTATCTGAAACTTGATTTTTATCTTCCTTTAAGGCTTGCGTTAATGAAATCACATCAAAACATCAAAATATTCATTTATGAAAGGATTTTTTGAACAAAACATTACACCAAACAAAACAAAATTCAAATGGTAGCTTAACAACTGTAGAAATAATTTTAGCTTTGCATGAATCTGTCATTAATCTGAGCCCTGAATTTAAATTAATGCAGGCCTAAAATCAGGATGGAAATCAAACTTCGAATAATAAACTTAATTTTTTGATTGGTTTGACTGTATGACTATAGTTGTGTTTAAAGCTCACTAAATTGCTTTCAAAAATAAGTTATACTAAGTTTAAAAATATTTTAATTTAATCTTCATTATAGATGGATTTTTGGAACTGTGCTGAAAATTATGGCCAGATGAATTCATGCTAATAGGCTCTAGGCAAAGGTTGGCTTTGCTTTTCAACTTGCCTGCACTTGTGATCAATGGCGCACCAATCAAACAGGTACATACTACAACAGTTATCGTAGATTTATAAGTTATACACCGTAGTGAAAATAGAAACTGACGTTTCGGACGTTAGTCCTTCGTTGGAGCACCTACTACTAAGACTTTAGGTGTGGTCATTGATCAAGACCTTTCTTGGAAGGAACGAATTAACGAGCTTTCAAAAAAAATTGCTTCCAGTATTGGGGCTTTGAAACCCAAGATTTTGTTCATTTTGAAACATTAAAAACTATTCAAAATTATCTGATTCAACCCCATGTTGACTATTGTAATTAAGTTTGGGGAAACTGTGGCAAGTCCTTGGCTTCCAAGTTACACAAAAGCTTCAGAATCATGCTGCTTGTGTCATTCTACACTCGAGTAATGATTCTGATGCTGATAGCATCATCTTTGGAAACCCTTAACTGGCCTAAACTTGAGACTCAGTATCAAATGCATTTAGCTACAAAGGTCTATAAAACGGTAAATAAATTAGCTCCTGGTTATGTTAACACCAAATTTGTTAATCCTAAGCTAGCCTTAAAAGTTACTCTTCACAGGACACCAATGAAAAACTTTCCCTTGGGGACATCCCTATGGGATGGCCTGCCAATGGAATTAAGAAGCAAAGTTTTCAAGTCCAGATGCAAAAAGAACTTTGCCTTGAAAAAGGACTTAGCTTCACACAGCACTAGTGTAAAGCAGTCATTCAAATTTTGTTTTTATCATTCACATATTTTATTTTGTTTAATTTTATATTTAAAACTGTTGGGATATCTGCATATAAATAAAGGAATCTAATAATTTCTATCTAATTATTACAGTGCAAAAGAGTATGAGGCTCCCCCACATTTAATGTATTTACACACTTTTAGGCACTCATTTAGATGCCAAATATCATCATTTACATTCCTTGGTAAACCAAGCCAGCTATTGGATATGTAACGTGTCTGTAAAATCAAGTAACTTAATATTTTCCAATCAGAAGGCAAGTTGCCATGACAAGAATGGTGAAAATAAACAAGTGCAAGATATTTTGATCAAATCACTGAAACAACAAAGCAGAAGCAGGTTTTAGCTGGAATTTTCATTACAAATGGAGCTCAAAGCAAAAATAAGAGATTTTTCCACAGAAGGACTTTTTTTGTATTTTTGAGTTGTATTTGTAAAATCATTACAAGTCAGTTTTTATGTATATAAATAGCTTTGCTAAATAAGTTCTGATTTCGTAAACTGATTTCTCAATATTTCTAAATTGCTATGACAAAACACTTAGTATCTGGTAACTCCAGAAATTAGGAAGTTTTTCTTAACATCGAGACTCCCTGAACTATTTTTCTTGAGACCAGACATTATGTGTATATTATTTAATGCATTGTCAATGCCTCTGATTGGGAATGCTTTAGGCTGAAAATTAACTGCAGAAAAATGTGATCATGATCTATCCTGTGAAGTCCATACAAAGTCAAAACAGAGACTGAAATAGTTTAGAGACAGTGTAGTGACATAGCTGTGTTGTTAAAGAATATGGCAAAAAAATAACAAATTATATAGTTTTAAGGGAGTGTTGTTAATTTGTGAGGTCAGCAATTGAGATATGGGGATTACATATTTTGAAATAATGTGTAAATGGTACCCCCCCCCCCCCCCCCACTCGCTCCCCACACACTCAAATGACTTTTGTCAGTGACCCTCACAAACTACAGACTTTAATTAAATACGAATATCATGCTCCCCTTTACCAGTCTTTGGTTTTGAGCCAACCCCTTATCGTAACCATAGAAAATGGCTGCACCCACTCCCCCATCCACCCCCCCTAAATACTTAAAGCTCCATTCCCTATAAATCAAGAACATACCCTAATTAACCCTTTTGACTTCTATGATTCCCAAGGCTGGCCATAAAAATGCAACTTATTTTGAAAACTCCACCTTCAATGATTCTGAGCAAGTTGTCCTGAATACTACTCTAGAATCTTCACGTCTAGTGAACAGAAAATCTAGCAGCCCCTCCCTTTTAGCTGAAAATAATAAGAATAAGGGATAAGTTAAACCCTATAAAAAAGGCCCATGTGATGTGCCTTTCTAGGTTGCAGCAAGCCCTATTATTTTAAAATCATTCTGGAGGTGCCACTGAAGTTATACTTTGCTTGCAAAGGAATTTTAAGGTGGCTGCCTACTTTTATACGTTCGAATTGTGCACGCTCAAAAACCGCTGAAAAATCTACAATATTTTATTGAAGAACCATACGCGTTTTGAGCTTCAACAGGGCATGCGTAAAATCCTCAAATTTTGCACGGGACTCTATTTTTTAATAGCTCATTCGAAAAAACTCCTTAAAATCTATGTTATATCAACATGTTAGAAAAAGTTTAAATCAGCAACACATGAAAAACTTCTAACAGAATGACTGGATGAAAGGTTAATGAATATTTTCATATTTCTACTCACCATACAGGTCATTAATACCACGACTTTGTAGTAACATCTGCTTCAACTGGAGTGGCATCCCATAAAATGTTTCTTCTGGGATAGTCATGCATTTTGCTTTTGCTTTCAAGGAGGAATCTGTTTTGTCCAAATGTTTATTAGGTCCCATTGGAATCAAACTACTATGATTATTTGTACTTTCGATCTTATTTTCTGTTGTATCACCTTGGTTTAAACTTAAATCTGCAAACAATTTGTCATCAATCCAAAAATCTGACATGCTGTCATTGTTGTCGTGACACATCAAGCTTACTTGACACTGTCTTTTTTCTTCTGGAGGCATACCGCCATAAGAATTACTTTGCATAGAATCATTGAACTTATTACTTGACTTTCCTTTCGGTGTTGAACTTTGCATTATGCCAAGTGATTCAATGCACGGTCCTGCATTTTCCGAGGTCGTGTCATTGCACTGGTTGGAAGAAAAAGAGCACTTTCTTTTTTTTCGTTTATATGTAGTGTCTGACTTTCTCTTTATCTTGAAGTCTCGTTTTGCGACAGGTTGCAATGAAGAATTTGCACACACATAACGCTCATCTGGTAATTCATGTGTAGTTCTGAAAGAATCATGGCCAGCCATTGCCCGTGTTTATCGTTTAAAAAGGAAAGATTGTATGTCGTTGTAGTGTTGGCGGCTTGAATGCATTCGTTACAGCTTATCATGCTGAAATACTTTTCCTCCTTTCTCGGGATCACTGATATTCATTTGCATTTTAACGTTGAGAGCTGAGATGCTTAAACATTTAAAGGGGCTTTCCGCAGCAAATTTGCAAAAACTTCTCGTAAAATTAAAACGTAAAATTCTTCCTTCGGGTCCTTCTTCAGTGGTGATGCTATTATAACCCGGTTAGGAGTGGAACCGGACGAAAAATGATACTGAAACCCAGCGGTTTTTCAAATCTAATTACCATTCAGTACACAGGGCACCCACGTAGTAATAAACCACTTCACGGCCTGTCATTTCCATCAGATAATTTTGTACACGTGTGAATCGGCGTACAGGAATGATCGACAGAATTAATACCCTTTAGTACAATTAATTTATTGATCTATTTAGATATCTGAAACAGGTTAAGCTCACAAGGTTTTTAAAATGAAAAACGCAAGATCGTAGTGTGATATGTAGTTGCCTACAAGATGTTGGAAAAAACCCATATAATTATTATGATTATCAAATACGAGTGCTAGTGTTTCATCAGGAGATTCAATACCGACAAACTGATGAAAATCTGTTTTGTGGTGACTCCCTCCGGTTATTACGATGATTGTAATAATTTTTTTGTGCCATTGAATATAAAAAGACCAACTCTTAAGAAGCAAAATATGTCACCAGAGGAGTTATCCAGTATCAGACATGTTTCAAACTTGAGATTTATTTCAAAAGTTATCAAGAAAGTTTTTGCTGCTCAGTTGACAGAACATCTTGAAAATAATGACTTAACTGACTTTTCCAATCTGCATACAAAAAACCCCTTAGTGTTGATCAAGACTGCTTTGCTAAGGGTGGATAACGATATATAAAAAGCGATTGATGAGCAGCGTTTTTTTATCCTGGTATTGTTGAAGGTCTCTGCGGTTTTTGATACCGTTAATCATGCTATTTTGTTAGAAAGGATGCATTCAAGTTTTGGTGTGAATGGATTTGCCACAGGAAGCCTAATTTAGATAACATACATACATAGATTTTTTGGATTGAAGTGAATAGTGAAAATAAAATCAGAAAAATTAAATAACTAAGTAAAAAACAGAACTTCACTCTTGAGTTTAAGGTGACTGCCTACTTTTGAAAATTGATTTAAGCTTTTTTTAAAACTTCGATTTTCCGAATTGAAATTTAATACTGATTCCAAATCTGGAAAGAAAAATAGGGCGTCCTGAGCTTGTTTCCGAGATAATCAGCATTTAATGGAAGCCTACGCACGACCGGAAGTGATTAAGATCCATAAGATCATAGTTATTTCTAGACTATATGATCGCACGAATGAAGGCTAGTCAATCATTTTACGATAATACATGGATATTTTCAACAAAAAGACAAAAAGATAAATTGATTTCTCATATTTTGTAGTTTTGGTGCTCTTAAAAATTTCATAAAGTCGAACAAAAATTCCTACAAAAAACTATTTTTTCAAGTGTTGCTGATTTAAACTTTTTCTAAAATGTTGATATTACATAGATTTTTGAGAGTTTTTTCGATTGAGCCATTAAAAAAATAGAGTCCCGTGCAAAATTTGAGGGTTTTGCCCTGTTGAAGCTCAAAACGCGTATGGTTCTTCAATAAAATATTGTAGATTTTTCAGCGGTTTTTGAGCGCGCGCTCATCGTGGGCTCAATTCGAACGTTCAAAAGTAGGCAGCCACCTTAACATACATGTTTCTGCAGTTACCTCTGCCATCATCAGTGGATGTAAGGCCCAGGGCAACCGTCAGACTAACGTCGCACCGAACCTATTTCATATAGTTTCGGTGCCAAGGACGACTAAAGGGCCTACGCGGCGGCAAACGTCGAACCAATGTCGATCTTGATTCAGTCCCCCATTGTTTTTACAATTTTAATTGGACATGAAAATGCACGGGGTAACGCACGGACATTTGTTTGTCTTTTCCTGATTAATGCATATGGCTTGCGATGGCAAAATATAACTAGTCTTGTAGCTCATATAGATGAACTGAGATCATGGGTTATTCAGCAAAATTTTGATCTTCTTTGCATGAGTCAAGGCTCGATCCATCAATCCCAAGTTCAATGGTGAGCATCGAAGGCTATGACATCCATAGGTCTGATAGAAACCGCAATGGAGGGGGGGTTTGTTTATACTTGAAAAAGGGCGTAAATGGGAAAAACCGTAGTGACTTAACTGATAACTAATTTGTAAGAAGAAGATCATTAAGGGACTTTTTAAATTCATCTCTTTTTAATTTCTTTAGAGTTTCGCCAATGGAATTCCAAACTTTCACGCCTGCAAATTTTATATTAAATTTTCCATAATTTGTTCGAGCTTTTGGGAGACAATAAGAACTCCTTGCTGCAAGTATGGTATTATAGGAGTGCCTCTGATTGACAGGATGGAAATAGAAATTAAAAAAACTCGGTAGATTACCAGCATGGAAATCATACATATATATTGCAGTGTGGAAATATATCAGATTAAAAAACTTTAAAAATCTTAAATCGATGAAAATGTGATTAGTATGATCATCATAAAGAGAAAAAGTCATGAGACGAACAGCCTTCTTTTGTAAAATGAAAAGAGGGGTAATTGTAGACTGGTAAGTATTCCCCCAGACAACAATACCATATATAAGGTAGGGATAAATCAGACTATAATAAATATTTATAAGTATTTCTAGATTAACATAATGCCTTGTCTTAGATAATATTCCTATACTGCGTCTTATTTTATTTGATATAAATGAAATATGGGTTTTCCAATCAAGATGACTATCTATTATAATGCCTAGGTATTTAATATTATTCGCCTTTGTAATAGATTGGCTATTAATATGTAAATCAATATTAAAAGGGATTCTCTTTTGAAATGGATGAAATATAATGAAATTAGATTTTTTTACATTCAGAGAAAGTTTATTTGCACAAAGCCAGGTATATACCTGAGACAAGTGGACATTTATAAGAGATTCTAAAGTATTCAAACTCTTATTTGCACAAAAAAGATTGCTGTCATCAGCAAACAAGTGAAAAGAGAATAGATCTGAAGATTTGTGGACGTCATTTACATATAAGAGAAAAAGAACAGGACCCAAGACAGAGCCTGTGGAACACCACAAGTAACTGGTAACACCTCTGAGCAAATGCTTCCAATTTTAGTATATTGACTCTTTTGAAAAAGATAGGAGGCAAACCACTGACCAGCTATGCCACGAATTCCATAATAAGCTAATTTCTTTATTAAAAGTTGATGGTTAACAGTGTCAAAGGCCTTGCTAAGGTCAAGAAAAATCCCACATGAGTATGTGTTGTTCTCAATAGCACTTTGTATCTTATCAACAATGGAGAGTATAGCTTGAAGAACAGAGTGTTTTGCACGAAAGCCAAATTGTTTATCAAATAAAATGTTTTTCTTATTTATAAAGTCCATGAGTCTATTCAGCATGAGTTTTTCAAGAATCTTGTTAAAAACAGATAAGAGAGAGATTGGGCGATAATTACCAACATCCAACTGCGAACCACTCTTAAAAACAGGAACAATGCTAGCTAGTTTAAAACTCTCAGGAACAAGTCCTTGAGAAAATGATCAATTATAGATATGTTTAAGAGGTTCGGAAACAATGTGCTTAATGGATTTCAGAACAGTGATTGGCATACTAAAAGGACCAGTGCTCTTAAAGTGCCTATAACCTTTATAGGATTATGACAAGAGAATATGAACTAAGAGAAGGAATCCTACCCATATAGCCTTGTAACCATCATGTGCACAGTTTGATGCTATTTTTAGCTTGAAGATATTTTGAGCGAAGAACCTGATTGGTTGCTTTCTTTATGGTAGGCGGCTTACAGTCTTGCAGTAAACAAAGCCTGTGTTTTTGTCGTGGACGTAACGAAATATGGTGCTTTTCGTGTCCTAAAACGAGTCATTAAAGGATAGCATAATTATCGCGCGGGCATGGTAACGAGTTAAAAATAGCATCAATGATTCTAAAAATAGCATCAAAGTGTGCACATGATGGGGCACGGGGATTCCTTCTCTTAGTTCATTTTCTCTTGATTATGATCAATTTTGATTTTCTGTGTGTTGGACATGAATAAACCAAAACAATTTTTTCGATTGACTAAATATTCTCGAAGATATAACGCCTTAAAGTACGCAGTTTTGCCACGCAAATTCGTCAGAATATTCCAGTTCGGGATATCCATTAACGGCTTCGTCTATTTCTTCGTTTTCGAGGTCGTAAATACTCTCATTCTCGTCGGTCGAATCAAAATATTCATCAGCATTATCAATGGATTCCATCTCACGGCCTTTCTTTGACAACTGGTTAATTTCAAAGATACAAAGAGGCAAATAAAGCGACCAAAACAGGAAAAAACACTGGTAGGAACAGCCAAGCTCTACTTTGTATTATTTATTGGAAGCAGAATCGTTCTTGTTGTGACATCATTGACCCCACTAGGTACCAGACCTCGCGATCCCGTCCAAATTGATGGGGCGTGGCAAAACTGGGTACTTTAGGGCGTTATATCTCCGAGAATATTTAGTCAACCGAAATTTTTTTTTTGGTTTATTCACCTCCAACACAGAGCAAATCAAAATTGATCATAATCCTATAAAGGTTATAGTCACTTGAAGGGAGTTCAATTTTCCTATTTCATCTTCAATTTCTTTACTTGTTACTGGGGCTAAGAAGAAACTTTCTAATAACTTTCTAATAACTTTCTAATATTAATCAGCAAACCTGCTATTTGAATACGACTGCTGAATTTTTTCAACTTACGCAGTTAATCACTGAACCGACTAGAGTCACTGAAAAAAGTAAAACCCTCATTGATGTGATCTTAACGAATAGCCCAGATAGGGTAGTCCGAAGTGGAGTGATTCACATTGGTATCAGTGACCATAGTCTGGTTTATACAATACGGAAAATAGCAAGTAATACATCGATGAGTGACTCGAAGGAAATAGCTGAGGTATTCAATTGTAATTTTTCTGAAATTGGGACTAAATTAGCTTGTTTAATTCCCGATGGACCGATTGCTTATAGTGATTATTTATTTTTCGAAGTAACAATATTTCTCGAAGAGATAATATTTATGTTATGATCATCCGGGTGGATGTAATCCTTAGAAGGACTGTTTGATGTGACTGACGTTTCGACAACCTGTGCGGAAGTCATCTTCAGAGTCAAGTGACTTGTCACTTGACTCTGAAGATGACTTCCGCACAGGTTGTAATAATAGAAATATTGTTACTTCGAAAAATATCCATTCACCTGGGTTCAGACCATTCATTGTAATAAGTGATTATTTAATTAGAATTGGCTCAACATTCACCTTACGACACACATCAGTTGATGAACTTACGAAAATCATTAATTCTATTGACAGTAAAAAAGCAACAGGTCTTGACGGTATACCATCTCATTTCATCAAGATTGCTTCACCAGTAATAAGTCAATCACTAGTGAAGCTATTCAATCAATCAGTTGATAAAGGAATTTTTCCTAACGGTTTGAAACTTGCGAAAGTTACGCCAATTCATAAAGCTAATGACAAAGATGATTTGAATAATTACCGTCCCATTTCGGTCTTACCTACTATTGCTAAGATTTTCGAGAGAATAGTTTTTAACCAGTTATATGAGTATCTAAACTCGACTACATTCGACTACTACTGCACTCCTAGAAGCCACAACTGAGTGGCTCACCAAGATGGATGAAGGTAAATTGAACTGTGTCACTTTCCTAGATTTTAAAAAAGCTTTTGACACAGTAAATCATTCTATACTTTATATAAATTATACTATTATTGGATTGCAGAAGAGTCGATAAAGTGGTTCAAATCTTACCTCACAGATCGTAGTCAGAGATGCTACATAAACCATACCTTATCTAGCTCTAGAACAATTGATTGTGGCATCCCTCAAGGCTCAATCCTTGGGCCATTATTATTTATTATTTACATAAACGATCTGCCAAATAGTGTCAAATTTTCAAATGCTATAGAATGTATGCTGATGACACAAGTCTCACCACTTGTGGCACATCACAAAAGACTATATTTGACGAAGTGAACGCTGATATTTCCAATATTCATAACTGGTTGAAAGCTAACAAACTTAGCTTAAATTCAGCTAAAAAGGAGCACATGTTTATAGCTTCTGATGATAAATTAAAGAAAATTACCTCCGAACCACACATATATTTAAATAGCAAACCAATTACTAGAGTCTCTACAGCAAAAACTCTGGGTGTTGTGATTGACGAACGGGTGTCTTGGGCTGCTCATATTGATTATATTTGTAAAAAAATATCTTCTGGATTGAGTGGCACGAGTCCGCGATTACATCCCCTTGGAGACAGCTATTACCATATATGAGGCTCTCGTTTTACCTTGGTTTGATTATTGTGACGTGGTATGGGATAATTTACCAGTAACGTCTGCTGAAAGATTGAAAAAAATGCAAAATAGAGCTGCAAGATTAATAACAAAAAGCAGCTACGATGTCAGATCTAGTGATATTTTAACTTCTTTAGGCTGGAAAAGCTTACAAAGAAGAAGAAAGGAGCATAAAGCAATAATGATGTTTAAGACTTTAAACGCACTTGCACCAAAATCTGTAAGGGAACTCTTTTATTTTCAAGAAAATACCTAAAGTGCTTAAAGTTACCGAAACCTAGCACTGAGATTTTAAAAAGAGCTCTCTCTTATGATGGTGCAAAGGTGTGGAACTCGTTACCCCAAAGCCAGCCAGACTGTCCAATAATTTAAAATCTTTTAAGAGGAGTATTTCGTCTGTTGGTCCTTAACACTTTAATTACTATAATATTTTTGGGGGGTAGATGATAATGTTTTTCATAATCTGTCTATATATTCTTAACGTTATTATCAATTTTTGATATATATTACCTATCAACTCGGTTTTCATGAAAACCAATTTGTACATTGATGAAATTTTCCGATATTAAATAAAAGACATCTCTCTCTCTCTCTAGCCTGCAGAGCACTTCTTTTGATGGATTTGAGAAGAAGAATCGGGGTTTGGGGTTCCTGTTTCGACCAGGGGCCCGTGAGAAAAATGGGACCTAGCAAAAAGTGGGAACGTGGGGGGAGGGGGAGGGGAAAGAAGGTAACGCCTGCCAGCATCCCTTGTTATTTTAAAGAACTCGTTCGTGGGCGAACGAAGGCTTCTAATTGGCTCGGCTTCAATATTTTTGATGGACAGCAATCAATCATAACCGATCATGCGTTTGGACTAGCCATCCGGCCTGTCCAGTGATAATAAGGCGGACAACACTGAAGAGTTTAGATTTAGATTTATTTGAATCCAATGGCGGTTTTCGTTTCGAGGTATGCGAATCATCTTGCATTCCAGGGTGTCGAAGAATACCTTTAACCGCCAGCCGGTTAGCTCAGTTACGTTGGTAAGAGCGTCGGTCTGTTGTGCGGGAGGTCGTGGTTCAAGCCTCGGGCGGACCAACACTCAGGGTCTTAAAATAACTGAGTAGAAGGTGCTGCCTTTGTAATAATATCTGCAAATGGTTAGATTTAATGATGTAATATATTTCTAATTTATATATATCACGGCCTCCAAGGAAAGCAATTTTATTTATAATTTGACGGAACTACCATGGCTAAATAAAAGTGATTCATTCATTCATTCATTCATTCATTCATTCATTCTTTCTCTCTCTCTCTCGCAACATTCACAATACGCAACGCATTTGCCCGCCGTCCAGCCTGGCTCATTGCTCTCGAATAAAGCACATTTATTGCAGGTCGGCATCTCACAAACCAGACAAACATATTTCGTTTGGTCAAAACAAAACACTATAAGACTCAAGAGTCTCGTCTCGTGGCAAGGATTTTCTAAACGCGGACAGGTTCAGTTTGAGTAGTTTTGAATTTATTTTCGTATCCAGAGCTCCTCGGTCTCGTTCATCACTCATCTTTGTATAGGTTGCTATCAAAAGACGTCACTTCCGGTAATAGCTGAGTTTTTAATGGCTTGTAGAATCTTGGAAGTTGTTTTGATCTCTTGTTTTCTGGTTTGATATCGTCAACTGCTTGTTTGCCCCCAGAAAAAATGGATTTGTCACGTGGGCAAACATATAGACAAAAATATGGGCAAATATCATTTTTGACTAATAGTAAACAATATTTGCCCAATGACTGTATATGATATGTACCTACACATTTATCCGATGGGCACAGATGGCAAAGTCCGTATGGCCCAGTAAAATCCCAAATGGCAAATATATAGCAGATATCATATCATCCATACATTTACCCAGTAGTAAATGTGAATGCTCATTTGATATGTTCACGTATTTGCCCAGGCCGTATATGTGATTAATGCCTTACATATACCCTGTATTTGCCCAGGCCGTATATGTGATTAATGCCTTACATATACCCTGTATTTGCCAAGGCCGTATATGTGATTAATGCCTTACATATACCCTGTATTTGCCCAGGCCGTATATGTGATTAATGCCTTACATGTACCCTGTCTTTGCCCAGGCCGTATATGTGATTAATGCCTTACGTATACCATGCGATATGCTCTGACCGTATATGTGATTAATGCCCCCTTAATGCCTTAGATGTACCAGCGCGTCTTAGTCATATTTGCTCAGTTGAATTATGCTCATCATATTTGCTAAATTTAACTATGTTATCAGTCTTCAGCTATTGTCACTATATGTGGTGACAACGAACCTCATACTAAGCAGGAAAAAAGACATGAATCATACTGAAACATTTTTATTGTGAATTTCCTTTTCTTGACGACTGATTAACTATGAACAATTTGTTAACTACAACTAATTGAAAATGCTAGTTCTGTAAGTTAATTATAGGTGTTTGTTTCATCTTGTGACACCGGATTTGTGAAAGAAGATAATAATATATTTAGTTGTCAATCGATATGTGGCTTATGTACGATTCCTTTTAGATATTCTGTAGTAGTACACTTCATTTATAACTGCAAAAATTAATCAAGGACATCGAACGTGGTTGGGTTTCTACGCATTTTATGAATTAAATCTTGTGTCACTGTTCCTCCGTTCCTTTGGCCTGATTTCTAGGTTTTTTCTTCTTAGTTTCGATTATTTGAACATTATACGGCTTGTTTACTTGAAGACATCCATAGGTCAATAGGCTTAAATAGCAGCTGCAGCTAGCAGCTCTTTGTCCCCTGGTGATAGCGAGGTTGATACGTCCGCTGCCTTGGATCTGGATTTTAGGAGCTAAAAGAAAAAAAAAAACACCGTCAGTCAAAGTTTCTTATTAAACAAAGTCATAATCGTTGCAAATTTAGTTTACTCACATTTTGTTTTATTTGTGTTTTCCGCTGCATCTTTTGATGCCTTTGAAGGGCCCCTGAACGCTCTCTTTTGTTTCTCTTTCTTCTCGTCAGAAAGTGGCTTTTAAGGGCAGCTGAAATTATATCAAATACCCATATATTAAAACTTGGGACAATATTTGTTCGAAATTTTGGCATTTGGCCGACAATTACTCCTTTAGCATCCATTTGTTTTTGCTTTGTTTCGTTTCGTTTTTGTTTTTTTTCCATGTTATTTTATTTAAAACTGCTTCCCCTCCCTTCGGCATTTAAATATTTGTTACCCCCTCCCCCCGACCACCACCACCAGCCTTTGTCCTCACCCCCCCCCCCCCTCCCCCCCCCCCGGGTTAACTTTGATAGGTGCATAAGGCCTTTCGCACTTCGTAATATAAAATATATAAATACCTTCTAACTCGACGGCAGAGACATCCTTATGAACATTCAGAACTCTATCCCTTATTGCGTTATTAATCTGTTCGTTGACGTCATCTCTGAAACTAATTAGGAAATGCCATATTTGAGTGGTAAGTGGAGAAACTTTGGATGATTCAGACAACATCATTTTTAATAAATGTTCATAATTACGCTTTAGTAAAATCCCATATAAGAGGGTTTTCTTCCCTGTCCCGTAATTTCTTTGCTACCAAGCGTACTTCAGACTGTAGTAACATAATATAATTCATTAAAATCATAAGATGTACCTTAAGTTATTCTTAGACATAGTAATGTTTTCATTATTTTTATGGCTGTGATTGTATTAATATTGAAAAAAAATCGAAATCAAATCAATTCCTTTGCAAAAAAAGGAAATTATCATTATCATTCAGTGTCTTGTTATTGGAAATCAATAGTAAAGTTTGGTAGCATTAACCACTGCCATGGTAGGTTTCCCGCCAATTTTAGCATTGCATAAATTATACCGCTGCATAATTATACCAACTATTCTTCGCGCCAAGAATTGCCAGTAAAATTATCAATAAAAATTGCCTGCTTTTTTAAATATTGCTACTTTAGTTACTTACTGCAACCGCCTTTGAGACAGTAATCTTGGTCTTGCTGTTGTCCTCGTTTTTCTGGCTTTCTTTTAAGGCAGCTAGTATTTGGCGGTTTTGTTCTTGCAGTTGTTTAAACTGTTTCACAATCGTTTCGAAATTTGAAGAAATTTCTTCTTTTTCGCTGTCGGGGTCAACGTTCTCATTCTCGGTTGTTGCTTGCAATAGGCGATTTCTGTGTTCTCTTAGCACATCCTCGTTACCACCAGGGACAGAGGGAATAAGTATATTAAGCCTTTGAGAATTGGCGCCATTTTCAGTACGTCCACTCGTGCTGCTCGTACTGGTAGTAGCAGTAACAGAATGGATTGGCATTGGGCGTCCTGGTAAAGGTGTATATGTTCTTCCCATTTTTTGATCGCGACGACTCATGAACACAATTTATAAGCAAATATATAGAATGTGCGGGAAACTAGACGACCGACAAAGTTTGTTACCTGTTTGTGACCAAAAGGCGAATGAACGAATAAGTACATCCACTGAACAAATCTACCCCCTATCTATCACGGCGTATCGCGTGACTTGTGATGACATATACGTTCATATAATGAAGTCTAATAATAAAAAAGGAATATCTGGTTTTTTTTAATGCTGAAGTTGTATCCAGGATTCATGTTAAGTAATATATCTTTTATCTTAAAGCTATTTGCTCCATTTTATAAAGTTATGAAAATTTTTCTAAAGCCTAGATTCACGAAATATCATTGCAATAAACTTGATTAGCTTCTAGCTCTAAAACCATCGTCCCGTTATCTGCCGCCAACAGTGACAGCTCTAAGGAAAAGGGCGCGGTAATAAAGATCCGGCGTGCTTTTGTCCAATGGCATGTGGTTGATGGACGTGGAACTTTATTACGCTGGAATATGGCTGTTAGCCATTCAAAATGCTTGGTTTGAGTAATTATCCCAATGAATGATACACACCGTCTTTTTAATTATATAGTTCTGGAAAACAAAATGTCTTCTGCGATGTCATTGAAGCGTTATCATTGCTTTCATTGTAACGAAGATCTACATTACAGAGTATTTTGCCGTACATTCATTCCAATACAAAGGATACACAGCCAGTTTGTTGCTGCATACGATGTTATTGACAAAGAAAGAGTATTAATTGTTTGTCCTTTACAACGTAAATTGTACGGATGATGGAGATGACAGTAAAGTATCATCCAGGAAAAATATTCAAAGCTATCAAAAATAAACTGTTTGAACTGTGCATCAGTAACTAGAGAGTCAAAATGAAAATTGAATGAATTGTTTGATTAGTTTAAAATTAGATGAATTAAAATAATTATGAATAGAATTGCATATATTGCCAATAAAAAAGATGAATTCATATGTTTAGACTAACCAAAATTGATGCTTCAAATAATATTACAGATGTTAGCGGTTTGAAATACAGCTGAGGTTAATGGGTAAGTTTTCTTATTGTCATTGGACAATACGCATATTATAAATACATCGTCCGCGTTTTTTTCTGTGTGTATCAACGCATATAACCTCACTTTCATGACATCAAAGCAAAACAATTACTGAATGAATGTGGTCGCAAAATTGATGTCATGCGTTAGGAGAAAAAATTGACATATATGAGATGCATGCACCTACATGCACTCCCCCTCGTAAGTCGTAAAAACAAGCCAACAACCATTATAATTCAGTTGAAAAATTATTGATTTGTTTTGAAATGTTTTGGTTGCAATGACTTGAAACGGAAACCTCACATCGGATATACTCATTTTGCAGTATTGTATTTGATCCCCAGGTAAATATGGGGCAAAGCCTAGTGCAAAGTTGATTTTATATGTGCCCTTCATTTGGCAATAGGGCAAATATAGGGCAAAAACGGTTATCACATATCCCCACTGGGTAAATGCGTCTAAACTAAGGGCAAATATATATCATATTTACCCATGTGTTCAGATGTATGGCAAAGCAATGGCAAATTTATTAGAAATTTACCCCGACCTTTGCCTGCATAGGCAAATGTATGGGCAAATATAGAGCACCATATTTGCCCAACATTTGCCAAGTGGACATATCATGACCAAATCCATGATTTCGTCGAGTGATAAAAAGTCACGTTTTGATAGTAAGCAATAGGGCATGCAATAGGGCATGCTCTCCAGGGGGGAAATGAGTGTTTGAGAGTGGGGGAGTCGTTGGTTTTCACGGCTTTGGTGTAAGTCATGCGACTTTCATGCCAGTGATTTGCTCTTTTGCATAATTTATGAATTTAGTTCGGCACGTGTTCCAAACGGAGTTTGCCGCAAAGTCGCTCCAGAGTCGTAATGTCCGACTTGGCTTGTCGAACTTATGCTGGAATCGAACCTATTTAATACGGTCGTTCTCGATTGCAGCAAACGTCGTGCTAGGCTTGTGCCTATTTTTTAATAGGTATAATATAATAGGTTTCGACTAAATTGAGCTCATGGTTAGTTCGACGTTTGCCCTGGGCCTTAGTGAACTACCGTATCAAGACTTTGATAAATCACATTTAATCAGTACACGTGATTCGTTAGTTGTAAAGGGGTCCAGGAGAGGTGGGGGGCTAAAAAGAAAGGGGGCTTATTTGAGAGGAGAGGCTAAATAGAAGATTTACGGTACTCAAACATATATTCGGTTGGCTATCACTTTAGTATTCTCCGCAAATACTGGTATAACCCAATTGGCGCTTGCTTTGGTGTTGTGTTACTCAGGATTAGGTGTTGTGGATAAATACCATGTTGGAACGCACTCGATCAGATCAAGATCATTAAGCAGCTTATTATTATTATTATTATTATTATTATTATTAATATTATTAATATTTACACTCATTTACACTTTTGGTATTTACAACTACAGGAGGGATGGGTAACAAGAGCCTGACGCATATATCATAAGATATCATACAAGAAAGGAGAACAATACGCAAAAACAATCTCTTCTTGGATTCGTGCCAGAAAAAAAATGAAAGAACATAAGGATTTTAATGCCGCCAAACAGTAAAATACGCATGCAACAATCATTTATCTAAGAAATTCAACGATAAAAACTATATTTAAAAAACATTTTAATAAAAGACGACGTTTCGACGTTTACTTGACTCTGCTTGCAGATCAGATCAAGATCATTAAGCAGCTTATTATTATTATTATTATTATTATTAATATTATTAATATTTACACTCATTTACACTTTTGGTATTTACAACTACAGGAGGGATGGGTAACAAGAGCCTGACGCATATATCATAAGATATCACACAAGAAAGGAGAACAATACGCAAAAACAATCTCTTCTTGGATTCGTGCCAGAAAAAAAATGAAAGAACATAAGGATTTTAATGCCGCCAAACAGTAAAATACGCATGCAACAATCATTTATCTAAGAAATTCAACGATAAAAACTATATTTAAAAAACATTTTAATAAAAGACGACGTTTCGACGTTTACTTGACTCTGCTTGCAGGGTAGACGTTTACGTAATGTCATTATGAAGTCAAATAAAAATGAGAAAATGCGAACTATAGTAAATAGTAAGTCGCTACTTATACGTAAACCAAACATACCATGGCAAACACAACAACTTGCCGTGAAACGATTTTTAACGAAGCCAGCATAACAAAGTGCACAAAAGAATAGGAAGGTACAGGAAAATTTGAAACTGACCAACAGACCAAATAGCTAAAAGCGCACACGAACACAACTTTACACGTAGACGAACAAAACGACAAAATCCGGCGGCGACTAAAAAGGATGAGAATAAATATAATTACCTCAAGCTGTAGTGGTCGCCATTCGGGGCAGGTAGCTCTTGTCTGCCTGCTGGGGCCACAATACTGTTCACTGGTACGACTGAAGGTTGCGGAACTTGCTCGGCTTGTTCTGCGCTTAACTAGCACCGATGCGAACTGGTTTTGCAAAAGGGCCCCGAACATTGCATGTCACTGTTTATATACCCATCAGTATTGGAAGGGTAAGCGGAGCGTAAAGAAATCACTAGTTTCTAGTCCCCCACCGCATCACACGTCGAACAAGGCATTAACCGATCGTTTCACCGCCTACCTAAATAGCGGCCTGCGTCAGAATGACTCCATTCGCGCGATCGCGCAAAACGTTTCACTTACTGTTGTTCTTCCTAGGGCGTTTTCTTTCTTTTATTTTTGCCGTTATCGTAACTTTGCATCGCCTTATGGTCTGCCTTTCCAGGTATTTTTGGCTTTTGCGTGATGAAATGAAAAAAGTAAAAAGTCACGAGTCAAATTCTTTATCGCAATCGTTGTCGCGCATTTTCAAAACATTAGAAATAGAAAAATTCGATTGAAATCATGCGTTTTTCTTTTGGTAGATGATTGTTAACTTTATTTCGATGATTGATTATTATCGTTAAAAATTTGAAGTGGGTACAATAGAAACATGATTTTCAACTTTCATGGTTTGGCTGCATCTTTGTGCCCCTCAATAGGACACAAAGATGGCGGACCCTGCCCCTGTCCCTGACACATGTCAACTAAATTATGAGTATAGTTATTCGCTAGTAGATCTCCGTTTCTCAATCTTCTTTTAGCTACAATTTTGGTTGGGATATATAGTTATATAGTTACATATAGAGGTTATATATGTATTTTACATGAGGCAGGTAAAATCAGACGTAAAACTCAATACATCCCATATCTTCACATCTTTTTGCTGCTCCTTGTGGAAAATAGCTTACCTCATCAACAGTTGGTGAATGAGTGCCAATAAAACAATACCCAAGGTGATTTATTACTTTTGATACGTTATCTTCCAGTATGTTCACCCAATACTCCTTTTTACAGACAGCGCAGCTGTAACACGCTAATTGATCATTTTGACATAATCTTGCTATAGAATTGATCGGATGTGAAACTTTGCAGCGCATACTTCCAGTGAATGGGTTATACTCATTGTGGCAGCGAACACAGTGTATAGTGTCAAGAGGGTATATTTTTGTAGGAAATAATTTTCCTAACGTTAGAATCGTTCGAGCATCTTTCTTTTCCAGCTGATGCAGCAGTAAAGAACGTAAGAGGAAGGGATCTATGTTCTTAAGGACACTCTGCAGTCGTATGCATTCAGAAATTAGTTCGGTTTTCGGGTCTAAACGTTCAATGGGTTTTTTTGAACTACCGGCACTTAAAGAACCATAGCTTTGCCCTGGTACCTTAACTGGGTTTTGCATTTTGTTTGATAACTTTCTCTCAAAAGGCCATACACATGGCTTATCTCTGTTAAAAGTCTCTGAGAAGGTAACCTTTTTCTCGTGCTTCGGTTTTTTTTCGGTGTTCAAGAGCAGGCCAGTAAAAACTTCAGTCCTACTGTTTTCAGAGCTGGAGTCTGCGGTGTTTATAATGCCTGAATTGACAGAACTCGAAAAGGAATTGTTTCTTTCTTTATCTGAGCCGGAGCTGTACAGGACATAATTGGATTCTACGATTTTTATAGGATCTTGTAAATTAGATGTAGCTGTGCAGTTCCTATCACTGTTTTCATGCTTCTTATTCTTACTTGAACATCGTGAAGTGTATAAAAGACCCTTCCTTGTTTCATAATGATTTTGGTTTTTGATTGAAAGTAAGCTAGGTTGTTCCTCTTGCAAAGATGACAACGGAAGTCTATTGCTTTCTTGAAAAGCTCTTTCTCTTTCAGCATAAGATTTCTTATTTCCAACGTTTAAACGGAAATCCTCAACGTTACAAATGTCACAAATAGAACAAGTACCACAGGAAGAACAGCTACAGCTGTCCGAGGATTCACTCCAGCTATTATCGTCTTCCATATATTGCAGTTGATCACCCATAGCAGTACTTGAAACGTCTTGATCAGAACTGCTTAAGTCAATCGTTCCATTCATATTTAGTCCTTAGAGATAGTATCCTGTAAAAATATGAAAAAACAAAAGCAGAATTTTTTCAAGTGTGTGGCTGGGAATGCCGCGCAAACGAATGGATCAGTGCTTGGATGCAAGGGATGGTTGGATGAATGTGCGCACTGTTTTTCTCGACACTGAGAAGTTATTTACAGGGTAGCATCGAAGTTGACCTCCTCGGGTTATATGGACTCCTTAAGTAAATTAATGATTAATATATTCTTCACGTTTTCATTCTCACTTTTTGTATAACAAGAAAAACAATTGCGTGCAACGCCGGTGGGACTGGAAAGTGTACATTATATATTTTTGTAGCATATAGAGACTACCGGTAAAATTTCAAACTTTACCGACCGTACTCGCGTAGACACTACTAATGTATAACTTGAGCAAGGAATTTAGCGGCGGTTTGTGAAATAAATAACTAGTCAATCCAATATTTTACACTTCACTTATCTACAGCTTCTAAAAATTCCCGTTCGCTGCATGTCCGCATCAGCTTCTAAAATATCAAGTATTACTTCCAATTCGTCTCCAAATACGATGCTTCACTATCATCCACCATATTTGTTTTGATTGTGTGCACGGTCAGTGTCACGTGAAGGTACTGTTCAACATCATCAAATGCCAAACAAATAGGTCGCGGTACTTTGACGTTTGCCAGGTTTCCTAACCATTCCCCTCTATTAACTATGGACTGACACATAAACTGAGCTAGGGTTACCGACTGGTGCCTTTAAGGTCGGTTGACTAGTAAGTTGTTACTGAGAAAACAGGGTCGGCATTTCTAATTAATGAAATTGATTAATATCTATAGCACTGACTATTACTGTAACATTAGTATATACCACAAAGATGCACCACTAAAATATTATATATTTGTTGCTAAATATCTCCATATGCTGGATACATGTTAAAGAAAGAAAACAACAAAATTCTATGATCCGCACTTAACGCGTTTCAGGGACTGCCTTTCATACCCTCTTCATTTCCTTTTTATTTTACTATACTTTCTTTCAGATAGAGCATCACTAACAGGGTGATAAAACATCCGCTTTCGGTTAAAAACAATCACTCAGCTAAACTCAAACATTGACCTCATGATGCATGTCGGGAGCATGACACACTACATTTATGTTTTGTTCAGTGACCCATATTTTATCCAGCTTCCACATTTCATTTCTTTTCCATTTCCATATGTTGGTAATACCAAAAATCCACAAAATGTAAATGAACACGAATAAACTCTATACGATCATCATTCTACTGACACAGCAAAGACATGAAACTGGATCTCCCCAATAGCTCAAAATGGTATTTTCTTGCCGCGATAGACAATTAGCGGTTGACGAAATAAGTCCGACAAATGAATAAACAAATGGAAAAGCCATTAAGGTCGCTCAAAGGTCTATGCGGTCACGTTCATCCAAAAAGGGATGTTGTTTCTTTTGATGTTATCTTAGAGTCTTAATTTTAGATTTCGATCATGTAGAAAACTAGCTAAAGGAGAGTTTAAAATGGCTTAAAATAATTTTAAGAATGTATAATAAAAAAGGTGCCACTAGCATATAATAATCAGGTAAATTTGTTCGTGTATGATACGTACAGCCAATTAAGGAGAACAAATGCAATTATGTCTTTTTAGCTTTACTAGAAATCCTTCTCGATACTTTTGTACCTATAGTAGCGGCCAACGTGTAAGTAAAACATCTGCAATTCTATGGTAGTACTATTGGTCCTTTTTGTCGAGTACAAAACGTTGAACTTTGACTTTGTTCATAAAAATAACTTACCAAACGACAAATAGCAAAAGTAACTCTTGTTCTTTGATCGTACTTTATAATTCAGTATTATGCCTCTAGGTAAACTGCGTCTTGCATGATGTAAGCATGATATGAGCGTCTTAAGTTTAGTTCTTTAGTTCTTTAGTCTTTTAGATATATATTCGGAGTTAACAGGAAATTAGCGAAGCAAATCTTCTTATCGGTATATGTAAGAGTCCATTGACTGAGTACATCTTTTATAATAACCACAAAACTCTAGCTTGTGCAGACATACCTTTTTTTTACCTATCCGATGTAGATAGTAATAATATCTTGGATGAGGGCACAAATACAAACTGATGTGCACGGCAAATCCGGCATAGAGTTCTGAGCAATTCTGAAACGTGTTACACTCATTAACAGCGTCATTGCATTTTTAAGACAGTTCAATTATTTTTAAAGCAACTTTTCCAGATGTCTGCCTACCCGTACGTCCGTCATCATCGTCGGCTCAGACAAGTATCTAATCAACTATATACCCACTCATGTTGTTTTCCTTTTGCGTTGTCATAGAGTATTTAAAATCAGTCTGAAATAATTTATTTTATGAAATAAATTTTAAAAACGAATGAAGAAATGCGTTGGTTTTCTTCCTGAACCGACTTCTCTCATGTTCGGCCAAATCCCGCGTTTGCACAGCACACTCGCGCGTTTTCTATTGCCTCAATATAAGTAATGTATATTATTCATTAACTTTGAGATTTGTGATTTTTAAAAAAATATGCGTTTATCAATTGCTGTAAGGTCACTCTTTAGTCTAAGTATGTTCAGTTTTTTCTAAGGCGGTTTTAAGGTGGCTCCACCTTAATAAGGGACGATAAGCTATGTTAATTATTAGACATTTTTCGATTTCCAAATTACCGCTGTGTTTCTTGATTACAGACTTATTTACTCAGGCTAAGCCTCGAATCAGTGTCTAAATATTCACATATACCAACGTTAAGGTAAAGAATGCACAACTTCAAAAATGCGAACACTGAAGCTTGAAGGACCTTGATTGGAACACGTGAATATTCTTCACAAAAAGATGGGTTTGGGGGGGGGCGGTAGGGCACCATACAGGATTTTCGTTTCAGGAGGGGGTGCACCCTTTGGCTTTGCTTACAAACTGAAACACCAAACATTCAAACGATAACAGCTCATCTAGGGATCTAGGAGGAGGAGGAGCAAAATCCCCATACACCCTTTCCCTAGATCCGCCCCTGCGAGTTTCCTTTTTTTCACCTAACAGCTAGGATTGTTTTGACATATCACTGGAAGATTCTAATAATTTGTAATATGCAACCACCATCCTGACAAGTTTATTATTTACTGGAGAGGAAGACTCTCCAATTGTCATTTCCCATCAGAGAAAATCTTTCTCATCTACTCTCTACGGCTAAAATCATCAGCTTCAATACTTCCGGTCAGCGGTTAAAAATGAGAACAACAACATTAGATCAAGAATTATTGTTTTTCAAATATTCTTAAAATGAGCATATTTTTTACAGGTAATTCTTTTACGAAATACAGGTATTTTGAAGCTGGAAGAAACTACAAATATTGCAAAAACTTGCAACGAATATAAGCTGACTTAATGGTAAATCCTAATACATTCTTAATGGCCGTCACTGTACCGAGCACACCTGGCGGAATTCTCCAAAGAGCCATGGCCTCAGAAGCAAAAGGGTAGGTGGGGTGGGAAACAAAATAAAAAACAAAGAGATCGACCGCAGGTCTAAAGGGAGTACAGCCAGATCACTAAAATACCCATCAGTGCGCTGGATACAAAACGGCCTTATCATGTAGGAAGACAAGTGAGTAGATATGCTAATAGGTTTTCTTATCTATTCATATCAGTGGGACCAATACTAATTAATGCATTCTCACTGGTCGACACTGTACTCATATGTTAGTTATGGGAGCAGACCTGGCTCTACAATGAACCGATCATACGCTGAGATAACGTCAGAGTCAGACAACACCCTAAACTCAGACAACACCCTAGACTCAGACAACACCCTAAACTCAGACAACACCTAGACTCAGACAGCACCTAGACTCAGACAGCACCTAAACTCAGACAACACCCTAAACTCAGACAACACCCTTGACTAAGACAACACCCTAATCTAAGACGACACCCTAGACTCAGACAACACCTAAACTCAGACAACACCTAGACTCAGACAACACCTAGACTCAAACAACACCCTAAACTCAGTCAACACCCTAAAATCAGACAATACCCTAGACTCAGACAACACCCTTAACTCGACAACACCCTAGACTCAGAACTACAAACTACGGAACTTTAAATCTTAACTTAATTTTTTTCTATTTCTTAAACTTTTCTTTTGCTATGTCGCCTTCTTTTCCTTTTTTTTTTTTCTTTTCTTATATTTCTTTTTCTTCTTCTTGCCGACTAACGATTTATTGCTGACACGGCAAGCCACCCTTTTTACACTGTATACCTGTCTTGGGTAACAGACTTGCGGGTTCAAAGCGGGATTAACCAATCAGAAAAAGAATTTTCACCCTGCCTAGGACTCGACAGTCGGCGTTATTTACAATATAAACCACTGTTTATTTTATGCAATTTTGATTAATACAAACGGCTTTAGTGCAATGATGATTAATATTCATACTTTCACACTCTCGTGAGTAAACTTGCTTTGCATAAAATTGCAAAACGTTTTAATAGCTTTGCCAAAAGAAAGAGAGAGAAAAATTAAAGAAAAAGTAACCACAAAGAATCACTAAGTTATAAAAGGAGAAGTGGAAGAATATGCATCTCTAAAGTAAGAATAACTTCCATTTATCTAGAAAATATATTCAGCCTGTTCATCAATCGAGATTTGACTGAGTCGATGCTCACTAACAAAAACACGGTAGACTACGAATAAAAAAAAATATCCTGTCCAGAGTAGCTCATGAAGAATGTTTGTGCCACTTTTATCATAAATCACTCATTACCGACTGTTTTGGTTTTGCTGTCCTCGGAGTGATTGATTCAGTGTTTTTTTAAATAAGCGAAGAACGAGTTCAGAATCGAGCTCAGCTCAACCGAAACTTCCGAGAGGCGATTTCAGAGCAGATTTTAAACTCAACCAATTGCAAAACTTTCAATGTTTCAATTTACATCAATAAAACCGTTTACAATATGACTTTTCTTCTAGTAGTGTAGAGGTATTAAAAAGTGAACACATAGTAATCCCGCCTCACAAACAACACTCGGTATGCCAGCCAACGCTTTTGTACTTCTAATCCCGCTTTGAATCCCGTGGGTTTATTACCCATAATGCACCCGATATAGTTATATACTATATACTTGGTAATCATCTTTGACGTTATTTTAGTGTCTAGTCGTTTTAGAACTGGCGTACTATATAGCAGTTTTTACTTACACATGCACTACCCACTACATTCAGTGTTCTATGCTAACAACGCTCAATTCACTCGTTGATTTTTCGGAGCGGAAACTTGAGAACCTGGAGAAAACCCCTGTAGCATAGGAGAGAACAACACATCAAACAAACTCAATTCACATGTGGCGACCGCAGAGCTCGAACCAGCGACCCGACCCGTTGGACTCACACTCACAACGGTGAAGGACGTACGACGCGTGCTGCCCTGGTATGTCCTCTCATTTACTAAAAAGTGGTATTTCGACCTATCAGAGCGCACGATTAATAATAATAATAAATAACATAATATAAATAATAATATTAGAGAGGATTTTTAAATCTCTTAAAAGAGTTAAAACGTTTAATTAGGTCAAAAGTCGGGAAACAAAAGCTTCGCAGATGGCACTTCAACGATATTGGTAGTGGTCTTATTAAAAGATATAGTAAGATTTCCAAATATAATTGTAAATGGCATTGTTAACATTATTTAATACCGTTTTACCGTTTTACCGTAATTAATTCCGTGTAGTAGGAATATATTACCTTTTGCTATATTACAAACCGCGCGCCGCCTACTTAATATGAACTGTATCGCTCGCCCTCTTCTTCTCGTCCACCATGCCTTGTTTTAGAAATAGCCCATTTTGGGTTTAGATGACATAGCTTTGGTTTAAATTGGTATTCGGGTAAAAATGCATTGTATTCAAAATTAGGGGAAAATTTGCAAAGATTAGAAAATTCAGCAATTTCCGGTACTTTGTATACCATATCAATGCGATATTTGTTTTGCATAGTGTGGCTCAAGAGCCATAATTGCTTCATAGCCCTAGGGTAGGTTCCATGCAAACTTAAATATTTACCGCATACACTCATTCTGTAATAGTTAGGATCTCGGCCTGCACTTTTATGTATGATTCGCTTGTTATCCATAAAGTAAGTGATGTTCTTGTGGATTGTGTTTATCCACATTGCTACCGCTTGATCCCCATATGGATGGCAAAATAAAGATTTGTTTTTTCGCTTTTCCATGATCTCTTGTATTAAATCCTTGGATAACAAAAGCCATGCTTCATCTATTCGAACTACGCGAGGATGACAATGGACAAACCCCCAGTAAAGTCCATCTTTAGGTCGGTATTGGAGCTCATTGACAAGACGATCCACACAAAGGAAATGATCATCATCAATTCTTAAAAAGAAATCGTAATCGAAATTACTGTTCTTATTTGTCCATTCCCATATCAAAAGGAGGCGCTCAGCGAAAGCGAAGCTATCTGCAAAAAAAAAAAGTTATCAATAAGTACATACATCAATAACAATAAAATGTAGGGTAACTGTAGTTAGGCAAAACTAAAAAAATATAGAGAAAGAAAAAGAGTTGACACTGACTGCAGGAGTAGTATGAAGTATAATAATAATAATGATGTTAATAATAATAATGTCTTCAAACACTCTCGGTTATTTGGTCGAGCCCTTTTTCAGAACATAAAGTAGTGCATCTAACCACTATCCATAACAGGTCCTCACCTATCCTATGTGGACACAGACATGGCCTCTGTCAGAACTACAACAAATTGATCGAGAGAGTCGTAAGATCATCAAGGAGAACGGGGGAAGCCATTCTTCACTTTCAACCGAGCTTCTTTACCTCTCCAGAAAATATGGGGGCAGAAGACTGAGATCACTCAAGTCCGAATACAACGGCTTACGAAATTCAAGACCGCAGTAAAGCTTTATTCGAACAATTGCGAGAAAATGGGACGACGTTCTCTAACAAACGGCGTTGTCGAGTATGCCGCGGAGTTGGGCGTGAACTTTGATTTTAAATACCCTAATCCAGCTGGGTATGTTGATTCAAAAGATTGCCAGTGAAAGAGCTGGTGAAGAGAAGAGCAGAACTTGGCAGCGCTGGAAAAACTTCTGCGCTGCAATGGTTACAAAACATGTTGGATGATAGATCGACTGGTAGATCTACAAAACACACACTTTCAGCATCTTGAATAAGGCACCATCTTGGATATATTCTCTGCTAGTGCCAGTTCTTTCCGACCAATGCGCGCCCAGAAGATTTTGCTTTTTGTTTGCAGCAACTTTTATTTGTTTGCAGCAACTTTTACTTTTGCTTTTATTTTCTAATAACAATTATTAATTTATATTAATAATAATAATAATAATAATAATGAAAACTTTATTGTGATGCTTTTTGTTTTACAATTGCAAATCTCGCTAATAACTAGGTAATTTGCAATCGGCTACTTGAATTAAAGATAAATTCAGTTTTACTTGAAATAAAAGGCTTATAGCTCAAGATATGTATTTGGATACATACAAGAAGATGAGGGGGAAAAAACAATACCAATAATAGTAAGAAATAAAATGATATGAAGATACTAAAAATTCATTAAATCACGATTTTCCCAGTCTTTGTTTCGTTTACAAAAAATGAAATATGTGGATCTAATGGCAACGTTGATTATTTTTCTTATAATATACATTTTATGCTATCCTAGCTGGTCAAACATTTCTAAAAACGTTGAGCTTTCCGCAGAGAAAACTCCAACAGAACTAATCAAGAGATTTACAAATTTAACAGCTTTAAAATCACTACTTAATTTTCTTATAATATTTTTGTACTTTTTGTATTTTCGAACAACATTATTTTTCAAATTTGATTCAAAACCAACTTTTAGTTCCAGAATAAAGACAGTCTAGTGTTTTTATCAGAAGATCAGGACGGTGGGCATCTCCAGTTATAAGCGAGGGGCTGGTATAGCCTTTAATGTCAGTGAAAGCCAAGTGAAACGTGGTAGATAGTATTGGCATCCAGCAACAACATGACAAAGGGATTCTGAAGAACCGCAATAGGAGCACTTAAAACTGGCTGACAAACTTCATTTTGCTAGATTCGTGCGTGTAGGTAGTGAGTTGTTGATATATCTAATGGTAAAGTTAAGAATGTTCTTAGGTAGATTAGCGTGAGCGGTAGACCAGATTGAATGAAGTGATGACAGGGAGTATTTCATGATGTTTGTGAAAAATGATCCTTGTGATAGCAGATGATGTGTTAGTTTTTCCCCTTGTGTAGATCTAAAGCTCTTGAGTACTTCTTTAGTTGATCGAAAAACATCATATTGAATAACTGAGCTGTTACTGGACGTATTCCAAAGATATTTTGTCGCTGCTTTTAGATGATTTTAAGGCTCTTCTTGTAACGGTTTGGCATTGAATGAACTTGACTGAACTTGACTGAATGTGTGTTCTAGCGTTCCCGATAGACCAGGTGTAAATCCTTTTTGAATGTCATGTTCAATTAAATTATTGGTAACCAAAAAATTAAAAATAGAATTACGTAGACAGGGGGTAAAAACTTTCAATGGAATTGATTGTAAAGCAATAGGGCGGAAGTTTGCAGGGTCACCAGAATCTCCTTTTTTATAAATTAGAATCGTACATGCTCTTTTCCACTCAGAGGGGACTGAACCAGATGACCATACTGTGCGAATTATTTCAGCTAAATAAGTGCGAAGGTAGGGACATCTTTTAAAGCAGATAATGGAGAGTTGGTCTAAAGGACATGGACTGCCAGAAGTTTTCATCTTTCTTATGACATGTGTAATATTTGTTCATATGTTGGGGGATCAAGATTAAAAGGAGTAACAGGATTATTTAAGGCTGGTATCCAGTTCGCGGGGAGATGGAAAAGTTTTGTTAGGTTAGCAGATGATAACGTTTTTTTAAAGAAATCCACACATTTTGTCATGCTAAAGGTTGGAAGAATAGTTTCTTTTGATTCGAATATCTTTTTAACATAGGCCCAGAAGTTTTTGTTGATAAGGTTATCGTGATCGATGAAGCTGCTGGTATCTTGTTCTTGTTTGCTGTTATTTTGTAGAAGATCACGCAATAAACGGGATACATATTTGATTTCAATAGGGTCAGCCTTTGAACGTTTTTTTAGAGTTTTTTTCAACTCTTTTGTTGTTTTGTCTTTATACTTTTTTATCAGTTCTTCATTGACGGCTTTTTTTGCATGACCAAAATTTTCAGAAAAGTAGTTACATATAGGGTCATTTAAAAGTTTGATACATGAGTTTAAATCCTCAAGTGTGATTGGTGAATTTAAATGAAGGACCGTTTTGAAATATTCGCCGTTAACCATTGATCATCTGATTTTGGAAGATTTACTCCCACTTTAATGTTTGGAAAAATTTCCTCATCAGAATGAATGAACAGATTATTATGATCTTGCTCGTCTTCATCATTTACAGAATGCTGAGACCGATATACCACTGTTTGCTGGAAAAGTACAACTTCCAGGAAAGTGACAATGGAAAGCCATGGTACCAACAAAGTCTACCATCAGCAGTACTTCAAAATGAAAAGGCAAAAATATACTGGAATGTACCCTTTCAACTTGAGAAAGCTCCAGAAAACAGTGCCAATAAACCCGACATAGTTGTACAAGGTAAAGAAACTAATGCTTGGACACTATTTGAAGGCACAGTTTGTCAAGTTGGTAAGATTGCGGAGAGAACGGTTGAAAAACAAGAAAAATACACGGAACTACGTGCAGGCATCAAAAAAGAGTGTAAAAGCTCAAGTGTAAATTAGATTAACATAGTGTTTGACTTTCTCGCAGGACATCACGAACAGCTAAGAAAAGACCTAAGAACAATTACAAATACAGACAGGGAAGTGAACTTTCTTATAGAACGATGTCAGAAATGGATTTTAAGCCAGAACGTTAATATAGTCAAGAAGTTCTATGAATATGCATAAACTGAAGAAAGGATTGAAAAAAAAAAAGGATGAACTTAACCAGCCTAGACTTAGTCCGCTGGTCAATGTAAACATGATATATACAAACAAATAAAACTTGCCATAATAATAATAATAATAATAATGACGGATAATCATGTGATCCTACAGATGCTTACCTGTTGCGTTTAAAATTTCAAGGTCTTTATTTTGGTCTTTCTCCTTACTAAGTGAGTATTTAGACTTGCTATTTAGACCCACGTAGTCTGAAAAAAACCTACATTGCACTTGTACTCTTTTATCATTACATGCTGAAAACCAGGTGTCTCTAATAGCATCTCTTCTTTCCTTTCTATTTGGGTGGCTCAAAATAGCAACAAACAGACGTACTGCTCTATTGCCAGTATTTTTTATTGATTCCTGATGATATCCAGAGCTTAATGAATGTACCATATCGACATTCGGCCATACCTGCGATCTGATTCCACCGAAAAAGATGAGCCAAGTAAAAACCATGAATGAAATAAATATTTGGAGGAAAAAAGCCGCAGAAAGAAATTTAAGCCACAATGAAACGTGATATTTACTGGTACTGACCATTTCTACTTTAAAATAGCAAAGAAACACGTTCGGTAGGTACACGACGAGGAGTTTTTGAATAATCAACAACCAATCTTAAAGGCTTTTATTACCATTTGAATACATTCCATCAGCATAGAATGTGTTGCTATGACTCTGTTATCTTAAATGTGTAACATTTACTACGATTTTTTAAGACTGAAAACCGTCAACATGATTTCTCCTCCTCCAAAATTAAGAAAATTATTGATGATTGACTAAAAAATGAAAAACAAATATTTTTTTGAGAATACTTAATATCATGATCATAGCGCAATGCTGTATTATACATCTATTTCAAAAAAACATTGTCGGTCGGAGATCAACTGAGACCAAGTAACACTCTGCAAACCGCGTAATATATTTCACAGCCCAATTACGTAGTTTCATTTCAGATTGAAAATTGA
The DNA here is from genome assembly GCA_011057435.1 of Actinia equina. Classification (NCBI taxonomy): domain Eukaryota; kingdom Metazoa; phylum Cnidaria; class Anthozoa; order Actiniaria; family Actiniidae; genus Actinia; species Actinia equina. The sequence continues at coordinate 126,410 of WHPX01000023.1, forward strand.
GTTAGAAATGTGGTTTTCGTATTTTAGGTGAAAACATAAAAGCACAAAAATCTCATTTAGTCTCAGATCGCCCATCTCTGATCTCCGACCGACAACTTTAATAGTCACCGTATGCTATCCAGCTGTGTCCAAAACTAAATGGTGTCACAGTGTTCCCCCGTGTTATGTGTTCACCCGGACACTGCTGGGCTCTACTACTGTGTTTCCCCCAGTCCTCCCCTAATAGCAATTTAGTGCTTCGTGTTCACCGACCTTTTCTTGGATAAGACAAAAAAATGTCGGGAATAAAGTCCAAAAAGAACTTTCGCGTAACTTTCGTAAGAAGATAACGTTAAAAACGGTTGATAAAGGTTTAATTATTGATATCCATATTCAGACCCATCGGCAATAGCTCGTTTCTACGCTTCCATCCACGAGTTTTAAAAAAGCGGGGGGATCACCGATTAGATTCTAGAGTTATCAGACATCCTGTTAGGGGGCAGTTCCAGTTATTCACATTAATTTTTTCTCCAAAACTATATCATACTAAATGACCATTCCATTAATTAGTGCCGACGAGTTGCGAAGTAACCTTCAAACTCAATTCTTAAAGCAAAACCTTATGCAATGCATATTACTGGTCATAAAAATTCTGAATATTCATTGTATTCCACAGTGTGGACATTTATATTTCTAAATTCGGAAGACTAATAATCAAAGCTTTGAATCTTATATAGAGTATGAACTCCTAGTAATCTCTAATTATTGTTTACTGGAAAACAATTTTTGTCAAAATGAAGACAGCATAGACTTAAAAATTTCAAAACGAATTTGACCATAATCATTTAAAAACGTTTTTAAAGGAAAAACTGTCGAAGTCATATATATTTTTGGTACAGTTGTCCATTTGAGTTCTCATTTCACATCATATTTTGATAAAACCTTTAAAAATCGCTTATCAGATAAACTACACACCAAAACCTAGTAAATAAATTATTTTGTAAAGCAATTTAAAAAAAATAGAATGAACATGTAAAATACTCAACAAGTTGCCAATTGGAGTCTACAATTTTACAAGACCATTGTTTCCGGCAGCGAATTTCAATCAATCTCTCTTCTAAATATATATTTTCTCTTTTAACATATCGATTGCTAATTTGTTTTCTACTGATTTGTTCAGATTACAGCAGTAGCCACATGCGTTTAGTGAGTGTTTATCTAATAAACTGGGAAAATTTCCTTCACGTGAATGTGTGAACAGTGGGGAAAATTAAAAAAATCCTTCCAATCCTCCTTTTAACCTTTCAAGGCCCCCATGTTCTATTAAAAACAAAATAGCCCTTATCGCAGTTGCGCACGTCACTCCGACAAACCAGCAGCATTTCTATGAGCGCAGCATCAAAACGAGGCTAGAGCTTCCCTAAGAAACTTACTACAAATCTGCGAGGGATCACTACATTTGGATAGATATCTTGGATATATGAAGTACTATGGTCCTCGCATAGTTTGGACAGCATAAAAAAATCTTGGACTTCAAAGATCTCGGCTTCAAATCAATTATCTATCCTTCCAGTGGCTTAATCGAAGCATTCATGTTCGAAATGCCAGCTATAATTATAAGATGTTTTGTTAACTCAGTGTTTTCTCGAAGTCTATTGTATTTTGACGAATGAGCCACATGCGAATAACTTTTTACCGACCCTTTTTTCGACCCGATAGCTCGTTTTGATGCTGCGCTCATCACAATACCGCTGGTTTGTTGGGGTGGCGTGCTCAACAACGAAAAGAGCTATTGAGGGCCCATTTAACAGCAGCTGTTTTTTGGAATGCTGATCGTAGATTAGTATATGTATTAGGACTCCTAATTGGACGAGGAAAATTCCGAGGACTTACAAAATGGGATGAGGCCGTAGGCCGAGTTAAATTTGGCAGTCAGAGGAATTTTGCAAGTCAAATTTTTCATTTTTTCAATTATTTCTTGATTGGGAAGCATGAAATCCCATTACCTATTAATCATATAGCTGCCTAATTAATCCCATATCAAGAAGACCTGTCCATAACTGGGGGCTAATTAATCGACCCTTTAATCTAATAACAAAGGTCAATCAAAAAGATTTGTCATAGAGAATGAAATGTCGTTGTTAAAACGTGCCCTTTGACACTGCAACAAAATATAAACCAAAACCCGATATCTTAGCGATGTACGATACATCGACAAAAACGATTGAAAGAAAGCATACGAATATCATTTTAGTCTTACTTATGACTTAAAAGCCTGTCCTTACTTCAATCTGTCTAAAAAGTCGACTTACCTGACTTTGGGACGTCTTTCTCTTCTATAATTGTATTGCTGCCGCCGTTAAGACGACCGATGAAAAGTCAGGGAAAAAATTAAATAAGACTAAAAATAGCAAAATTGACTAAGAATAAATCTATCTAAATCAAAAATAGGGGGAAATCGAATACAAAGCACTGAGTATGAGCGTAAACATTTCTTGTTTTTTGCAGTTTCAATAAAATATTTTTGCTGTGTTTACATAATAAGCCTCGCTCTCGGGCGCACGAAAGACGTGGTTAATAAGTTTTCGTTTTGGTCTATACACCGTTCTCAAAATGACTGACGAGATCACGAAAACGAGGTCACCCAGTCATCTTGCAAGGCAGAGCAAGGCTGCTCGTTCAAAGTAAATAATAGCGCGAATTTAGGTAAAACTAGACGCCCTAAAGGCGTATACTCGGGCTACCTGTGTATAATAGAATGTAGAACTTTAAAGGGCAAACAGAGAGCACTAGTTAATGGAAACGGTACTGGAATGGTGCAAGTGATGTTAAAATCGTGCATTTCAAATAGTTAGTGGGTTGATAAACTTACTGTGAAAGTCTTGGTCGAGGTTTTTATGAAATGTACAACAAGAACCATGCGATCAACACGCTCGCTACTGATAGTTCAAAGATCGATAAAGTATTGAAAAATATATTTAAAATCGTAAACGAAAACAGTACAATAAATAAATGTGCGAAAATGTCATACAAAACAAAGAAGCTAACTGGTGAGTACACAAAACGTTTAAGACTTTTCTCTGAATTACACATTCAATTACTAAATAGACTAAATGAAATCAAAATAAGTAAATTCCTTTTTCTTCTTCTTCTTCTCAGTTTTATTGTTGTGTAGCTTAGTTAGTGTTGGATGAAGAAAGAGCTAGCGATGGACACCAGCCTGTAGATTGATGGAAATATTCACCGGTGAGTTGTTAAATGTGGCTCCGGTAAACAGTCCACTTACTGCTCCACTCAACCCAAGTCCATTATAAGGGGCTTCGGCAGCTTTACTTGTTTGGTTCGCCTCATGACCTTCTACATTGGCAGATATCTCATTCAAAGTATTTCTTGCTGGTGATCTTGAACTTTCAACTACTGACGTACAGACCGTACTACTACTTTGACTGCAAGAAGAAAATCCAACCAGCTTGTGGGACTTTTTTCGTTGTTTTTCTAATGTAATTCTAATGTAAGTCGATATCGTTCATTGGATTAGCATGGCCAGTCAGTTTAGAAATTTCAAGCGGGTTGAAACCTCGCAAGGCTTGGATTGCTGTTTTACGACCACACGAATTCGTACACTTTGCCTTTTAGACAAGGTGTTTATTCCAACAGGTGACATTTTATACCACACTTCAGATGTTGGCTTGTCAATTGGACTTAAAAACGGTTTTTTGGGACTAAAAGGCTACAAGTTTTGTATTTTGAGTTGAATGCGAAAACAACAACAACAACTCGCGGGATCGCTATATATCGTGGTATTCAGGTTTTCAAACCATGGTATTCCACGCTAAATACCCACTCTCGGTAGCCAATCAGCGCGCGAGATTGAATAGTGTCATGGGATTCTTTCTGGTATTCTTTTGGGTTTTGAGTTCGCGGAACGACCCGTTTCGAAACTGACATCTTTTAGAGTGGGTCTTCCGCGAACGGCGTGTGCTTTTGTATGTATTTTGAGCGCCTCAGCAGAACAGCAAGTCGCCATTACTTTCCAATAAGTTTTCAAGATAAAGCACGAGAAGCAGCTAGCAAGATAAGCAAAAGGAAAGAAACCTATACAGAACCTTCGAAAAGCAAAGCAAGTCACATAACTTGTGGTAACCCGCCTCGTTTTCATACTTGCAAGGGATCACCGCAGGCCGCCGAGCATCGCAGGCTTACACACTTTCGACAACGTCGATAGATAGATAGATAGATAGATAGATAGATAGATAGAAAACCGAAACCTAGACTCGGTAGCCCGAGTAAAAAGGTCAATTCGACCCTAAGAACGGCTGCGAAGGAGGCCACATTACCAGTGCTTTTTTATGTTTTATTATGAACTAATGACAGGGTGACCCCTTTTTCGTGAACTTGTTAGCCATTATGAGAACGGTGTACATGTATTCTCTATTTGATAATTTGACTTTTTTACAAGGATACTGGATTGACGTCATCACTACATGATTTCTATATCGAATATCTCGGCAACAAAAAGAGATATCAAAAAGAAAGTATGGCCATTCTTATAATATTTTGTAATATGATTGAAATCAGAAAGAGATCCTGTAGGCTTTATAGGCGTGTTTAAAAGACACAAGAAATCAGATTTGCTGCCAGAGTAAATTTATACATCACACTTGATACAACTTCCTCAGTTCAACTGTACAGAACTTTTTTAATTTTTAATAAATATTAAAGAGACATAAGCTGAACTTACTTTTAAGTTTTTACATTTACAGGAGAACAGGTTTAAATGAACTAATGAACTAGATTTGGTGGTTTTGTACCATCATATGCTGACGGCCATAATACTGCTTTGGCTGCCTGCGGTTAGATGTGCTCTTGGTAATTGAGTTCATCCTTATGTAAAACGATTGTTTTGCTTATTCCATCTAACATGGCTGCCATCACGTGTTGATACAAAAACCTCTATTAGAAGACACATTCACCTTTTTTCCACCTTTTTTCCAACCTTTTTTCGAGGTTAAGGATTACCAGCCTTCCCGGAACAACTTTTCTATCCTTTCTCAAACCTCTTGTTTCACGAATACCTTAGGCATTATTAAGAACCAATCCAGAAAATAAATGCCTGCTGAATCGCAATGTAAAATATATTTGAAGTCAAGTTTCCGCCAACATCTTGTTATTTACCATTTTGGTTTGTTGATACCTACACTGTAAATCGGAAAGAGCTGATTTAGCCCCAAAAGTCAAATTAGCCCCAAAAAACAATAGAGCTATTTTGACCCATGTTGGGGTCATTTTGGTCAAATGGGGCTAAAACAGCCCCAGGACAGTCCAATTTAGCCCAATATCATTCTGAAATAGCCCCACCGTTTTCCATATCGATCCTATTATATGGTCATTTTGGGTAAAAGGAGCCGTTTTGGCCAAAAGCAAAATGGCATAACCCTAGCCTGTTTAACCGTCTAAAAAATGAACAAGCGCTAATAGCTGACAATCAATTCGGGTCCTTTCTTAGTGTCTTTTTTGGCTCTATTTGTACGGCGCTGTTTGTGTCGAAAAATTGGATTTTTTAAAACATGTTTTAAAGACAGAAAAATATCCTATTACTTGGATTTTATCCATCATGTGCAAACGTTGGCAGGAACGTGTATTCACACGACTGATACTGAGAGTTGGATCCAACTTTTTCAAACGCTCCGAATCTTGGCTTGAAAAGCTTGAATTTCACCCAGATGCAATAAAAAGGATTTTAGGTAAGCATTTTAAAAAAAATCTTAATGTAGATAGCGTCAGTAGACGTCCTGAGATCAGTCCACACCCTCTGAATGTTTGTCCTTTTTTTATAGTCGCCGAGTCTCTGGATGGCAAAGATCTTGTATCTTCATATAAAGATAATGGAGAGACTTTAAGGAAGGAGTTCGTTTTAAGGAGGCTGTCTCAACAGTATTGGGAAAAAAACATTGAGTAAGTTGCAGTCCATGTAATTCGAGATCGTGCCTTCACACAATTTTTCAGCGGTTGCTGCCATTACGCATGCGCATACTTTTAGGCGCCAATAGAGATGCAACCGTTGGTGATTTTGGTTTACTGTAGTACAGATTCATGGAGTTTAAACGGGAATTTACTTACGAATATATCTTTTAAGCACCCTTTTTTTCTCATAGCTATTTTTCCGTCAAATTTAGGTTTTAATTTTTGATAATCCGCTGTTTATTCATTCCTTTTCAGGCAACAGCAACGTCAGAAGTGCCTTCATTTGGTGACAGTCCAAAAATATTCGCAAGTGTACTCCATCTTTGAATATTTTGTCAAATATTCTTCAAATATTTCCAGAAGTAGTACACCCTCGACTGGAGAAACTATAATTCTTGAAAGTGATAATGTAAGTATGTATTTCTCACTGATATGTTCTGTAATTTAACGAAAGTTATATGTAATCATTTCTTTTGAAATAATCCAGGATTAGACTATAGGATATAAGACCCAAGGCAAAGCCTTTGGTAAACTTTATTCTAACTCCGTTCCGACTTTTTTACCTGCCTTAGTAGAAGAACTGTTTCGAGATTACCAAAGTGTTATGGATATAACTAGTGCAACAGGTACAAAGTGCATTTTATGTGCATGTTTTATAAGCTTTTTTTCATAAATTATGAGAACATGAATTTTATATTCGTACAAAAAAGCAGGGAGAAAGAGCTCAGAAAGAATTTAGGAGCGCTGTTTTGTCACTCAAGTCAAGAGAACTCATCATTAGCCTATCATAATGTTCATGAATGCAAAGCATAGCTGCCCAAAACTTAATAGAGTGTTACATTTTTTCACACAATCATTTCTTCATTGAAATCCTTATTTGTACCCAAGGTATATGCATGATGTGTGCGAGGCCTTGAGTCACGGTATCACATTGTAAACATATGTATTGCTTGGTTATGGGTTTGGCTTCAGTGTTCAAATTTTTAGTTGTCCAAATTTGTGACTGAGGTATGTGCATGATGAGTGCAAGGCCCAGTGTCTTGGTATCTCATTATACAAAATATGCATTGCTTGGTTTACAAATTAGACAACTGTGCAAAAATGTAATAGTGTTTATATGTTAAAGCATTCATACTTAATGGAGGTATATGCATGATGTGTGCGAGGCCTTGAGTCACGGTATCACATTGTAAACATATGTATTGCTTGGTTATGGGTTTGGCTTCAGTGTTCAAATTTTTAGTTGTCCAAATTTGTGACCGAGGTATGTGCATGATGAGTGCGAGGCCCAGTGTCTTGGAATCTCATTATACCATATGCATTGCTTGGTTTACAAATTAGGCAACTGGGAAAAATTAATAATTCGAGGCCAAAAAAGTTTCATTCTCACTAAATCACTAATGGAATTTTAAATCCTCCTCTAGAAAATCATTTCAGTTGGTGAGACAAAGAGAAGAAGTGCTAGGCACAAAAAGCATTAAAAAGGAAATTGAAACAAAACATTAGAATGCATAGTCTTACAAACATGACAAAGGCCTGTAAATCTCTAAAGCCCAAAAATAGTGACATTCAAAAATCATTCAATACAACAGTTTTGTCCAAATGAAAGCTGTTCACCAAAAGTATGAAATACTGATAAACTTACTCAATGATGTTCAATCAAAAATTAAAGTATCAAATCAACCTATTTTAAATCTATCAGATATGACCAACTTTCTTAAGATTAAAGATGAATTTGGTTCTAATTTGAATTATCTAAATTTTTTTCATAAAGATTTGCTGACAGAAATTCTTTGTTTGGTATTACAGTAATCATTAGTCTCAATCACTAGTTTAAGCCAGTTACAGGAAATCCTCTATAATGCTCCTCTCCAATGGTAAGCTAAACCCTAACCTTCCTGAAATAAATAAGTCTCCTGGGGAGAGGGGTTATTAATAGAGGGTTTACAGTATTGGAGCATATTTTGGTGAATAAATTTCACACTTTTTATAAAATTCATATCTTTGTGATTTTTAAGTTCATTTCCCTTAAACCTCATCATTTTCATTATATATATATCTATCTAAATATAATTATACCATTTATCTTTCAGAGAGAAAACTCCATCAATGATGAGATCATTAATTACATACAGCCTCAAGTGGTGGCAGTAGGTGAGTTGTTTGACATGGACAACCTCAACATAGTGTGTAAGGGAATGATTCGCATGATTGTTAAGATATTGATAGCCATAGTAAAGCAGTTCAATCCTGAAGCTTGGAATAAAATTCCTATGATCATTTTTGGATCCAAAGCATAAGGCTGATAGCTATTCTATGTCAAGGTTGATTGAATCAACTACATACATGTATGCTGTGACTGTCAAAGTATTCTAAAAAGCTGTAGTTATTTTATTGAAGTTTAATTGGGTTAGTTTATGTTCTGGAATACATATTGTTCATGCATCAATTTGTACATTAATATTTAAAAAATCAATTCCACACTCTTGTTCAATGTCAAACAACTTGCCCACAGCAACTTTATCAGCTGGTATGTGCAGGTGTAAAAAATCTTTTCTTATTTCTGCATTAGATATGTTCTAGTGTGTGCATGTCAAGTTTATCATTGTAAATTGACTCGAAAATTTTTTATCTAATGATGTAGAATATTATGTAGTCACCCCAATGCAGAATTGGGATTTTATTGTTATTATTATTTGTCTTCAAAGGTAAGTTTGCAAAAGTAATATGAAAAATGATGTCATGTAATCTTTCTCAGCAAAGAAACGTCTATTAAAAATGTAATTGAAATTAACGGTCTTGTTGTCTTATTCTTTTTTTTTTAAATTCTTTATTTATTTGGTATTTGAGCTCCCAGGTGCCTAAATCAGCATCCTATGGAAGCGTTTTTACTCTAGTACAAAGGCTTAATCGACCAATAACACGGAGTCATATTAGCAGCTCTAGGAAACTAAATCCGCAGTCCATCTGAGCATTTTTACCCATGTAGAAGGGCTCAATTAACCAATAATACAGAGTCGTATCAGCTCATCAGTAATTCATTTTAGCCCCACCAGTTTGCAAATCAGCCCTACGTTTAAGTCCTTTTAGCCCTTTTTTGGGGTCTTTTTAGCTAAAAAGATAGGGGCCAAAATAGCCCCTTAAAATAGGGGCTAAATTGGCCCTTAAAAATGGTACTATATTTTACTCACCGAAATGACCCTTTTTTTGGGGCCGAATTAGCTCTTTCCGATTTACAGTGTAACCAGCCCTACCACTCGGTTTATCGTCCTAACTATATTTTTCCTTGTGAAGCCGAGCTATTTATTGACCCTGGTTATAATAGCGGGTAACCATAGTACTAGGGTTGGCTTAAGTAACGTGAAAATGTAAAAATACAAATTGTAAAGTCGAAAATGTTATCACTCATTATAAGGTGCTAATTTACAAATTCATTGCACTCGATGCTGTGTAATTTTAAATAAAATATGACCGGACAGTGAGCTTGGCACTATGATGGTTTTGCCTCATCGCCTGCTTCACTGCACTTGCACTCGGATGGGAAGTGTTTACAACCGGCACAGTCCTTTCACATAAGTCCAAAGTCTGAGAGGTAGCAGTAACCTTGTGTCGTATTTTGGGACTTTGGGACTTTTTTTCACTTTTGACGCTCCTCATGACTATCAGCATGATTTACACAAAGCAACTTGTCCCTTCTTAAAATCTCTACATGGACATAGCCTACTTGTAGAGGGGCTTGTTGCCGTGCAGCTAAAAAGAAGTGGTTGGGCTTGAAGTAAACAGGCTGGTGGGTCTTCACGGTATCCTGGGGCAACCAGTGACGGTGTATCCTCGGAACGAGTAGTATTGCAAGGGAAACCAGACCTAAATAGATTGAAAAGCAATATATAGTTAGGTCTAGAATATTTAAAAAATTAATTCTGGGGGAGGGGGGGGGGATGAATTTTGCGTTGGTTTACGATTTCAATGCACGGTTTTGAGGGGGCAACTAAATTAAGTCAACATTTTTTATCTTGTGCACTCCTGTTTACGCGCAGTACAGAGTTTTTACAAGTTTAAGGTGGAGCCAAACTAATTCAGAGTGAATTTTGGGAAATTTTAAATTTGGATGAAAAGTCTTGGGCAGAAAAAATTATGATGCTGCTTGAAAATTCGATCCAAAATTTGAAGCACATAAAACATCGCGCTGCAGAAACATTACCATTGAATGGATTGCCTTGACGTTTTCACATATCTATTTCCAAGTATTGCGTATTGAGCCTTACGAAAAATCAGCATCAAATCTTAAAAACTCATCGAATAAATGATTTTTTTACTAATTGTCGTTGTAAACCTAAAAAATAAGAGTTTTGCAAAAAATCACATTTTCGCCGTTTTCTTCAAAACGGCTCCAAGTTTTTTCTTCAAACTTCCTACATCAATAGACCACAGCTTTATCTAGATGGTAGTGAAATTTCTACAGCTCGTCCTATCCAAATTTTTGAGTAAACATTTTTTAAAGTGAAGTGTTCCTAAAGAGCTTACCCGCTAGAAATAATTAATTCAATATCACTCGATAACAACGCAATGTTAACTTCGGGACAGGTTCGGCAGAATATCTGCATAAACAAAATTCTTTAGCTGCCGTTTGCTCGAAAAACCATGAGTTGATGTCAACAAGCGCTAGGGTGTGTGTGTGTGTTGGGGGGGGGGGGGGGTGCAGGGGGAAATGTCATATCCCCCCTCTGCCCATAATCGAGACCTCGCTAAGCCCCTGTAAACAAACATAAGAAGGGCACAAGGAACCCAATCTCTGAACAGTATAAATATTTATCTACGAATATTTATCTATGAGTATCTGGCGCATTGATTTACAAACCTTGTAAGTTGCTCGGGCAAATTGATCGCCTGAAAGAATTCAGGCTCGCAAACCATTTCTGCAATAAAATAAAATAAAGTTTGATCATGCCACAGCTATTTTGATAGAATAACACGTGTTAGCAGATGATAAGCGTATCATTTTTTAATACTCTACTTATATTATGCAATTCGCTCGCGGACTCACTCGTTTGCGATATGATATGGAAACTCGTGAAAAAAGGGTTTTCAAAGTCTTAATATGTGATAATCTCTTTGAGCCATACAAAAGCGAATTGAAATAATACCTCTTTAGCTTGGGCCTAATGTTTTGCAATTTCAGACCACGTATCATTCCCTAGAGTATTATTTCTTTGTTTAACAGATGTGCATGAGAAGGCACATGAATATTGGAAAAGAAATGACAAAAGAAATAATTAAGGAGGCTAGAAAGTGTTTTGTGCCATCACATTATGAACTATAAAAATTATTATGGCTAGAATATGACGGCAAGTAAACCCGGAAAGCCAAAGACCAGAAACCAAAGATCATATATTTTTAAAACCGGAATATTTCAACTTTGTATCGTAATCTTTTTGATAAAAACAGGAAAAAAATTGTTTTGCATAAAATTCGACATTGAAGCTCGACGTCCATTCAAGGCTTTACACGGAATTCCGCTATCTTTTTAAGCTCCAGCTCATAAAACCATACCCTTTCTCCAAGTTATCCGTAGAATAACTCGTAAAACATATTCTACAATAACTAGACTTTGGTGTTGATTGCTAAAACATCTATCCCTTTTCTACCCCTCTTCAAACTCACTACCATTTCAAAGATCAGAGAGCTGGATCGTGAACGTCACGAATGGAAACGACGTTCGAGCCGTTTGCCTGGAGACATCCCCCCCCCTCCTGGCACGCCCTAATTGTAAGTCTTACAGTAGAGATTTATAATGAAATGTACCTTCTTCATGACATGTCTCTTTACATGACTTTGAGATGTCACCTTTGATAGGTCGTAGAGTCTCGATTGGTGGCCAACGACTTTGACCGCAGAAGTCCTGAAGATAAATGTAATATCGTTCTTATCTAGCTCCTTCTTATCCTAGGTTCAGGAGGATTTCCCCCACCCCCACCCGCGGATGTACTGAGAGCGGCGAAGCCGACTGAGCCCTCGCGGCTTCGCCACTTGTCTCAGTACAATCGGCGAGAAAAAATCCCTCTAAAAACCAGGGTAAAGTCTACAAAATTGAAACCAAAACGAATATTTAAGATATGCACCTGCTTCTGTACAAATTCATGTAATCTTTCCAACATTCCCTCATGTGTGAACTCGAAAGGCATGTACGGTTTTACCTAGAGAAACAAACAAACAAAAAACAAACAAGGAGTAAGTTAAAGTAAGTTCATCTTTCTTTTATGGGTAAACATGTGTCGTCTTAATTCAGGTTTTGTTGTATTCTCTTGTGTTGAGCTCTTAAGGACGCTCATGGGCAAAATATCCCATCATCAAATATTTTTTACAGTTCGACTACTATAACTGGGGCCAAATTACTATTCTCATGCAGTTGCACTGTAAATTTTGCATGATGAAAGTACATTATACTAGAGGTAAAATGAGCTAATAAAAAATGAGGTTCACACAAATTTGTGCTAAAAATCAGAAATATAAAATGTCTGGAAATTTGTCTGGAAGACGTACGAGGTTTCAAAGACTCGTGATGGTTCGCTTTTGGGACTCGAGTCTCCAACCTTCTCTTATTTCTTACTGGTGGGGGAAAAAATCCTTAAAACGGTCTAAATTAAAAAAATAACCACACAGAGCAAAAGAAGTGTTATTTCTCAATGATCGGGTAAAATTTCAAAGCTTTATTTCACGTTTCAATGATTTTATTGAAATTTTTGATGAATTCACTATACATTTCCTTATAACATGATACCACAGAAACCAAGCTTGGGCTACCTGTGGGGTGGCCAGTAGCAATGCAAACGACGGTAATAACAATAATAATAAAAATAAGGTTACCAATCATTTATGAAAATAAAAACGTAATATTCCAATCCAATTTTCCTATTTCTTATGCTTTGATAATACGTGACAGAATAGACCCCTTTCGAATTCCAAATTACCGCTGTGTTCCTTGATTACAGACTCATTTGCACAAGGTTAGCCTCGTATCAGTGTTTAAATGTGCAACCCTGTGCAAATGAGTCTGTAATCAAGAAACACAGCGGTAATTTGGAAATCGAAAGGGGTCTATTGCGTTACAGAATTGAGAATATAAGGGGAAAATATCAAATGCCTTTGGCGGGAATCGAACCCACGTCTTCGGTATTCTAGTCCGATGCGTTAACCACTACACTACAAGGACCAACCACGCTGGTAACGCAGCCGGATTATGAAATGTAGGGAACTCGTAAGGATCCCAGAAGTTGAACACACTAAAATCCAATCTCGTACCCAGAGCCTGCGTTTCTTCTGGCCTGCGGCGAAGAACGAGGGCTCGAGGGTACGAGATTGACTAAAACCATGCGTAGAATAGATGCGCGCGAACAGTGCCCATGAACGTCCTTAAGAAACGTCCATGAATTTAACGTATCAATACAATGTGCTTTATATATAGATTATACCATAGATTACTGTCAATGAATGAGAAAATTGATTTATATATTTACGAAAAATGGTATAGGCTACCTAAAATAGCTGAGCGAGGTATCGTCGAAGTAGTCCAAAAACTAAAGCCAAGCTTCCCAAAATATTTACAGTATTTTTTCTTTTCGCCTGCTCAGGCCTTGGGTTAACTCAAGTATACTACTCTTTTTGCCTGCTCAGGCAATGGTGCAAGTCTTTTTGCCTGCTCAGGCCTTGGGTTAACTCAAGTATACTACTCTTTTTGCCTGCTCAGGCCATAGTGAGAGTCGTTTTGCCTGCTCAGGCAATGGTGCAACTCTTTTTGCCTGCTCAGGCCTTGGGTTAACTCAAGTATACGACTCTTTTTGCCTGCTCAGGCCATAGTGAGAGTCGTTTTGCCTGCTCAGGCCTTGGGTTAACTCTTTTTGCCTGTTCAGGTCATGGGCTAACTCAAGTGTACAACTTTTTTTGCCTGCTCAGGCCGTGAGACAGAAACAAAATATATTCTTACCGGTTCAGACACTAAAATTGCTTTCAAGACTTCTTCCACTTCCGCATTGTTATCAATATCTACTGTGTACACGTAAGGCTTGGATATATATTCTTCTGTATAAGGATGCTGGGAGGTTATCTGTTTGAAAAAGTAACGACAAATTTAACAGTCTCAGCTAGTGGCCACAGCGGGACTCGAACCCGGCACCACCGGATTGCGAGACCGACGCTATGACCGACGCTATGACCTTATATACCTCCTTATATTTGCATGTTTTACAATATGGTGCAACTATAAACCCTCCGTATGATATTCTTGAGACTAATATTGTAAAGCAAGAATTGAAGGCAAAAAGACGCACCTTTCTTAAGGTGGGTTTATCCTTGAAGAATGGTGTATTTAGGCGGTTTCTGGGTGGAGTAAACTGCATAAAGAAATTTTTGACAAAATCACAGGATTAAGATTTGCAAATGAAAGTGTTTATTTTTTACCAATAAAGGAAAAAATAATATATATATAAAAAAGAACAATATATCAAACCTTAGGATTAAGATAAAAACAGCCATTGGCTATGGCTTCCAGAGGTGCTGGACCTTCGTATGGAAATCCAAGGCCAACAAATACCTGAAAATCAGTTAGTGCAAACAATACAAATGAACATAACGAAATAACAACATCTACCCGGCAGATTCCTGCATTAAAATTAAATTAGAAAAAGGACAATCCTCTCCACTATATTTCCAAGCTCATGTTACTAAATTCAGCAGTAAATTTTAGCGATTGCCTATGATCATTTTGAGTACCAAAATAAGCAAAGCGAAAAGACAACAACAACAAAGACAAAAACAATAACTAAAATAATTACAAGTGAACCATACAAGCTGTGTCAAAACGAACACCATAAATGAAAAGAACACCTCGATATTAGTAGGGTAGCGGACTTTTAGCTCATAACAAGCAAAAAAGGAGAAATAGCACTAAGGTGACTGCCTACTTTAGGTAATTGATTTAAACTTTTTTTTAAACTTCGATTTTCCGAATTTAAATTTAATGCTGCTTCCAAATCTGGAAAGAAAAATAGGGTATCCCGAGCTCGTTTTCGAGATAATCAGCATTTAATGGAAGCCTACGCGCGAGCTCTTGGAGTAAAAATTGCGCTACCGGAAGTGATTAGGAAAACAATAAGATTCATAAGAAACAGTAATGATGAAAAGGTAAATTATACACCGTGAAAAGATGAAAAAACTTACTGACGTTTCGGACGCTAGTCCTTCGTCGGAGTAAAAGAGAAAGAAGTGGTAGAAAGGAGTGTATATATGATAGAATAAGACAAAAGAAACCAATGAGAGCAAGGTAGGCAAGGAAAAAAATGTGACTAACAAAGCGTGTTTTAGCGAGAGTAAGGTTAAAGAGTTTGAGAGCGAGATTAGAGCTAATTAAAAACACCGACGCAGCTCACACTGGTTTTAGCTAGTTATATCCTAAGATTCATAAGATAATAGTTATTTGCAGACTATATGATTGCACGAATGAAGGCTAGTTAATCATTCTACAATAAAACATGGATATTTTCGACAAAAAGACAAAGAGATACATTGATTTGTCATATTTTGTAGTTTCGGTGCTCTTAAAAATCTCATAAAATCGAACAAAAATCCCTACAAAAATCTAATTTTTCATGTGTTACTGATTTACACGTTTTCTAAAATGTTGATATAACCTAGATTTTTGAGAGTTTTTTCGAATGAGCTATTAAAAAATAGAGAGTCCCGTCCTGTTGAAGCTCAAAACGCGTATGGTCCTTAAATAAAATCTTATATATTTTTCAGCGGTTTTTGAGCGCGCGCTCATCGTGGGCTCAATTCGAACGTTCAAAAGTAGTTCTTAAATATAAAATCAAATACTTTATAATGATTAGTATTGAAATTATAATTAATTGTAATTAATAATAATTTATTTATATAGCGTAAATTTCTTAATTTACTAATTTTATTCCCAATTCCTTTATGAGCAGGCGTAGCTCAATTGGCTATTGTGCGACCTTCAAAGCTTTTTGAGGTCCACGGGTTCGATTCTTAGGATCTCCACGTCTGTTTCGACTTCTAATCCGTGTAGCTTCAGCTTTAAATACTCTTAAAACAGAGCACTAATGGAGAGAAGGGGTAAAGTGCGCACCGTCGGCTTCCATTGATAGCAGTTGAATTCCACCTGAAGGAACTACCGACGTTAAGGCCCCGTCAACAAGCACCTGGAAATTTTTGCATCCGCATTTTTTTCCCGGAATACGAAAATGTTCGCGCCCACGCGCAGTGTATTCGAACCGTTTTCAAATCGTTTTCACTGTCTACACGCAGATCTGGTCTACACGTGTCCGGAAATTTCTTGATCCGCTCTGATGTACGCTAGTGCCTAGTCCCTTCGACGGATAGTTTTTCTTATTGAGCATGCACAAACGCTTGTTTACGTCAGCGTATCCGAAAATTTGCGGATACGACCGTCCACACGTATCCGTATTCGTAGCGTATTCGAAAATTTCCACTCTGGAGACGGTTTTCGAAAATTCTCCGGCAACGGATATAAAATAAATTCCTGATGCGTGTGGACGGGGCCTGAATATAAGACCCCGTCCACACTATGCCGGATAAATTTGAATCCGAATTTTTATTTATTCGGTTAGGCCTACCTCCACACTAATCCGAGCGAATCCGCAATTCTTCACCCAAAACGAATTTTTTCGAATACGGTCTCAAGAGTTGAACAATTTGAAAACGCCGGCTAGCCGTATTAGTGTGGACGGAGAACATTTCGTATCCGAATTTTTTCGAATACGATGATGTCATGATTGTAAAGGGAACATGGCGGGAAGGCTAAAAATTCACCGCGGGCTCAATTTCAGCTTCGATGCGCATGCTCAGATGTGCAATGAAGCGTTTTTGCCGCCTCTGATCAGACTATTGTGATCTAAATAGTGTGAAATAAACTAAAACATGAAGTTTTATTTACAAGCAAATGTATGGAGCAATGTTTAGTGTTGAGTGTATGACATCACAGACATCTGTAGAAATTAGTAAAAATATAATACTTATTATCGAATCATAAAGAAAAAACTTTAACCAGTGATTACTTCACCCGTAAAGATTATTCCATTGAAGTGTCAGACCATTTAAATTTCGGAAGATTTACGTCCTAGTTCCCCGTCAATCTAAATTAAAAGCATTCTGTATTCGCTTAGTCAAATATTGTGGCGAACACTTATTTCAATAAAGTTAGTCACCTGAAAAGCTACAAAGCTGAGACCGACAACGTTTTACATGTTCTAACCGATTGATAACTGTTGATGGACTTGAGATCTTCTACCAGTTACAAGTTAACCTCCTCTGAGCATCCTCAACTGCTGCAGTTTGTGTCAAAAGCTTTACTTAGACAAAGCATTTCCTCATGATTCTCAGCGATACAGCTTTCTAGGTTTTTGGTGACTAACTGAAATAAGTATAAAAGCGAGTTGCAATTATCGAGAGCGAGAAACGATAAAAGAATTAATTAATAACTTAGTGGTATCTAATCTTAAATATCTTCTAATACGGATATAGATTTATCCTATAGTCAACATTATGAGCTGACACTTCGCCCTCTTGCTAATGTTCAGTTGCTCTTTTCATTTCTAAAGTTCGTTTTCACACATCTACTCGATTAAAGGGAGGTATGGTCACGTGACCTGTTAGTGCAAGTCGTCTATTCTTTTTTAACTGAGCTATATATTCATATGTACATGTATGGTATTTCCATAATTATGTATCATTCAAAAGGACTGCTTGTAGTATCCTGGATTCCCGGATGAAGCTATGGCGTAACCATGTAATCGAGCGTGACCGTATGTGTGCCGAGCATTAAAGAGGACTCTTGTGTCAATTTAGATATTAGAAATAACACTGCTTATTACTAATTAATGGAAGTGACACTATAAAATTGTAGCTGTTAGCATCCAGAATTCAAAATAGAAAAAAATGGCGATTAGCAATGCAGACTGACTGATCCAGCCTAATAAATGAAGTCAGCACATGTATCTTACCATAGACTGTTGAAGAAGACTCTGTACTTCTGCGGCAGGTAGAACACCATGGTTTATGACAAAATTTGGGATATATTTTCGCAATTCATAGTCATTCTAAAGAAAAAGAAAAAAAGCCAAAAACGTTAATGTGAGTCTCTGCTGTTATAAGCCATTCCAAGGTTAAGGGGAAAACTGGATCAAGTTAGCTTTGTAATGCATTGTTGTACTGAGACACATTTCTAAGAGGATGCTTCCTGAGAAAGTCCTAGAATGCACTACAATGCCAACTCTACCCATTTTTTTGGAATGGCTAATAGGACATTGTATATAGAAATTCCTAAGGGAATTAAAGGCTAAAATTGCAAATGACTGGTGGATAACAGTGTGGGTTACTAGATGCGACGGCGTTGCTGTGTCAAATACGACGAGTGAATAAAAAGTTCACTTATTTACTGTGCAAAAAAGTTTTGGGCTATACGGAAGTTAGACCTCTGTTTATTAGAACAATGTTAAAAATCGTTTTTTGTTTTGTGCTCAATTTTTACGATAACGTGCACACCGTGAACAAAAACGTATTATCAGTATTTTATAGATATAGTGTAAGTTGAAAATAAGTATTATCTAACCGAGTTTAGAAAACATCGACATAAGGAACAAACCTCCTGTACTTTTCATTACTTCTTTATTTTTAAGTATATTTATATATCTTTTATCTTTTCAAATATTTTTAATCCTATAATATTAGTATTTAGCATATACCAACTAGTGTACTTCCTAAGAACGCGCGCGCTCATTGGTTAATTGGAGGTGAATATTGTTATTCAACTTATTCAGTTTATTGTACTAAACTATTTACAGTACTTTGATATTTAGTACTTTTCTTGGTGTTCAAGCTGTTCCTAATAAAGCTGCTTTCTGTAACACGTGCACTTGTACATTCAACCCAATACTTTTTTCAATATATAGTTCTTCAAGTTACAATTCCAAGTGCACCGATTATTGTTGTTGTTGTTACTTTCATCATCATCATCATCATCATCATTACCAACATCATCATCATCATCATCATCATCATCATCATCATCATCATCCTCCTCCTCCTCCTCCTCCTCCTCCTCCTCCTCCTCATCATCATCATCATCATCAGTGGCTTTCTCCCTCTAGATCTTCTCGGTCATGAAATACAAGAATGAAGCTTTGGAATGGAGAAGCATTGGAGCAAGAAAGAATGGTAGCTGGTTAATAAAGGTGGCTGTTAATACAGGAATAGACCTCCCCCGCTCTGTTGTCCCATTTCAGACCACGTGTCATTCCCTAGAGTACCATTTCTTTGTTTAAGGTTTGCGCTCGCTTGCACATGAGAAGACATATGAATATGGATACAACTCAAACAAAGAATATTATTCTCAAGGGAATGACACGTGGTCTGAAATAGGACGGCATTACGTTCGAGCGCTCCAGAGGCGAGGAGGTCTATTGGAGAAAAGAAGGTCACTTTTATGAGTTATAGAAATGGTTTGATACTACGCATCAACGCTAGTCTATTGCCGAAACATACAGTACGGATCTAGAACAAATGATTAACTTACCGCTCCTCCTACTGTCGCATGAATCTCAAGGTACTTGTTAATGATATTGAGAAATTCTTTGTTCTTAAGATCCTAAAGGTTTAAGCACATAAACAAACAATTAACCCTCCTCTTTTTTGCCCAAGTGAAAGGGGAAGGGCTTCAAATATTATTTTAAAAGTTCCCTTTAGATTTCAATGCTCTCCCATCCCTTCCCCCCTCCCCCCCATAAAAAAAATTAAAAATGGACCTTCAGTAAGCGCTTGAAATCCATAGAAAATCGAAAAGATTCATTTTTTCTGCTCCCCGTAGCTCAATAAATTCTGATAGCGGAAAATTGGTTACAAATTGTTTCTTTTGTTTACTGTCCTTTGAAAAATAAAATATAATTGCCTTGAAATCCTTGAAATCCTAACAGATACTCTGTAGTTGTTTGTTGGACAGAAATAAAACAGAAATTGTAAACCAAGAGTGTGTCTTTTTCTGGATTTTTTGTGCATATTGTCAACTTTTATTTTATGAAATTAAAATGTTTCCCAGCAACATGATAAGATAAATCTTGATACCTTCCACATATAAAAGTGTTTGCCATACACCAATGCTCTCGGTTTCTTTTTCTTCGGTTGCTTTATATCTGGAGGTTTCTCTCCCACAACAAATCCCAAAAACGAGTTATCTGGACTATGGGCTATAACACACAAGCATTAACAATTTAAAATATAATAAACAGACACAAGTGAAATAAGCTTATAATAAACAATAAAGTAGTAATAAATTATGCGTTCGGTGTGTATACAATGAAGTAGAGAGAATAAGAGAAAAATACCAATGCCCTTGGCAGGCAGGATTCGAACCCACGTCTTCGGTATTCTAGTCCGATGTGTTAACCACTACACTACAAGGATCACCCACGCTGGTAACGCAGCCAGAATATGAAATGTAGGGTAATCGTGAAGATCCCAGAGCGATATTTTTATAATAAATAATATTTTTTTAATAAATAATAATTAATTAATCAATTAATAATAATGTGAAAGAAGCTAAACACTGTACGGACCAACAAGTGTCGCCTATTTGAACAATGTTTTTAAACTTGCAGCCTTCGTAGCATTATCTCGGCATAGTAAGCGACCAATTGACTACAAGCGACTCCGTCCAATACCGAATATATTTTCTCCCAACTAGCCATCAATATTTTGTGGCATTGTCGTCTCAAAATCGTAATTAATTACTAATTAATTATTAATTAATTTATAATGTTCATCAAGCTTGAAATGCATCATATTCATATTCATGTGGGGGGAGGGGAAGGTTGGGTATTTTAAGGGGTGGGCTATCAGTAAACATTTGAACTTTTGTCGAGGTTCAAACCTGTTGATTTTGACAGCTATCTCCATGTGGACTTAAAAGGAGGATCATGAATCTCCTACTGATTGCTAAATTTTTGCTCGATTTCTCCGTTTCTTTGTGATATGATGAACACTATCTTGACATCAAATAAAAAAATTCAATGAATGTGATGTTTGTGTGACTTTATATTCACCGTTCACTTTTATCTAAATTAATTGGACTCCCTATGATTGGATAAAGAAAGATACAGTCGACTCTCCCGTAAGCGACCACCCCGGGGCCAAGAGAAAGTGGTCGCGTACGGGAGATGGTCGTTCAATAGAGAGTTAACACAGGAAGCCCAAACAATGGGAATCCTTACAAAGATAAACTAAACCATTTATAATTTGTAACTTACGTTCTAAAACTACTGTATTAACGATTAAACTGTTTTAGTAAACTGTGCTATATGTTTACAGTACTATAACTGTCAATATTTTGTCAAGTTTTTAATACCCAATGACTCTATGTTCTTAATGCCAATGACTGGCTCTTGGGTGGTCGCTTACGGGAGAGGAAAAACAATGAAAAATTCCAAAATTTTAACCCCAAAGGTGGTCGCGGTCGCTTATTAGAGATTTTTTACAGAGTTTATATTGGGAACAAAACGGGAATTTCAAAAAATGGTCGCTTATGGGAGAATGTATTTCGTTGCACACGTCAGTGACAAATTAAGACTAAGTACAATGCAACATTGCAGATACTTAAAATAATAAACACGTGTGTGTTATGAAAATAATAAGGCAAATAGTTTATAAACTACAATGTTAGAAACTTACGAAACATCGTCATAAACTGTCGCAAATTTAGATTATGACGTCCCCAGAGTCCCATACTGCCACCAGGAATTTTTTCAGTGAATCCTGCATAATTGAATTGGGCTTCAGTGCCAAACGAGTCCAGTATTCGAAATTTACATCTGGTATTGTAAGAAAAAGATAGAAAAACGTTAACGATCAATACGACTCGTTTTTACCTGTAATAGAGATGTAATTAATGTTTAAAATATGACCAATTTTCACAAGTTAGGAGAAACTAAGATCATAATTTCATTTAAACCCCACTTTTTAAAAGCGTACAGGGGGAAAAAGCAAGTGTTTTAGTAAACTAGACCGGTCATTTTGATACGTTTTTCTTCGGCCGGCTTCCATTTGATTGTTGTCAATCGCCCAAAAATGCTTATTGACTTATATATTCTTAATGCGCATTACAAATATAACGACGAATTGTTAAGTGATAAAGTAGATTAAAGTTACAAATTGAACAAAAATGTTTTTAGTTTTGTCTTGAATATTTCCAAAGACTGCGATGTATTTATATCTGGGCAAATATAACGACGAATTGTTAAGTGATAAAGTAGATTAAAGTTACAAATTGAACAAAAATGTTTTTAGTTTTCTCTTGGATATTTCCAAAGACTGCGATGTATTTATATCTGGTGGTAAACGGTTCAATATTCTGGGCGCTGCTAAAATGCCTCTTTTTCATGTTTTCGCTTGCGATAAATATGAAAGCTTTCCTGCATCTCGGAAATCATCTAATTGAAGATCTCCAGCAAAATAAAAAGGAAAATTTATCCGCGACCGAGTTCGAACAATGCTTTTCCAAGTAAATTAACACACACACAAACTTATGCATGCGCAAGTAGTAAACTAATGGGCTTGAATGAGAGAAACTACTAACGTTACTTTTCATATTAGAAAACATATGAATATACTCACTTGAAATTTGGCATGAGTGATCCTATCTTGGAAATCAATTGTCGAATTCCATAATAATCAAGATATATCAGATCAAAGTCATCAGAAATGTGGGTTGGGCAGGAGCTTTTGCGCCCATGCTTGACGCTTCCCAGCACCCTAACAGTCGAAGAAGAAATTTAATTTTCCAATAATATGTGACACTGCCCCCCCCCCACTACCCCCCCACTAGATTGGGGGGGGGCTGCACCCCCCCAGAATATAATACCTCACACAAATAAAACGCATGAGATTTGGTTATGATTACCATTACTTATTATTTTGATATTACATAATTTTCTGTATCTAAAAAAGATACGATATATCTAGCGACGACTTGAATCATTTTGGTGTCTCTCAGCACAATTGCAAGTGGTTTAATGCGCGCAAAATGTTACTGATTGAAATATCACACATACACGTTGTAATCAAGCTAAACAGGGAGGGGGGGTCATTTTAAGGTACCGTGAAATATTGGAGTGCCTCCTTAAACGTTTTCAGCTTCCGCCGCCCCTGGTTTAATACAGATGTGAAGGAGTCTTCAAACATTAAAGATTTTTCTAGTGACATTCATTGAGCATCAAATCCAATCCAAGATGCGAACTAACAAATCCATCTAGATGCAGTGAAAAACGAGCGCAGCAATGCTAGTTTTCTCCGGACTTCTATTGTGCATTATTGCACACTTTATAGAGCTTTCTTTGTTATTTGTAGGGCTTTATCTCTCATATTCCCCTACTCATCGCGAATTCAAGGGTTGGGGTTATTTAAGGGGTGTGAAACAGCATTAACTAAATACATGATAGATCTTATTTTGAACATTGTTGCTGTGGGCTCCCTGTGGCTAGGGAGAAAGTGATGTGTGAGAAGAAAAATGTCAAACCGTGTGAAGTGAAAACAACCACATTTATATATATATATATATATATCTAACCTGTTTTTTAAGAAGGTCACTATGCTGGAATGCCCATTCCCCTCCAGAACTTACTCTTCACTCTTGGTCCAGGACTTGCCCGAAAGAGCCTAGGGTGTCACGAATTCAGTTTGATTTTAGAATTCCAAACCTACTCTGAGCCATTCGAGTGAAGTTAAGGCTGAAGGGGTTTCCGCTAGAGCTTAGTTTTTGAAATTCATGTCTGAATTTTTCACTTTTTACCCAGAATAGATGTTTTCGATCAGTGAATTTGCATGAATAAGCCGATTGGGCCATACATGGCTGGCCAAAACAATAATTGGTGCCTTTCTGTGGTTTGCAGCTATTTAAGTATTCTTGTTTGGTTGTTGGTCTTCAAGCATTTGCATGCTATGCCATTTGATTTAGGAAACATTGCACTTTTTCAAAGGCATAGACACTTAGCCAGTGCATGCATGCACACCTGACAAACTGACAAGATTATTAAGGTAAGAGAGGGGGGTGGGGTGGGGATAGGGAGGTGAAGGGAAGGAGTGACGAGCTAGGGGTGTGCACAAACCGCTAAAACAGGAATTGACCTTTTACTAGCAAAGCATTCCAGTGTGAA
The DNA here is from genome assembly GCA_011057435.1 of Actinia equina. Classification (NCBI taxonomy): domain Eukaryota; kingdom Metazoa; phylum Cnidaria; class Anthozoa; order Actiniaria; family Actiniidae; genus Actinia; species Actinia equina. Next base: position 150,583 of record WHPX01000023.1, read on the forward strand.
ATTCAGACCCCTTAAGTGTGCTGATGTTAGGGGGGTACCTTTTCATAAAACAGGTTATATACATATATATATATATATGAGTAGTAATAAAAAAAGTTACATTACTTACTGCTGTAGCTTATTTATATCAGCACTAACTGTAATATCATGACCAAGTAAATAAAGAGAAGATATCAAGTCACTCCACTGCACAAGCTCTCCTAATGGGCCCCCTTTGTAGGCATTTTCTGCAAAGTGCAAATTTGACTCGCTGGCTAAAACACCGATGTGAATCAGAATCTAGACAAAACAAATAACGTCAGTTAATAAGTGATTACAATAATTGCTCATGAATCTATACGTTTCATTATCTTTTTTTCTTACGCTGGAAATAATAGTAAAAGTCCAGAAAATATTCATCCCGCAATATTTGGAAAACGCTCTCATACATTTTTTACATATTGCAATATGCTGGGTGCCTTGATGAATACTATCGACTGGTGCAAGTCGCTTTGAAAGTTTAGGTCTAGCTTTCGACAAAATAAGCGATAAACGATTTCTATGATGTCATCATTACGTCATAATGAAAAGGCCGCTTTAAACTACCGTAAATCCTCTATTTAGCATGTTTGAGGGAGGGCTTATTGGAGAGAGGGGGGGAGGGATTATTGATTTAGTCGAAACGCAGTATGATCGTAACTCGGGATTAAACGGAAGCATTAATATTGACCATCTCGCATAATCTGTAGTAATGTACACAGCATTTTTATTATTTGATTGACCTGTGTTAGTCTCTCAAGTATAATTTATGATTATTGTGAATAGCAAAACTAAAACATGGTAACATTAACAAAACAAGGTAAAAAAAATTTTTCTGAACAACCAAGACTTTAATAAATCACCTTTAATCAGTACACGTGATTCTTTAGTTGTGAAGGGGGAGGGGGGCTAAAAAGAAAGGGCAGGGGGCTAAATAGAGGATTTATGGTAATTCCTCATTTTTGAAATCCTTAATCCTTTCCTGACATTGTGCGAAAAGCGCTTGCAGATCGAGTTTTTCAAGACGAAGTTGTAGCCGTTTTAATGCGTCTAAGTGTGCAAGTCCAAAATTTGCTTTTTACAGTTCTGTCTTTAAAAAATTAAGTTATACTAGCTTAGTTGAAGAAGATATAACTAGCTAAAAACTAATGTGAGCTGTGTTGGTGTTTCTAATGAAACAGTAATGATAAAAATGTAAATTATACACCGTGAAAAGATGAAAAAACGTACTGACGTTTCGGCGACGAAGGACTAGCGTCCGAAACGTCGTCTTTTCACGGTGTATAATTTACATTTTTATCATTACTAGCTTAGTTTAGTTTATAGTTTAGTGTGGTTTAATTCAGCGATTATACTCAATATCATCAAATAGAATAGGATATTAGTTAGTTTAAATTGTAAATATGTTTTAGTATACTTTTTAACCCGGCATCGTAAATATTGATTAACTACAATAGATAGATGGGCTTATGGCATAACATATGGCATGCACTCTGTTTTATATCTTCGTACATTGTATTATCATGTGGAAAACAGAGTTTTAACATGGAAAATGAAGGTTTCGTTTCCTTTCATTTGTATAAAATTACCTTCTTTCTGACGTCTTTTGAACTGTCTCTTTTGCTCTTTAGAAATTTTAGAGCTTCTTTCCAAGCAGGCCACATCCTTGTGATTCTAGTTTTTATCCATCTAAATTTAATAGTATTTTTGTCGTCTAAGAGTGTCAGCAGCCCAGATAGTTCTTTCTGATGAAAGTTCTAGAGTAAAAGACAGCAATCAGTACTGTGTAACAAAGCTTTCAAAGTCTTAAGTGTGTTAAAAAATGATTAAACTCACAGGCTTCAGTAATGGTTTATTAGATACAACTGTTGGTCTTGTACGGCCCGGTAAGAGAGGACACCAATTTTCAACCTAAAAAATAATTTAAAAAATAAAGTTCAAAGTCAAATTTGTTAAAATTATAAATTCAAGACTGAGAAAGATATGAAGGCATTTTTCCAAGATAATAATTTCATCAGCAGTATATATCCTAGTGTTAAATCAAAGGTCAATTAATTAATCAATAAAAACTAGCTACCTCGCTTAAATAAACTAGAAATGAACAGATTGTTCCATTGACACCATAATCCTTAGCATAACATGCATCAGACTTCCAAAAGTTTCTCATCCACTGAAAAAAAACAAGAAATAGTAGAGATCATAAGTAATATCTTCAATACATTAAACTAAGGTTCTATTGTTAGTAACTGAAATGCGTAATATAATAATAATAATAATTTAATCACTTATTGTGCGCGCATTCCATACAATGATCATGCGCGCATTATAATAATAATATAATATAATATATATATAACTATATGACTATATACAATTAAGATGAATAAATATATATTGATAAATACCTAAAAACTATCAAAATGCTAATTTAAAAAGGTGGGTTTTAAGATGGTGCTTAAACAAACTAACATCTTTAATGGAGCGAAGGTCTGCGGGAAGTGCATTCCAGAGAACTAATATGTTTTAAAGATGTAATTGTAATTTTGCATGTTTTTGCAAATCTGTATAGTTGTCATAAAAACTTGTCATCGCTCACTGAAATCGAACTTAAAGCATGTGAAGATGCCTTTGGCAGCTGCTATACTGTCCATGTATGACTCCAGAGCACAGCTTTAACCAGTTTGAATTAGTTAGGGTTGGTTCTGAGAGGAGGGAGAAACAACGGCAGGATGGAAAACCCTCAGAAAGCAACCAACTCAGCTCACATTGGGTGGTTGGAATTCGAACCCCAGACCTCAGAGGTGAGGTGAGTTTGGATTGTGTTACGGTCAATAAAAAGTTCGGACATCGTTCTCGGATTTCCATACAAATTCACTGACTTTAAAGATTATTTAGATAGATTTCTTTAGTTAGCTATCTTAACAGCAGTAAGAAAATCTTCAATCAAGCTAGAAAAATGATTATTTACTTGTACAGTATTTAGAGAAATAACTAAACATAACCAAGTAAATAGGTCATTTAGAGTCAGTAGATTCGTACGGAAATTCGAGAACAATGTCCGAACAATGTAAAACCTTCTTAGAGAGGCCCTTCCTTCTGCCAGATCCTTTGCACTGTAATGCTTGGCTTTCCCCCAAGAAAATGTAAATACGAATATCAATCTAGCAGGAAACATTTGTGACATGTGTTGTGAAGTGACTTAATATCCCCCCTCCCCTCAGTTATTCAAGGCTTGCTTAATTGATAGTCCTGTACTTACAGCAACTTTTGCCATGCATGATGGATGAGAAGGACTGTTAGGGACTGAGCAATCAGAAACACTTTTGTGTCCAGCAACACTAGGACACCAATTTTCAACCTGAAGGTAAAGAATAGCACAAACTAAATTCAGTAGTACTCTTTGTATTGTAACCTTTTTCAATAAACAAACCATAATGGACTACTTCAACAACATAGTGGTCATCTTGAAACCTAAGGCATTATGGGTCACCTAGGGCGCAAAACAGAAAAAAGATGGTGAAATGATGACACCCTTGAGAAATCAGTTCTGGAACTGTAAATTTTGTTTATTCATTGGCTCTTGTCAAATTGTCTTGTTGTGAACTGTTAATGGCAAAACGTAAAATATTTGCCCCCTGGAGGACCCATATTTGACATCTTGTGATTCAAAATGGCAACCGCACTGCCAAAGTACTCCATCAATCAATATCATACCTCACTGAGATAGTAAAGTATAGAGCAGTCAGAGCCATCAACTCCATGTCCACGAAACGTTGGATCTGAAGTCCAATATTTCCTCATCCACTGAAATTTGGTTTCGATATAATTATTTTTATTAATTATTATTGTTAATATCATTTGTTAGTTTTATTATTTTTATTATGGTAATTACTATGATATTTAAATAAAAAATACATGGAACGAGTATGTGTGTATGTTGGGCCCATTTGATAGATTCCCATAAATCAACAAAATATGTATCCAATAGAGTATGTCTACGTTTATTTATATTGCATCACTTGAACTCGCCTGACCTCTTCAAGCACAGGAAAAATATCAAAAGAAAATGCACAGCAATTTTTGACTTAGGTTGAACAAAAATAGGTACCTGAACTTTGGCTGAACAGTGAGGAAAGGCAGAATCATGGGGTATTTCGCAATGAAACTGGGGTTTTGGACACCAAGCCTCGACCTTCAAAGAAAAACCATGTTATTTAAACCTGTTTCCTTTAAGAGAAGGAAACAGCATAAAACACACCAGACTGACTGTTTTACCCCTATACTCAACATAAGTTTCAGCCATGTTAAGCTAATTCTCAATGATATTCTAAATGATATAATTTGACTTTTTACCAGGTCACTATGATGATGTCATCACTTTATAATTTCTACCATCAATAAAACTCCTTGTAGCCTGAGAAAACACTCACACTTTTACTCTCTTTACCCTCCTAAAAGTAATGTCTGAGCAACAAGCCAAATAATTCTATACCAATGACGTAGTGCTACCCAAACCACAATGAAGAAATCAGATTTTGTACTAAATGTGTAATTATGGTAACGTTATATAAAGCATTTTAGATCTAAAACACCCTCTTACCTTTTGTTTCCAGTCAGTCTCAGTATCTTGGAAAATACCTCATGTCAAAACTCAGCATAAATGTGTTAATTCATTCATATTTATTTCAACCAATCCGAAACACTACCTGGATCTTGGTAGTGCTAGGTCATCAATATGCAATTTTCCAGCTCGTTGCTCAGACATTACTTTCGCAGGGTGCAATGAAAAGCTAACCGTTTTCGCAGGCTAGCCACCTGATCTGAAAATATTTTTTCATAAATATGTTGCTTCATATAATTACAATATGAAACAAACCTCACTCAAATACTTGAGTATAGAGCAGCGAGATCCATTAACTCCATGCTTAGCAAATCTTGGGTCTTTTTTCCAGTTTTTCTCCAGCCACTGCAAGAAAAATATAGGCATTTATATAACTTCTTCTGAATTCCTTTATAGCACTGCATGCACTGTTTATATAATATCTGAAAATGTGTTTGTGATCTCATCCAAAGACCTCCGACTTCATTTTCACTTTTTGCAAGGATATGTAATCAATCATACAATGATTATTCTATAATTCAAGAAGCTAAAACTTTAAGACAACATGACCATAACCAAAAATATATAATAATAAAAGATATTTTTTAGGTGCATCCAAATGTGAATTAAAATATGAGGGTCACTGACTTCATTTTCCTTCCAAGAGGGTAGTTCTTTATTTGACACCTTGTCATACCTTGTACAATTCAACCCTTACACACTTAATATATGCATGCGTTATTAATTAACTCTATTATTTTGTTCTTTCTCTGACCATCACCCAGTGGAATCTTCAAATTTCTGGGTGTGTGTGGGGGCGGGGGGGGGGGGGGACAAATAATTTCTTGAACTACACATTTTGTATAACTAATACAATATTCAAATGATTACTCAGTTTGATTTGTTGATTCTTGTTTTCAATATATAGAAATATAGTGTAAATCTAAATTTTGTTGCCCATTAATAAAGGATACTCCAGCTAGCATGACTTTTATCAGGGTTTTGCCAGTTTACTGACATACTGTCTGGCATTTGTTTGTTTGCATGACAACAATATACATACAACAATATAGCAAAAAATGATGAATTTGTTAAATATACTTACATGAAATTTTTGTAAACACTCAGGATAACTTGGATCATTTGGGATAACACATTTATCTTCCCAGACTTGAAAATAAACACATAGGGATCATTTTAAAAAGGAAAGTTAAGTTTTTATTGGGGGGGGGGGGGGGGGGTCACCACTAAAATTTTAACTTTCGTGGGGTCAAAACCTTTTATCTTATTGACTTAATAGGAGTGTCATGAATTCTTACTGAGTGAAAGGGGAAGGGCTGCAACCATTTAAATAGAATTGAAAAATCTCCCAACCCCCCACCCCCATCCCCCAAAACATATCTTCCCTTAGTAAAGGCTTCATACATGTATTGTCAATTTTCATATGACTATGAAAAGCTAGTAAGATGGCAACGCAATAGCCCAGACCAATTACATTGCACAAAATTTACTCTCCATTCAATCAAATACCTGAAACATGGTACGAACATGGCACAGACACAGCCATGCCAAGGTCACAGCACTGCCACAGTATCCCAGACCAATCAAATTAAGTGAGAACAAGGTTACATTGCTCTTAAACCAATGAATTTTCAGCCATTTTGATTCTTGTATGTTCATTTTTGTCTAATAGAGTTGTGTTTATTAGCCGAGAATGGTTAGGAAACTTATGCGTGATTAAACAATTAAGAGCATAGATTTCTTTCAAATACTGAAATTGTTGCTTCTCTCTAGAGAAACATTTATTTCGACTGTTTGTGTTGATTGCATATATCCTTCATACTTGTCACAAAACTAGGATTAAAATCTTGCTACTTTAAAAAGCAACTTCTAAGGAATGTACATGTATAGGCAGAAACAAATCCTGCTAACTGGCAGTCAACATTGTTAAAATCATGAGATATCAGTGCCGAATTTTATTGGATCTTTGAAAAGATATAATAATGACAGCCAATTGACACAAATCACGAATATTAAGGGTTAGCAAGCTGAATTAACTGAATCAAAATTCTAGAAAACATTACGGTCACTGCAAGGCACACATGGCTTTTCCTATTTGCACATATAAAGTTTTTCAAATTTGCACAAAGCTTTTTATATTCATATGAAAACGCTTGAGCACAATGATACAGGGTACAAGGAAAATTGTGTAATATCAGACTTTTCCATTGACCATATGTGAAATTATTTTACTGGATATAATTACCTGTTGTTCTGTTGCCATTATATATTGAGCTGTTTAGAGACTTGATTTGGTTTGCCAAATTTTGAAATTCTTGAGTGCTATTGACAATAACACTCTCAACTTGTATTTCCAGAATGTGTATTCTGTCCATCATGCTTTGCAGCAACACTGCAGTTGCTTTTTTCATGTCTTCAACATCTGTTTCAAAAAATCAAAACCAATTTACTTTTAAAACTTGTTTTTACTAAAAAAAAATTTTTTTCATGGATTCTTTGACAATATTCTTTAACTAAAAAAACCCAGCTAAAATGAAACTATAAATTGAAATTTGTGCTCATTACCCATATGGGTGCTCTAATTTGATCAACGTTCATTGAATTATTAAACATTTTACTAAGTATCTCAATTCTGATTGGTAAAGAGCCCTCAGCCAATCCCTGATATCATGTAAACTTGACATGATAAATGATATTATTATACATTTTATTAAGTATCTAAATTCTGATTGGTCGAGAGCCCTCAGCCAATCCTTTATATCATGTGAACTCGACATGATAAATGTATTATCTGTAGGTTTTCCCACAGATAATACATTTAGCATGTCGAGTTCATTCAAAGTCACGCTGTGGTAGCTTTATTTTTATTTATTATGTGTATTTATTTCCATAATTATGCACAAAAACAATTATTTAAGGAATCCTTAACTTATTTTCACATATTTTTTGAAGAGTTCTCGAAATAATTTTGAATTAAGAATTTGCATCTTTCATGCTACATCTTGGCGTTCATAATTCTCGTCTCTACAATTTAAAGTTCATGGGTTTTTTTTTTCAGTATAAAAATTGTATAATAAAGCAATTATTGAAATCGGTTATCGCATAATATCCTAAATTATCAAAACCTTGAAAACCAAAACCAAAAAAATCGGTCTTGATAATTTAGGATATCATGCTCAACCTCATCCAATAATTGCTTATTATTCTGTACGAAAACCTAAGGATAATACATTTATCATGTCAAGTTCATTCAAGGTCAGGCTGTGGTAGCTTTGCCAATGGCATTGAGATCCATAGAGATGTCTCTATAATTTAATGTTTATGTTAATGTTTTTCAGTATACAAAATGTATAATAAAGCAATTACTGAATTCGGTTATTGCATGATATCGTAAATTATCAAGACTGATCTTGATAATTTACAATATCATGCTCAACCTGATCCAAAAATTGCTTAATATGTCAACCAGGTCCAAAACAAACACCTGCTCAATAGACTTAAGCTTATGTCTTTTTCTCTTTTTCACTCCAAAATCATATCCAGTGGATAAATTTATTGGATAAAATCATCGACTTATCCACTGGATGAGGATTTATCCACCAAATAGAGCTATCCAGGCTTCGTACAACCGGCTAAAAGTCTTTAAAAAGCAAACAATATATATAACTTTGCTGTTGTCATAGCTTCTTTTTTTTAACTAATACTAGTAAAACTTTTCAAACGTTAATAATGTCTGCTTAAGACTTCAAACTCACATAAAATTAACAATTCCGTTCCATTCGATTACCATCCAAACCGGAATTTAAAACTAGAAAACAGCTGGTCGACTTTTCTATTTCAATTTCTTATAAGCAATAGCTTTATTTATTATGAACTATGACAATGGAGAGGGGATTTTTGTTCTGAACATGGAGTTACTATTTTGACGATTTTGAATCGCTATTATTCGCGTTATTCGTTATTCAAATAACGTAAGTCTTTTACATACATGTGCTAGTAAATTTGGTCTGTAAAATTCGTTATAAATCACGAAGTAGAAATACATACATAGTTTATTTAAGCAGGTTAGTTTGAAAGTCAGCAAAAGCTGATCGATGTGGATCTGCAAGATGTCTAACAGAAAATACAAATTGCTGGTTTCGTTTAATTCAATACTACACTAAATACATATAAGCTTTTAGATATAAAACTAGATAAGACTTCTAACAAACCTTTTGGTGCCTGGCCATCAATTCCTTCAAGATTCTTTTCACGGGCCAGAGCTTGTATGTATTCCCTTGAAAGCTGAATTATTCTTGCCTTTAGGTAGTCTGGTTGAGAGCTTCTTTCATCTAGCTGAATTTTTATGAGATACAGCCCCCAAATAAATGATAACACAATGAGTATCACTCCGATCCTATGCGATGTGAGCTTGAAGGAATGTCTTTGCCTTTGCATGTTTTATATCAGGAAATAACTGTTTTAAATTTCGAGCTGTTTTCCATATAAAGTTCCGTCTCTTAGAGACAGTTTTCCTACCACGCCAAGCCTATTAAATCTCGATAAATAATATTGTCGTTTTTTTTGTTAGGATTCAAACGTTATATCAGTTCTGTCGCCGTAAGGGCTTCCCTGCCTAACTTTTTTTGTAGTTTTATCATAATCACGGATACCGTGCAGCGTACCGTGAGTAAGTCGCTAATTTGGGGTCCAAGAAGCATAAGCACGTGACCAAAGGCGAAGAGACCACAGGCAGACCAATCATCCTAAACAACCATCATTTGCATAATTTCAGCTTGATGGATTACGCTGGATCTGATTTTTTTAAATTTTATTATTCATAGTAGTACTTTTTGGGGTTTTCCGGATCTTATATAGTTTTCAGTGTACTGTTTGGATTCCGGATTTGGTTCAAAAGATTCCGTTCCGGACTTCGATTTCAAAATCGTAAATTCTTAATCGGGAATCTGAAATCCGGAGTCCGGAATACTAAAACCCCGGCAGAATCACCCGAAAAGTTTTCTTGCTAACATTATCCGAGCACTTAACTCGTGTCGTAAAGTTTGAGCTTCGCATCAAGCTTGTTTATTCGCTTCGTTTATAATGTTGCTCTTATTTAATTACCATGAAACTTTTATCAAATATTACACAATAATTGAAGTTTATAATAGTTAAGTTTGTTTTCAAATAGCGTTAAATGAATTAAAGTTATAAGGAAAAATTAAAATTAAGAAGAAGAAAAAACAAACTATGTGTTTCCCTCCTTTTTTTAAATTGCTTCATTTACGCAAACTATGATATATGACTTACAACAATATCAACTGTTTAAAAATATTCTGCACATGACGCAGATTTTGAGAAAACAATGCGAACATTTTATAACCTCGATTTTGCTCACTGTTCATACACAATACACATAGGTATAACTAGCTAAATCTAGTGTGAGCTGCGTCGGTGTTTCTAATGAAACAGTAATGATGAAAAGGTAAATTATACACCGTGAAAAAGATGAAAAAACTTACTGACGTTTCGGACGCTAGTCCTTCGTCGGAGTAAATAACAATAATAACACATATGTTATTTACCGGCCAGGAGATCCGGATAGGGAAAAACTGTGCCCGAGGTCTTGAATATACGGACCGAGGCCGTTAGGCCGTTAGACCGTTTTTTTTTTTTTTACTTGTTTTGGTAATCGTTTTGTGTTGTCGTTTAGCGGCAAAGGATACCGGACCACGCGCGCGGGCAGATACTTACAAAATACCGCCCGCTCAAACAGCCAATCAGAAAGCACGATTTTTTAGGATACCGGACTGGAAAAAAATAACATTAAAATATGTGGAACCAATTAAGTAACGTAGTTTCAAAGTACACAGAAACGTCCATCGACTTTATATTTATGAGCTGTAAACGTTTGGTTGGAAATAATTTTTACGTAGAGTTTTTCTCGCAAAATTATGACCAAAATTCGGACTCTTTGTTTATTTTCGCTTTGAATCGGCCTGATAACTTTTTTGAAAATCCTGTAATAATTTATATAGGATGTACAAAATCAATGCGCAAAAGATGGGTTTTATTGATTGCTTCTAACATTTTTAAAAGACCCGTCAAGTTAGGTGCATCGTAGTTTGTTCTTCTAATGCTTCATTGCGTTTCCTGCAAGCTGCTTGACGATATGCTAATTCTTGCAATAAACATTTCATGCGTGTCAAAGAGCAAGTGCAAGTGGCAATTTTTAAAATGCCGGCTGTAAAAAATCCGTTCGATACAAAAAGAACAATTCCTATTATGGAAGAAATTTTCAATTCTGCAAAAACTTGGCCAAGAATAGCGCTAGCGTGAAGAACTTTTACACGCATGAATGTTCATTGCAAGGATCAGCATATGTTATAATAATTAATAATAACCATAATAATTAATGATTATTTTATTTATATAGCGCATTTTCCAATATGTCCAAATGCGCTTCTCATGGGACTTACAATATACTCATAATATAAAAATAAAATAAAATAATAATTCCCGTGTAAAAAGTAAAGTAATAATGTATTGCGCTAATGAATGTCCAAAAACCGTTATTGAATGTGTGGTTTTGTCTATTGATTGCACAAAGGTGCTAATGAAACTTCGAAAACGCTAATGAACCTGCACAAACATATTCATGATTGTCCAATGTTATGCTAAATTCCTTAATGAATGTTCCATCGCGCTCTTGAAACTCCGTTCGCGTTATTGTGTGCCTCTTCGCGCTAATGATAATGCTTTTCGCTTGAATGAATATTCCTTTGCGGTTAATGAACAGCAAAAGGTGTAATATCTAAAAAGAAATTCTATTCTAAAAACCAATATTGATACTCTAGACTATGTATAAAAAGGATGCTTAAAACACTATGAAAATTCCTCATATCTAAATGCTAAAGAGATACAAATTAAAGGCATCCTGAAACAAATAAGTTTTTAGATTCTTTTTAAAAATAGCTAAGAAAGAACTCTCTTCAATATAAACTGGAAGCTTGTTCAGGCTAAACTGTTGAGTGAAACATTTTATTGTCATGACTTTATAATAACTCCCGTACATTCCCTTATAAACAATACACAGGAACCTTGTTTGGGCTGCCTGTGTATTTATTGTGAATTCCAAGTTCCGGATTCCGGATTCCGGATTTCCTGATTTTACAAAAACTCATGTAGTATAGTAACTAATCTCCACTAGTGTAGCTCGCAGCTCGAAGGCCAAGGTATCATATCTAATAATTGGTGATGGAAAGCGGTGTAACATTGGTTAAAGACGGCGGATGGGCTTGGGTAATATGTTCAGCGGCTTTCTGTGACATTTTTGTCGTCCTTGGAATTCAATACACGTTTGGAGTGATATTTGTAGCACTGTTAGATCATTTTAAGGAGTCCAAATCCGACACAGGTATGGAACATAATAATATAAGCCTTTTTTCAATTTAGTAGAATAAAGCCGCTGATTCTAAGATGATTTACTGTCGACTATGCCTTTACGGCAAAGCGAATGTCACGTAGAGTTTAGTCGTTTTTTCGGGCTACACAAGCAGACGAGCCCTTAAGGTGGTTGACCAAAATTCGGACTCTTTGTTTATTTTCGAATTTCTTAGAATCTGCCTGACAACATTTTTTTAAATCCTGTAATAATTTAAATAGGATGTAAAAATTCTATGCGCAAAAGATGGGTTTTATTGATTGCTTCCAACATTTCTAAAAAAACCCGTCAAGTTAGGTATATCGTAGTTTGTAGCGTGAATTGCTCATAGCATATCGTTAAGTGGCTTGCGGGAAACGCAATGAAGCATTAGAAAAAACAACTAAGATGCACCAAACTGGGCATTATTTTCTCAAAATCTGCGCAACAGAAATTTTTTTAAACTTTGATATTTTGTAAGTCATATATCATAGTTTGCCGGTAGATGAAGCAACTTGAAAATAAAACGAGGGAAACACACATAATTTGTTGTTGTGTTTTGTTTTTTTTTTGTTTGTTTGGGTTTTTTTTCTTAATTTTAATAGTTCCTTAGAACTTTGACTTGTTTAAAGCTATTTCAAAACAAACTTAACTATTATGAAGTTCAATTATTGTGTAATATTTGATAAAAGTTTCATGGTAATTAAATAAAAGCAACATTATAAACGTATCGAATAAACAAGCTTGATGTGGCCGGCTATGAATTGTATCCAACCACCTTAAACGAAGAGTTTACTCACTTTAACATCTGTTATCTGCTATATAAAAAGGGCAATGATGTCAAGGAGAAACCATAGACCTCTCGAATAACAGTCTCGTAGAAATCTACTGATTGTAAAAGTATAACGATAAGTAGTTTATTCAAAATTTACTTTATACGTCACTTAGAATAGGCAAACAGCACTGAAGCGACGCCGCTAGCTCATCAGTATATAACCGTGAAGATATAGAAATATAGATAATGATAGATGTGTTGATCATCACAGTGAATGAGCGATCTAAGCGAACGCTGTAAAGAAAGACTTGAAAAAGTGATTTCAAGCTTCAACGGGAATCGAACCCATGACCTCCGCGATGCCGGTGCAAGTCTTTCTTTACAGCGTTCGCTTAGATCGCTCATTCACTGTGATGATCAACACATCTATCATTATTCCAACACAGTTCTGCCCATTCAATTTCCACAAATATAGATAAGTTGTAGTGCTTGGGAACGAGGTTATTCCGCCCATGGAATTAAATTCGGAAAAATTAATTTCCGACCTCACTGGGATTTGAACCCAAGACCTTCGGAATTGTACAACCGATGCTCTACCAGCTGAGCTAGAGGTCAGACTGAGAGCAGGCCGGGGTGAAATAGATGTTAGGTCATAGTAATTATGATGCAAAGATAAGAGTATGTGGACCGCGCAGCACTTATGAAATAGTTAAAGATATAGAAATATAGATAAGTTATAGTGCTTCGGAACGAGGTTATTCCGGGCGAAAGCCCTTGGAATTAAATTCGGAAAAATTAATTTCACCGTGTGTGGTGTTTTACAGGATGTTCACTTGAGAAGTTGTTTCTTTAACTTTCTGGAATTTATTCCTTGAAATTCATGTGGATATGGAAGCATGAAAGAAACATTTCTCCAAAACACATCATGTAACATCACATAGTTTGAAATGGTCAATCTACATACGAAGGTTATTAGGTCTATTGAAATATTAGTCAGCTACTCTTATTTAATTTGAGTCATCAAAACGAGGCTAAGCCCGCAGGGCTTCGAATTCAAAATGGGGGACAAGCAGTGAAAAGATCGACCCGGGAGCTTAGTTTTTTTCAAGTTTCACGTTTTTATTTGTAAAATAATTTAAGAAAACTACATGCAAGAGTAGCGGGGGTAAATAAATATGTAATGGGATTAAATTTTGTTGCGAAAACTTCGTCCATGGCATAAAATGTAATCACTTTGGGTATAAATTTGAAAATGGCTATCTTGTATTAAAACTACCAGTCTTCATGTGATTCATATTCTGTTCTTTCTGGTCGCTTGGGTTCTATTTTTATCCAAAATTTATAAAACCCGAAAATGCACTTCCTTTTTAAAAATATCTTTTATTAGCAATTTACGATATTTTAGTAGTTCCAATATTCAGTTTAGGTAGATTCTGATTTCGGGACAATCCCGGTATCTTATTTTCATATCGCTATTCTGTGACTTTTGCATTATTTTGTACATTTCTATATAGCTATAAAAGAGGGGTGGGTGCCTTCGAAGTTGATGTTATTAGAATAGGCAATGGAGAATTCTACCAGGATTGTGGAATCAGAATGGAGACTGAGAAGAGCAAATTCTCCTTTCACCACTCTCCTGGAGAGAAGGTAAAAAAGAACAGCCACGTTACTTGTGATACTTATGACGAACGAGCTTTGTAGAAGGGAGAACAGCCACGTTACTTAGGACGAACTAGCTTTGTAGATAGGAGAACAGCACGTTACTTAGGACGAACGACCTTGTAGATGGGAGAACTATATCGGCACGAGGATGTAACCCTCGATGAATGGTTACTATTTTACGCGTCTTTCTGTCTAGAGAGTGGAGTTCTTCGCTTGTCCAATTTACTATGGCCAGCTGTGTATCTTAATACTGGAACCGCTTGGCGTTAATGGCGGAAATCGTTTTTCTTCGTGATAACTTTGACTTAAGAATCAGTCTTAAGTTCATTTTGTATTTTAGTTGGACGCTATTCTTTACTTTCTGATGGTTGATACCTTAATTCCTTTTCTAACACTCCTTGATATCTATAGTGATCATTACCGTCCAAGTTCTTTATCTGCTGACCATAGGGTAGCGTTATCCCATCCCTCTTTACCACCTTTCCTCTTCTTACTCACATATCTACCCCGAATGTGATCCCAATGTCTGTTCTAAAAATTCGTACAGAGTGTAGTAGTGACTCGATTTCTTTATCGTTACTCCCATATCATCCATGAATAACAAATGATTCAGTACATTACCATTGTTCATCTTGTAGCCTTTCCTTGTGTTGTTCAGTATGGACGTCAATGGTATCATGAGACATATGATGAATAGTAACGGTGACATCGAGTCTGCCTGGAATATTCCACGCTTTATCTCAGAATGTCCACATGATTCTCCGTCTAACCTTAGTTTTCAATCCTCCACGGCGACATTGCTCTCATCATGAATCCTACGATCGATGGCTCAGCCTTGATGTTTTCAAGGGAAGCGACTATCCAGCTATGATCATGAGGTACAGAATCATATGTCTTTTTGTAGTCTACCCACACATTTTCCAAGTTTTTGTGCTTTCTCTTTGAACTTCGCAGAACTGTCTTGTCGATAAGAAGTTGGTCTTTTGTTCCTCTAGATCCACGACTATACAGCCTTTCTGTTCAAATGGTATCAATTCTTGTTCCTCTAGATGGTTATAGAGGCTTTCTGATATGATGGACGTCATCAGCATAATGTTGGAAGCCAGTAATAGGTCTATAGGTACTTGGAGTAGGTCCCTTCTTTTCATCTTTCATGCCTGTTCTCTGTTTCAAACACTTGCTGTAGCTGCACCGCTACTCGTTCATGTAGGCAGTGTAGATGTTTCAACCAATATCCATGTATTTTATCTTTTCCTGCTGCTTTTCAGTTTTTAATCTTTTAGGCCGCCTTCTGTACCTTTTCTTTCGTAAACAACAATTATGTTTGTTCTTTAATGTCCTCCTATTCTTTTGTTACGTTGCTTAACAATTGTGCATTAGGATTGTGCTTTTAATAATTTCCTTGCGCCCATAAGTCATTCCAGAATCTTCGTACAGGCTTCTTTGTTTGGCTTCACAGCGTTTCCTTACGATTATCTTTGCATTGTTCAATTCGGCTTTGTTTAGATCTTTTTGGTTACCGAACAATTTATTCTGTTGATGGTGTTTAATTCTACTTTCATAACGCTGTATTTTCTTGCTTGTGGCTATTATATGCCGTTCCTAACAGTCTTCCATGACTTGTTTCAGTGGCTGTTGGTTGAGATGATACGTCTGTAGCAGTAGCATAAAGCAGTTGTGTTGGTTGATATGCTTTGTGTTGCTTATGAAAATAAAAATAATAATAATAATAATAATAATATTATTATTATTATTATTATTTTTATTTTTATTATTATTATTATTATTATAGAACAGTCAGACTTTCAAGATCAAATGTACAAGAAACTTACTTTGAACACGCAGCAAAAAATAGAAATAAATAAGCATCATGAAAGGAAGTTTAGAGGTTAGCTCTAAGTAAAAAACTCCCTAAATGCAAACATACAAACGAAACAAAATCAGCTGTGTGATATTAATAAATACATAAATAATCTTAAGATGAAATCTAAATCTAAATCACTATTTTTAGAGAAAAATAATATATGTCTATAGATAGTCTGTATCTTTGTCCCTTTTTGTGATTTTGTTAAGATTTTTCTCAAGCTCCTCGTATTATCCGCCTAGAAAGTCGAATAGTAGATCCGTTTGCGTAACCATAGTGTCTTTGTAAATGTCTCTGATTCCTTTTCGAAAGTCTGGGCCCGGTTGTACGAAGCCTGGATAGCGCTATCCGGCGGATAAGTCCTTATCCAGTGGATAAGTCGATGCTGTTATCCAATAAATTTATCCACTGGATATAAGGATTTATCCGCCGGATAGCACTATATATGTTTCGTACAACCGGGCCCAGACTTTCGAAAAGGAATCAGAGACATTTACAAAGACACTATAAGCTTTTCCTGCTTGATGGCTGTCTTCTCTTTAAAATCTTCCCAACTTGGCACACTGCTCCTTCCAATATATAGGATCCGTGTACGTTTTTCTTTATCCAGCACAGCCACATCGATTCTGAATGAAATGAATTTTTGAGAAGGTCTAAAAGACGGCGAAATAGTGGTTTATAGTGTCAACTATGTAAAAGCATTGACATTTGAGCTTGCCTCCCTATACTAGTAGCAGTATTTTTGCATCGTATAGAGAGCATAGAGAAATTACAAAAGAAAACAAGAGAAGATGCTTTCGCTTGAATCTCCTGTTCACTCATGTTCGCTTCTTCCGGTGGTTCGCTTGGAGCACGTTGGAGCGCAAAATGCGGTGCCTCAAAACATATTTTAAAAATGTGGTATATTTCACTTTTATCACAGCAACTTCCCGTAGTGGCTATTTTGCTGTATTACGTTGATTGATTGGGGTTATTATTAATGTTATGTGGCCAGTAACTAACTGATTAACAGACAGAATGGCCCATTGATCTTTGAATTAATGAATGATTGATATTTGCTTGTACATTTCAGCATGGGTTGGATCCATTGGGCAATTCTGTTTATATTTCCTGGCCTACCTTTCCAGTTTACTTTCCGCAAGATTTGGCTGTCGCTTAATGACAATGGTTGGAGGTGTTTTAATGACCCTTGGCTTACTCCTGTCATCCTTTTCAAATAGTATTAAGCTGTTGTACTTTACTCATGGTGTTCTCTTAGGAATTGGTTCGAGTTTGTCTTATTTACCTGCTCTAGTGATGGTTGCGCATTACTTTGAAAAAAGGCGGTCTTTGGCCACAGGTATAGCAGCAGCAGGTGGCAATATTGGCGCCCTTGCTCTAGCGCCACTTCAACAAGCAATTGTGGAATCATGGGGATGGAGAAACTGCTACCGATTTCTTTCTGTTTTCTCTCTCGCTATTGTTTTATGTGGATTTTTGTTTAAACCTTTGCCAACTAATGCAGAGAGTGCCGAAGAGGTCTTTAGGGAAGAAAGTGAAACGACTACTTCAAGTACGATCGAAGTGATGAATATGGGTGAAGAACGTCAGTGTTGTCATTTAGGGCCTCGGTTTTTAATATGGGCAATAGCAGGAACAATAGCTTGTTTTGGATACTTTATCCCTCACGTACATTTGGTAAGTGCATGTGCATCTGCTCTGACTGGCATATCTATATATAAAGGATATCAATGAAGTATGTTTTGGCTTTTTGAGGCAATTCTTTCTGTGTATTTTTGAATAGCCATCGCAATGGTGTTATCTTCACACGTGAAAATAAGATGTTATTTTCACGTGTGAAGATATCATTTTTTCGAAATAAAGAAAAATAGATATTTCATTGGTAATCATATAATAAACTAATTTATAACATAAAATGTCTGAGACAAATTAATTACTCAATTCCGGACATATGGTCTCATATTTTACTGCGGGTTTTCATATTCTGCGAACTCGATAGTTGCGTGCTTCGTGCTGAAATTTTGTTTAATTTCGCTGCCGTCAAAAACTAACCGTCGGTACCTGTTATATTCACTAATTACTGGCGGCAGTAAAAAACCAATTACGCAACAAGCTGTTGAAATATCGAAGTTCACAGAATATCGAAAACCGCTTGGTTTTCTTGGTTTCGACATGAGTTCATTGAATGCTGGTACTAATCATTCCGGCATTGTTGATCTGGATCGATAAGGCGCCAGTACACGCGGTTTTCAGTAACGTCTTTTGTCGCTGGTTTTTAATGGTTCCTAAGGGCCACTTAATTTTTGCGTCATTTCTGTTTGCGCGACGCTCGTTTTTTCGCGGCAATTTAATTTCACGATTGTTTCGACAATTTCGTGTAATACAGCAGTACCTAGGCAGTTTAGAAGAAGAAAGAAAATCAAATGCGAAACTCGAAATGCACTCCGCATTAGAAGACAGATCACAGATTTTGGAAGGGCAAGTATTTTGTAAATGTCAACGATGATTGGATATCAGCCCTGATATTTAGGAAGATCGAAAGAGCTTAATACGTATTAATAGCATTAATGAAATGCCCTGAATGATAAAAATGTCCATGTCATTTAGAGGTGTGAGATGCGCAAGAATTTTGCAATTGAAGGTTTTCAACCATTCCCAAGAGAATTAAATAACAAAAGACACGGCGGCCATGTTGGAAAATATAACGAAATAATTCATTGACAATTCTTTTGTTAAGTTCCTCCAACATGGCCACCGTGAAAACCATCAATTCCGTTCATAGGTTAGATTGGCAGAGGAGCTTGGAAGTACCTATTCTCAGGGATCGCTTCTCCTCGCTTATATGAGCGCAACGTCAGCTTTTGGAAAAGTAATCTTCGGGAAAATATCAGATATGAAATGGATGAAAACATTAGTGCTTTATCAGGTAATATTTAACTTTGTATAGCGCTTAATTATTTTTCGATGACAATACAATGCACTGCTGGCAATGCACAAAATGCATGCGGAAGAAAAGCGTAAGAGTTGCTCGACGCGAAGCGGGGTGCAACTCTAGCTGTTTTGAGTGCTTAAACAACCTCCCATGCAAGTGCATCCATAACTCGATGGACGGACAGCTACTTATGATCCATTGCTTTTATAATATAGTCAAGTCAAGAAACAAGAAATGAATACAAAATATTGACTTTATTTGTTGATCATGCCCTAAATTCTCCTTACGCACCTTGCGTGAATGAAAAGCACAAAGGCGCCAAAAACAGAAAAACAGTTGAAAATAGCAGCTTTACAATGAAGACTGATATGACTAAAACAATAGCTTACAAGTGAACCAAAAATGTCTAAACTACGGAGAAATAGAGATTACTTCATGGAAAGCGCGCGCGTACGGGATTTTCGCACGAGTTGGTGTAGTATCTGAAATCGAACGAGTGAGCGCAGCGAAAGAGTGAGATTTCAGATACAAAACCAACGAGTGGGAAAATCTCGTACAAAGCGCTTTCTATGCTCTTTCCAAGCGCTTTCCACTGCACTTCGTAATCTCGACACTGGTCTTTTTTCTATAGACGTACTTGTAGTATTTCATCACTCAGAATCAAAGACATGTTTTTCTGTTGTTCGTTTGAGATGGAACTGTAATTCACTAATATATCCATTAAGCTCTTCTGGCGGGATTTCCTCAACTCTTCTTCTTTCATTTTTTGAGAACCTCAGTCAGCAAACTTAGATCTCTTCGTGTCTTCGAAAGAGCTAGTATTTCTGTTTTTTAGGTATTCGATAAACTTGTATGATAGGTTTGTCTAGAGACACAAATCTTCTTGATTGTTCAGACATACTCACAAATATCTCCCAGTTCAGTCTTGATTAGATAAGTTTATTTTGAACTACGAACAACTTGAATACACTGAAAATATTTGAAAGCTTCTCGACAAAGCTACCGGCGATGACCGCGAAAACACGATTCGCCTCGACAATGGTTTGCGATTGGACGAAACGCTTTTTTCACGCGTAACTAATCGTTTCGCTTCTCTGATTGGCTAAAAAAAGTCGCGAACTTGTTTTTCACACAGGGAATTTGATGAGAAAATCTCAGTATGTATAAAATAAAGTGATTTTCAACTATAAGCCAACTACATTTCAAATGTGGACATATCTTAGTACAGTATACCCGACTGGAAAATAAATGAAAAACTGTCTTTGTTGTTGTTAACGATGTTCATGTTTTCAATCGTACGATGAATTAGCAATGGAAAGCTTCTTGTACACGGATCAAAACTAACTGACTGAACTGGATTAATTTTCTCTGGGTAGTATGCTTTGTCGGCTTTCACTCCCATGTAGAGCTTCAGACAGTACTTCACTGCAGTTGTGAAGCTGCGAAGTAAATGGTGAGCGTGATATTTATAGTTAATTACTTTGGAAATACTTTTGTTGAATAAATACTCGATGACAATATTTTTGTATTTGTTTAATCATTGCTAAAAACCTCTGAATGTAGACACCGACCGATTTGTAGTTTGCTTTGTCTTTTTGGAGTGAAACTCTGACACAATCTTGTCCAGACTGTTTGCAAGGGATGCAAATCTTAGATTTTTATTACTAGGCTGATCAAATGACAAATCTATACTAAATGTCGGATATTGATGAGTATTTTCTTTAGTTTTTTCAATCATTGTCGGTATCTTTCCTAGATAAATTGTCAGCAAAAACATACGAAAATTTTTTTTTTCGCCGAAGCAAAAAAAGCTGACGTGAGCGTGCAACCCATGGGCAAATGGTTCATGCTTTTCAACCAATCATATCGCGCGGATTTACTCGACTATATTATAAACAAGTATAACACAACAGACTATTAATAATATAACTTCGTTTCATGACAATTTCTTGTAGGCATGCATGGGTTTAACTAGCTTGACCTCGATTATTTGCATTATGGCAAATAGCTACAAGATGCTGGTTATTTATGCAGTCGTCTTAGGCTTTTTGGATGGCTCGTTTATTGGTCTCATGTCTGTCGTAACTTTTGAATGTTCTAATCATGAAAGCATGTCCAAATCATGGGGAGGAGTGCTAATGTGCATGTCTCTGTCAATGCTAGTAGGCGCACCCGCAGGAAGTAAGTGGAACCATTATACTGTTCAACTAGTTGTCGCACATCGCATGCCGACTGATCGACGGGTTTATATTACGCTGTTCCTTTAGCCCATTAGATTTTTAGCGACGTAGAAATAACCAAATTGGCTATAAAAAGAAGGTCGTTTATGTTTATTCTAACCATTATGTAAATTCTAACCATTTGAGTTTAGGATTCTGACCTATCTAATCTAATTTTTTCCCCATATACTATTGAATTGAAAAACCATGCAGCATAAAGTCGTTTAAATGCCTTTCCACTTTTTTAACTTCAGTCAGTTTGGCTTTATATTACAGGTTGGCTGGGTGAAGCCACTGGACGTTACCGAGACGTGTTTTTCCTAGCAGGAGGCCCAATGCTATTAGGAACCATCTTATTTACATTCATCTGGTTCTTCAAGCAGCCGGAAAGATTAGAATCATCTAGAAGAGCAGTTTGTCTTCCAGGAAGTCCAGGGGAAATTTTTGTTTACGAAAAATTGACAGTTGTATAATTTCAAAATATTTTAAGGCAGGAAATCGGAAGAAGAAAATCATAAAATGCACCTAAATAACTAGATAATAATAACGATGTTAATAATAATAATAAAGGTTTTTTAAAACTTCAATTTTCCGAATTGAAATTTAATGCTGATTCCAAATCTGGAAAGTACGGTGGGCCAGAGGGGACAACACACAATTAAGATCATCACACTGCAAACAAGAGAAATCTCACTGCAAACAAGAGAAATCTCACTTCAATTAAAAACCTCAATCCAAACAAAGGAAATTCTCGCTGCAAACAAAAGAAACTGCAAACAAAAGACATTCTCGCTGCTAATAAAAGAAATTCACACTGCAAACAAAAGACGAAAACCCTGCCCGCGCATGTCAGCGGTAGGGGATAGTGGCTTGTCCCCTCTGGGCCACCGTAGGAAAGAAAAATGGGTGTCCCGAGCTCGTTTTCGAGATAATCAGCATTTAATGGAAGCCTACGCGCGAGCAAAACTTGCGCCACCAGAAGTGATTAAAAAAATTAAGATTCATAAGATAATGATTAATTGCAGACTCTATGATTACACGAATGAAAACTATTCAATCATTCTACAATAATACATGGATATTTTTGACAAAAAGACAAAGAGATACATTGCTTTGTCATATTTTGTAGTTTCAGTGCTCTTAAAAAATCTCATAAAGTCGAACAAAAATCCCTACAAAAATCTATTTTTTATGTGTTACTGATTTAAGCTTTTCCTAAAATGTTGATATAACCTACATTTTTAGGAGTTTTTTCGAATGAGCTATTAAAAGATAGAGTCTTGTGCAAAATGTGAAGGTTTTGCCCTGTTGAGCTTCAAAACGCGTATGGTTCTTCAATAAAATCTTTTATATAATAGATTTTCCCGAACGCGCGCTTTGATTTGCTGAAGAGCTATGTTTTATCACAGTATAGAAACATAGATATGACGTCAAAACCATGTTTTCTATACAAAATTAAACATAGAAATGACGTCACAGGAATTCTGTTTTCAATTTAAAGCATTTTGACATTTTAAATTTTTAATAAGTAATTTTAAATTGTTAATAAAAATATATCTTTCCTCTAAAAATACGTCGTTTTGAAGCACATTTGATTGGTACTACATTTCGACGAGTAAAGCTTTCTTTCGCTTGTGCTGCGACTATTACAATGACCTTATTTCGCTAAACTAGAATCTTTTTGTTTTACCCTTGATGATGTTAGAGAAGTCCAAAAATGATTTTAAACATTTTCCATAGTCTAAGAATAAACAAATCTCTAATGGTAAGAAACTTAAGTTAACTTTCACTTTACAAACTCGCATCGGCAATTTTACGCTCCACTTACGGTAAATGTTTTACCGAAATTTGTTTTCCAATAACCCGAAACTACGAGTACAAAATACTACGACAAGTAGCACAAAGTTTTCACTTAGAGTTCAGGATCAACTAAAAAACAGTTTTCCAAGTACTGCACTGCTAGCTTTCTTCCAGTTTCGATCGAAGATCTAGATAGTCTCTCGGCTCCTTGTGCATTCAAAGTGTTCATAAGCTGGTTTTCTTGAGTGTTTGTATACAGGTTAAATGTCCATTTAACTATCTGAACTTTGAAAACGTTTTCAATCTCTTCAGCATTCGAATTTTCATTTGTTCTAGCATTTAAATGCTTGTTTTCTTTGACTCAGTTTTTTGATAAAATTTACTGAGCAATTCTATTATCCTTTCTTGTTTACCAAATGCCATAAACCGTTGTATGCCAGCCTGTACAGAGCTGTCATTACCTGTGTCGTAACCTGTCATTACCAATAACTGTGACGGTATCCCTTACCTCTCATCTGCTTGTAATTTCTTTCTATTTTTTCATTTTTTCGAACTATGATTTCATGAGGAAAAAGCTAGATACACCACGCCTTACGCCCACCCGCTTAATACGGCCACCCCGTTATTGCGATCAGCTCTTTGGGCTCTCGGCGAGATGCCCATACATTTACTGTAAAATGTACCCGCTTAATACGGCCAACGGCCATTTTTTTGTGGCCCGATTGACAAACTTCTATACTTTTTAACCCCATATTACGGCCAGAACAAATAAGTTACAGTTTATAGATCTTAATGTAAATACTGTAAATTTATTGCTGCAAAATCTGCGTTTCTTTTAATCATTCGGTTAACATTCTACAGTAATGCTTTTTTTGCAGAATCAGAATCAACACAACAACTTCAAACAGACTGAGAAACACGTACAGCGCGATGCGCTAAAGTGTGTCCGCATTTATTTTATAGCGGTGCAGTATTAAAAAGAGCTATGCCGATAGCCTGTCTGGGATGATATCTTGCCTCGAGTCAGTATGGCTTCAAAGGAAGCTTCATTCGTCTGTACATGCAGAGCAAAGTGACTGCCTATTTTAAAAAGTAGTTGTTACTGTGCTCAGTTTTCTCTGTTCTATACTGTTATGATCTACAGTCATGTACTACTGTATAAATATGTAGATGATGGCTTGTCACACTAGTGTGGACTGCGTCGGTGTTTCTAATGAAACAAGTTATCGTAGAATTATAAGTTGAACACCGTAGTGAAAATGGAAACTGACGTTTCGGACGTTAGTCCTTCGTCGGGGTCAAGACGATATTTCTACGATAACTTGTACTACTGTATAATTTAAAGTACTACTAAAGTTGAGTTATAACTGAGCTGCAATAGCTTAAGACGTTTTAGAAACATTATATAAAAATACCATATGCATTATTGTTTTTCATTCGTTTAGTAGTTTCGTACTGATTAATAAAACAGGTTTTTAACATATTTTTGACAGCCCGCTTAATACGGCCACTTTTGAATGTCCCTTCGGTGGCCGGATTAACGGGTTTCCACTGTATATAAATATTTTCAAGATGGCATCCATTTCGTCCCCAAAACGTACACTCGACCTAGTATTTCCCTTAACGTCAAAATGGATAATGATTTCAGAAAGCTTGAAATTTTATCAGGATTTTGTTCATTTATATTTTACTAACACCGAAAGACAAACGTATCTTGCAATAGCAACGATTTTTTGGCAGGATCTACTCCCTGAATTCAAACAAATGTCTACATATACTGTTTCAAAAAAAGGGCCAAACAAAATTCGTCCTGTAGAAAAAACTAAATTATTTCACTTTCAATATTCGTCTTCTTCTTTATTTCTCATTCTTGTTATGTCTTGTTGCTTTGCCAATCACTTTTGTCACATTCGCTTTTCTGCTGCTATTTGTGTGTGTGTGTGTGTGTTACTTTCTGGAGCTACTGAATAAAATTATAACTTAAATTGCCTAGAGTCTAGTCATTTCCTTGGATGTTTAATTTTTTTTTCATAATAGATAATGCAAAGTAAAACTTAATTAGGAATTTAAAAAATGCACTAATATATATATATATACATATATATATGTAAATATTTCAAAATATGGGAAAGAGAATAAAGAAAAGATTATTATATTTTTTCCATCCATATTTTAGATCGTTTAACTTTGATTTTTATTTAGCAGTAACATCTTTATTCAAGTGTTCAAACTGGTCTCATTTTCAGATATATATAGTCTGGCCTTTTAATTACTTTAATGATTTAATATTTATTTCAAAGAAGGTGACTGGGCTATCAGTACAATGTTTATCAGATTCATTGTAACTGTTGTTTGCCCCAGGCCTCTTTAAGTTATTAAGGCGCGCGTATAACGTTACGTATAACGTCCCGTATAACGTTACCACAGCACCGATTCGTTGAAAGGGTTGGTCAATTTCTTTTTTTTTTCATTAAAGCCTATGCTAGCTTTTCACAGTGAATTAGAAATTTCTCCCAATGAAAAGACACCAAGAATTTGCACGGCTCTTCTTGAGACTTCACTGTGAAGTTATCTAATTCAAAGACGTTAAAACATTTCAATGTTGTATTCTCCATGTGGGATGATTTTTTAAATGGCGATTATACTCAATCACAATGAGAAACTGGAGTACTTTACTTTCTGCCGTTGAAACAATTTCACTTTTGTAGTGTTAGCATTCAACTGAAAATTGTTCGAATTAGTTTGTGCTTTATACTTATGTATAGTTTGCACTCTAAATGCTATTTGATATACTAAGAATATATAAAATTACAAATTAAAATTAAAATTCTAAGTTGTATAAATTTTGAGTTAAATTCTTCGAAGTCCATTCTTCGATGTCATCGAATAAACTGTTTTAAGAAAACAACATTCAAACCACTTTAAAACTAAAATTTTCCAATGTCAGTGGATTTTTCCTCTGCAGGCTGTGACATTTCTCCAGAACAATATTTGCTAAGCGCCAAGTCTCCAATGAATGGCAAGCTTGGCGTCAGTAGCCTACTGTTCTCCAAATCAAAAGTAAAATTCATGTCCGTTTCCCAGCAATTTTCTGCGGCTTCTGATGGACTTTGGTCCTCCGCTGATTCTTTCTCAGAGTTGTCTTTATCAGAGGAAAGAACTGCTATACGATGACGCAGAACTTTGACTTCGTTCATCAGAATCATTTGCTGTAGGTGTGACGCTGAGTTTTCGCCCATTCCAATACTAACGTGAACAGTGGGTAACCATCGTAGATAGCATCCCGACCAAAACTTCATTGCAGGAGCAGTACAGTTAACCCTTTCGTACAGCTCTTTAGCCTCCGTCCCTCTATTTTGTTCAAGCATTTTTTTACTATCCTCGAACTCATACAGTGGGTTTAGAAATGCTGAGGTTATCTTGGGGTTTGCTAGCTGGTCTGCTAAAAAGTCCCACAGCGATGCCATGGAGGCACCATCGAGTTCCGCCTTAGAGAGACTATAGCGTTGCTCTTCACAGTCAAAAAGGAAAGTATCAAACATACACGCATGCATGCTGTCAAAAAGACCAAGCAAGTACGACTCCGAAAATTCGAATTCCGAGGGAAACTGTATCATGAGCTGGTAAACACAGTCAAGGAAATGAAGAAAGACGGGCGACTCCTGGTTATCCTCTTTTTCACTTTCCTGTTTGGGTTGTTTTTTAATATGTCCACATCGTTTATTAAAAGGATGCCCTCCAAGGACCCACATCTTTTGCAGTAATGTTTGGAATCCTCTGATGGTGCGATAGTCGCTATCTAGAATTAACTGTGCCAGGGAAGCAACCACGAGAACCATATCTCTCCCATTCATCTCCTTGACGATGACTGGACGACCATCGTCACACACAGCTTTTGCCACATTCACAGCAGAAACTATAGATGCTCGGATGTAAGATAGCCACCTTGAAAAAAGAAAACGAAACATCATCAGTACTGTTTGTACTACATACCAACAACAACGCGACCGCGCGATGCTCCTTACGTCAGTAATATTCAACTCCAGAGTTAAGGTGGCTGCCTACTTTTGAACGTTCTATTTGAGCCCACGATGAGCGCGCGCTCAAAAACCGCTGAAAAATCTACAATATTTTATTGAAGGACCATACGTGTTTTGAGCTTCAACAGGGCAAAACCCTCAAATTTTGCACGGGACTCTATATTTTTTAATGGCTCATTCGAAAAAACTCTCAATAATCTATGTTATATCAACATCTTAGAAAAAGTTTAAATCAGCAACACATGAAAAAATAGATTTTCGTAGAGATTTTTAAGAGCACCGAAACAACAAAATATAAGAAAACAATTTATCTTTTTGTCTTTTTGTTGAAAATATCCATGTATTATTGTAGAATGATTGACTAGCCGTCATTTGTGCAATCATATAGTCTACAAATAACTTTGATCTTATGGATCTATTTTTTTCCTAATCACTTCCGGTGGCGCAGGTTTTACTCCAAAAGCT
The DNA here is from genome assembly GCA_011057435.1 of Actinia equina. Lineage (NCBI taxonomy): Eukaryota > Metazoa > Cnidaria > Anthozoa > Actiniaria > Actiniidae > Actinia > Actinia equina. Next base: position 178,381 of record WHPX01000023.1, read on the forward strand.
CGTGCGTAGGCTGCCATTAAATGCTGATTATCTCGAAAACAAGCTCGGGACACCCAATTTTTCTTTCCAGATTTGGAATCAGCATTAAATTTCAATTCGGAAAATCGATGTTTTAAAAAAAGTTTAAATCAATTTTCAAAAGTAGGCAGTCACCTTAATAGCGGAGCTCCCGCGCGGGCCGAAGGCCCGCGCGAGCGGAGTATCATACCTAAGAAAAAATGGTAAACTATCGAGTTGATTTTTCATGGATTGGCTGACGTCACTTCCGTCCGTACGGCGTCCGTCCGTGTCCGGGCGTGTACACAAGAATCCTGATTGGCTTGTTAGATTATCTTTTTTTTGGCGGGAATGTCGACGCGTTGCAACATCCGGGTACACATAAAAACAAATCCGGCTATTTAACTTTTGTAAAAAACGTTTTACACCTTTTATTACATCCATTTTAAAATCACAACCAAATCCTGCAGCAGAGATTTCAGCCTAAATCGCACGATTTTGAGCTCTAAATTGCACGATTTTGCACATCATCTGATATGAACCAATCACATGAGAGTCATGTCATTTTCTAGCCAATTATATTAAGGAATCCATTTGAGTTTTGAGCTCGTCGCCGTAAAAAGTCGTTAAAAAAACTTAAGAAGCCGTAAAAAGGACTTAAAAAGACCAACTGAGCACTTAAAATTGTCAAAAGCATCTTTGTAAAGTAACTGCTTAAGTAAGGTGAAGATATTACAGCGAAAAGCAGTGGGAAAAATACAATCAGCATCTTTTGAATGTGACTTCTTGGCGATTGATCGTGGAAAGTGGTATCCTTTTCAATCTTTAAAGCATAAAACACATCGAAAATACAGTCATTAAAAGAAGTATTTCTTAAGAAGAAGATTTTTGCCGAGCTACGTGACTTCTTAAGGACAACCGAAGGACTAAACAACCTTTGATTTTTGTTGTTTTCTCGGCACAAGTGTTATCATAACATGTTGAACAGAAATCGTATAATACAAGCAGTGAGCATTGGCTGTTTGGACAACAGCCAGTTCTTTACGACCCTTAATGTAAGTAAATGATTCTTAATACATGCATGTAATGCCTTTTGGTCCTATATAAATTAATTTTAGTTTTAAATTGAAAGTGCTGGTTTTCAAAATGAGAATCGTTGCTCGATCAGTACAAACAAGTTCACTTGACAGCATATTTGAATCGACTGCTTGTAGATCGTTAAGTCATGTCAGTTTAACTAGAAAAAACGTCTTTTTCAAAAAAAATAAATAATGGTAATTGAACTTCGTGTCGTGCAATTTTGTTCTGAAATCAAACTTGCAATTACAAATCGAACTCCCGCTACGCGGTCGTGCGATTTTGTAATCGCGCGTTTGATTTCAGACCAAATTGCACTCCACTCAGTTCAATTACCATTATTTATTACGCATAGAAATACTGAAAGATAACAACACAATTTTATATTCAAGCTTATTTCTATATTTATATTTACTCTATTTACGATGGAACCCCTTTCCGAAATCGTAATGTCGAAAGAAAGCTCAGAGGAGAATGAAGCCAAAAGAAAGGCCAGAAGTAAAAGAGTTTTTTTCGGAAGAGGAAAAACTATGGAGGCGTGAAAAAGAAAGGCAAAGACGAAGGAATGTCACCAAAGAAAAGTGGCAAGCAGAGAGAGAGAGAAACGCAAATCCAGGCGGGACTTCGATTATGAACAAGGACAACATAATCGTGAAAGAATAAGGAATATGAGGCAAAACTTGACGGATGAACAAAGAGAAAATGAACGTGAAAGACAAAGGAATTTGAGGCAAAACTTCACGGATGAAAAAAGAGAAAATGAGCGTGAAACTGAGACAAAGGAATTTGAAGCAAAACTACTAGCTAAGGCGACTCTCAAATGCACAAAAAAATCGCTTTAGGGCAAGTTATAGACCAAAGACAATTAAAAAACTTTCATGTATTCAAAGATGGATTAAGAAGTGTTCTCCAAGAATTCAGGTGTGTGGTTTAGCAAACAATTGTTTATTATTTTTTGACAAGCATTTTTTTCTCGACGAATCGACAAATCAAAGACTTTCCCTCAAAACTTTTAATATTTCTGTAGATAACCTGAATTTATTTTAATGTCGGAGTAAATAACATGAAGAGCATATTACAACAAATATTCGTCCTTTATTTAGCTTTGTAAATATTTAGCAATTCGGTTGTTTTTAACTAACTATCGTATGTTTTTCGTTCAAGAAAGATTCGCCTCCTATCGCGGGGTCCCATCGGCAAAACAACGAAGACTTTCATTTGATAATTTTATTTCTACAGATAATTTAAATTAAGTATTGAATGAAATATAAATTTACACCAAACATTCAACTGTTTATTAAGCTGCATTCGAGCAAATCTGATTATAAAAATGAGCTTAAATTTGCGTTGTTGAGAGATGTTGTCGTAGAAAGACCTAGACTTTCACTTTAAAAAGCCGTAAAAAATATTCAAAAACATTTACAAACGCCAATTTATTGACAAAGAAATTCGTCATTTTGCATTGCCTTTTTGCATTGCCTTTATGTTCTATTTTGTCTCAGTTGTTCTTTTCGAGTTTAAATGAATGTAAACTTCGTCTCGTTCTGTAAAAGACGTAATTATTAAAGTAAGCTTATATTTTGCTCACCTTAACCAGTTTCCAAGTCTGTTTTTTGGTCTTGATTTGTCCTAAATCTCCGGATTTTCGATTTCAATGAAAGACATCCGAGCTAAATTTCACTAAACTTGATATTGTATTGGATTATCTATAGTTATCTTTCGTTTTTTTGAAGTAAAAGAGATTCAAAGCCTACAAATGTCGGTTTTTTGGAAAACTTTGTCGGAGAATCTTCCAAGAGGAAAACTAGCCCCTGGGGGTGGTGGTGAGTCGTGTACAAAATTCCTATGTGGGAGATATGTACTCGCGCAAAAAGAAAACAACCAAAAAACAAACAAACAAAAAAACAATGTAGTGCATTTCGATTCGATTTCACCGCATGGTTTATATTATGGGAGAAATTATCTTCATATCGAATAAAAGATAATTGAATCTTTTTCCCCAATCTTATTTTTACCTTTCAGTTTCATTCAAATTGTTCTCCCTGTGACTTCCGTATCGGGAGATCCGCTTTTAGGCAGTGCCAAAATATATATATTATGGTTAATCAAATTCACCTTAAGTTCCATATAGAGCCCCGGGCTCGTTAAAAAGCCGTTAAAAAGAAGTAACGCTCATAGGCTATTCAAACCGCTTGACCCGTTTGGAATGAAAACGGCTGCATTATAACAGCGAAGGAACACGGACACAAGATAAGTCAAACAAGTATAACGTTAATTTAATTTAAATAATCGAAAGAAAAAAGAAACCCTATAGATATCCAACCACATTCGGTGTCTCAGTGCCCTTTGGTTTACGATATCATAGATTAAAGGTTTTCTGTAATCGTATGTTAAAAATATACGCCGTCTACGAATACAGGTAGTATGCTACTGCTTTATAGGCCGATATTAAAAGGAATGAACAGTGAGGTATGATAAGAGAAGGAACAAATAAAAAGAATAAATGATTATGAATTAAATCCTGAAAAGAAGTTGTTTTGGATTCTAATTTTTTAAATAATATGTAAATAATGAAGCTATATTCGATCTGGTATCCAAAAACCATAGAAGAGAACATAAGAGACAGCGAAGGAGGATTTTTTGTAACCAGTAGATATCAACTTTACACACTTGAAGCACAACGGGCGATACGGAGATAAAACAAACTTGAAATTTAGACTTGTACAAAACGAAAGAACATCAGAAGACAAAAAATTATGATCACATTGACCATAGCTAGGATTCAGTCGATAAAAATTCAAGGAAAATATAATTAAAACAACACAAATCAGAAAAATGTACGGACAACATAATTTAGCGGCCACCATGACATAAAGTAGAGTTAATATTACTAAAATATAAGCTTACAATTCATAAGCTTTCTACCATTATGGTTGAAGTGCGACCCACAAACTTCAATGTCATATTTGCCAACTAGCATTTTAACTACCGTCAATGAAAGAACTGAAATTTTAAAAACTGCCTTTAGGGAGATTAAGGAGATTTTAGACTGAATTAAAAATTTTAACCTTCTAATCATCTAAAATCTTATCAAATATTAAGTTTCAGTCTAAAAACTAAATCACCATATTATTTCAAAAGTGGTGGAAGGCTAGATGCTGAGGTGTTGAAACGTCAACACAAAAATCACTTGATCGACCAATTACAGGTGATCATAATTGTAATTCTGCTGGAAAATTTCTTGAGAGACTGTCATAATGCCTGAAAAATCATCTATGAATAAGCACTTGGAAATGACCGAAGGTCGTTTGGTTGTTGAAGCGTAATAGCATACAATTATTAAGATAAGATCTTGTAAGGTTTTATGGAGATTCTTATAAGATTCTTGTAAGATTCCATAAGATTCTTATAAGATTCTATAGTATTCTTATAAGATCTTACAAGAAGCTTATAAGAATCTTATAAGATCTTACAAGAATCTTGATAAAAACTTTAAAGATCTCATAAGATTCTTACTTTTGTAAGTTCAAGATCTTATAAGAATCTTAATAATATTCTTATAAGATTCTTATAAGAATCCTAATAAGATTTCTACCTGGGCTTGGTTGTTGAAGCGAAATAGCATACAATTATTGTAAAAAGAGTAAAAATGTACTTCAAAATCTAGCATCAAGGAGAAATTTCAGCACATGGAAGGACGAAAAACCATAGCTTGAATGTTTCAATCGATAACAAGTCTGAAACCAAACGAAGGATCCTGAAACGATTTGAATAGCTCTGACTATTTTCCAAAAATATGTCCACTTACTTACACAGATGACTGACTAGCTACATGTAGTATCTATGCCTTTCAGGCAGTAGCTACAAAAAGGGGAAAACAACTGGGGGGGAGGGAAGTTGGGACCCCCTGGACCCCTCCTCTGGATCTGCCCTTGACTAATGATATAAACATATCCTAAGTTCCAGAAATAACACAGGTAATCAACATAACAATACGATCCCCTGATGTACCACATTGCATATATTATTAACCTGCTATCGGGCCTTTGTGACAGTTCCTCTTGACATCTGAGGAGCAAATGCACATCACAACGACCCCTCCATCAATCCCCTCCAGTGTGGCAGGACCATTACACACAAATACATTCCTCTCTTCACACACCTTTTTTCCTGTATGTATATCTAATTAGTTATAAAATCATGAGTATTGTCAGCACTTAGAATATAATACTATTTGCAAATGGTTCTTACTTTGTAGCATCAAGACTTGAAAGCCAGTTGGGATCCATAGTCCAGAATGACTTGGTTGTTTCCAACACACAAAGCTCTTTGACCTTGAGAAAGCTCAATACAAGGTCTTGAATTGTAGGGCACATCTTAGCAACGTCAACTACCAATACTTCCTTATGTTCTGGGTTACAGGGCAGAGTTGATAAGGCCCGAAACAATGATGTTTCTTCTTTTTCCAAAAATATGCTTTCAGGTCTAAAATAAATAATAATAATATTAGTTATTAAATGCTTTAATAATTATCTTAAAACCTTGATAAAGTCAAAAGTTATGAGATTTTAACTTACAGTCAAACCAGCTCATGGGTTCCTATCAAGGTTCAAAGATTCATTGCATTATTGAAAGTTCAGTTCCCATCTTACCTTGAAGCTTTCATTAATGAAACTAATGTTGCAAATTTGAATAATGGGCTCAGATTAAAAGTTTAATTTTTCACAGATTCATGCAAAGTTAAAACTATTTCTACAATCGTAGCCACCATTTTGAAGTTATCTGTGTGGTGTATCATTGTGTTTAAAAATTCTTTTAACAAATGAACATTGATGTTTTAAGATAAAGGACAGGATTGAAATTTGCCATGTTCGTTTCATTAATGCAAGCTTCACAGCAAGATGGAAATCAAACTTCCAATAATGAAATTAATCTTTGAACCCTGATAGTAATGCCTTAGCTGGTTTGACTGTAATTGAGATGTTAAAACAATGATTAAATGCAAATCTTTGAAGCTAAACAAGCAGCAAATAATCCTATTGCACATTTGGATCATATATACATATCAAGGTGCATTTTTTAAGGTAGTCTCCAACCTTTTCTAGTGTGCATCCATTTCGTGCATCCATTTCATTTTTACCATACATTAGCCTTGTTTAGAAAAATTCTCAAAATAATATCATTCTTACTTTGGCTCCCTTTTTATAATCTGGCAAAAGATTTCATTATTCCAGGTAAAAGGTAAATTTTTTTTCACAACATGCTAAAATTTTTATTGTCTGACCTGGCCGGTTTTGTTTCAAAATTGACAAAATATACAGCTTTGTAAAAATGAATGGGGAAAAAAATCATTTTGACCTTTTTAGTTCCAAAATCAATGCAAAATAGGTTTTAGGGTCCCCAGAGATTACGAAGACAATTTCACAAGTTTTAAGAGAATGTATAAAGCTCTAGGACCCAGGTACCATGCCAAAGTGGGAGACTAGAGTATATATGCTAGCAGGGAACATGCACAACAAACTTTGCAAAGAATTGTATGGAAACAGCATAAAAACTACAACAGATCATTTTTTCTTTCTATATGATAAAACAAAATTAAAAAAGCTTTTTTTGCCTGTGCTTACTACAAGGCACTTTTATGAGTAACCTGAACCCACCTGCCTGAAGCACTATACAGTATTGGTACACCAGTTGAAGGACGGCTCCAGCACCAAACAGGAAAGCGAGACTCAATATAATGTAATGACATGCGATTGATATCAGAGTCTGTCAGTGAAGCTAAACAGACAAAATATTGTGACTGATTTGGACAGGTCTTAAAATTAACATTAGCATTGGCAACTCTCCATGTGTCATCAACATTCAGCCGTGATAGTTCACTTAACCAATCAGGTAATGTTCTGAAACTTAGTATGGTATTTACAGACTGATTATCATCCAGCTGTTCCTTTGAGATAGTTGCACTATAATTTACAGCAAACAGCAATGACATTGATGAAGGGTATGCATAACGTGTCAATGCATGAGCAATAATTGATTGTTCATCTTTAGGGGTGAACTTTAAGCCAAACTCGATCACTCTAAAGTCTTTGCAATGAATCTGGATTAGCTGTATCTTGGAAGCAATTTTCTTATTTGGAAGGAGCTTCTTAAGCTTTGTGCCTGATTTAGAAGCTTGATAGTAAAGATCTTGTATGCAGGTTTGTGGGATGTGGAGTTCTTGCTGGATTTCTGCATTTATTCCACCTTGAGTTAGATCTGGATTTGACTGAAAAACAGAGCTCAGTGGTGTTTCAGTAGAAGAATACATGGTAAGAAATGACACTCGGAAATTTGTGATGTAAAGAATTCCAGAAATTCCTGACTTGCTTTCTGTCATTGCACTGTATCTCAACACTTTTCTGGCACGGGCAACCATGATTTCCCCTGGAAGGAAGTTGGGTTCAGGAAGTTTTTCCTCTTCAAGTTGACTTGAAGGAAAGGTCTTAGCCATCTGTTTGATAGAACAGGTAAAACAAAAACATCAAAACAAAGTAAATATGAATTATTAAAACATTTAAAAGTAAAAAATCAAAATTTATCAAACAAATCATGTATATTTGTTATTTATTTTTTGCCCAAGTTACTCTAATTATTTTAATGGGTAGTTCCAGAAAATATCCATACCCCTACCACGGGTGGCATTTTGGAATTCCTAAGGAGAGAAGGGTTTATTAGACCAAGAATTCCGAGGGAAAGGGAGGCATCTTGGTCTGGAAAATTATTTCAAAGGATATGGTGGGAGAATTGAATTTGAGATATCTATGTGAAAAGAGCGGATGAACCAGCTGATCTTTGAAGTCTTTAGATCGCTTCGTAGGAATAAACACAACTCAAAAACCTAAAATTTGATGTAAATAACATAAAGTAAACATGATAAAGCTGCTTTGAAGAGAATGACCTAAAAGGAATATCATTTAAACCAGGATGGTACAGAGGCGAGTTTAAGTTGGATGAGGATGATAATGCAGTAGGTATTTTATGCCGGGAGGATGTACAATGAGGAAAGTCGGTGGTTTATGAACTATGTTTGACCCCTGCAGTGGCAGATGGAATAATTTAATTTAATTTTTAAAGGCCCGTGGTAGATTTTGACAAAAGATATTTACTACGAATTCATCTAAAGTACAGATTCAATTCCTGTTTAAGCATACCACTATGTATTTTGATCCACCACCATAAAGTTAATGTGTTTACTTTAAAATAATGTGATATCTTGCGGTTGTTTTGATGTCATTTGCTGCTTTACCAAAAAGCAACACGATTTTTTTTTTGTATTCTAATGTTTTTAGCACCTAAAATCTATAGCTGTGTGGTTTGGCTGCCTGTTCTCTATGTAGGGAATATGTATCCTTTGTGGTGAGGTATTTCTTGATTATAAAGCCTGCATTAAATAAGATCAGCGGTTATTCTGAATATTAAGTTGGAGACAATCGAAAACACATTTATTCACAAGTTCTGCTCTGCTTCATTTGTGCATTGTTTTGGGGAGCACAGAAAAATGTCGAAGATCAAGGATAGGTATATATGAAAAGAACAATGAAATTATGTATTTTTTAAAATCATTTTTAAGTTTTAAGACCTCTGGGCGAAGTTTCATTTGTAGTTGGTCTCCATTTGTCTTGCATGAAAATAGCAGTTATTTCTTTGTCTGGAAAGCTATTTAAGAGAATATATAATGATAATGGAATTCCAGGGGGGAGGGGGGGTACACGGATATGGAATTCCTTGGGCCAGGGGCCTTGAACCATTTCAGAATTTCTGAAGGCAAGGGGGGGGGGGGGGACGATACTGCCCATATGGTAGGAATATGGATATTTTCTGGAACTACCCAATAGCAAAAATAAACCGACACACATAGGCATTAATATTTAAGGGGTACTTGGATGAAAACGCCCTAATTTTTGAAATCCTGAATGATTGAAGTATATGTAATTACAATTATGAAAATCAGAGAAGTGAATATTTTAGCCTGGGAGCCACTTAGTGTTAAGATATTTTAGGTTAAAAGTGAAAAGAACAATAGGGTTGAGTAAATTACCTCATTTACTTACAAATTAGATGCTGAATAACATTGATAATCTTTTCCTCTACTTAATTTGACTGCGAAGGAAACATGTTGCTTGGCTACTATCTGGGCCATATAGATAAGTTTAGACAAGTTTCAAGTAATTTCCAATTTTCATTGATTTTTTATCAAGTACACTGTACCTATTTAATTGGCGGCATGTGATACACAGTGCCACCTTCAATCAATCACTTTGGTAATTTGGTGGCATTGATTGATAACCTCAGAAAATACATGTTTTAAACCAAATTTACTTTTTTTATGTTAATCATAGCCTGATGGCTCAATATATATTAAAGGATCGAAATTTATTCATGCTACTGTTGGGGCTTGCTCATATTCCAGTATAAAAGTACAATACCCTGATCCATAGACTCGTGAAATTAGTAAAACACCAAATAAATATTATCATCTAAATAAATTGGTATTACAAGTAGATGTATTAGAAATACACAGAACTTAAAAGGTAAGATTGGAGATCGATCTGAGTCGAAGAAATTTTGTGCTTGCAAATGATCAAATTCATGATCAAAGACGACAAAACAAATACAGGTCTAACAAGTCTTTGAGCTATAAGAAATATTGACCAAATGGGAGAACGTATAAGTTTAAGCTTAACTTATAAATGTCATGAGCAAACTAAGTCACTTGTTAACTGCTGGAATGGTTGCTCCATTGATCGGGCTGACAACTGAGGTCTTTCACTCAACCAACAGGAAAATCTTGTTGAGTGTATCTGGACCATCTACACACTACACATACATTCAAACAACCAATAAACCCAAGAGTAAATGAGTGAAACTTTTTGACTTACGATAGGTCCACTCCAGAAGAAAACCGTAACACTGTTTCTTGGCAGTCAACAATCACCAAATCCACAACGTAGTTGATGAAGAACAAGGACTCAATGAACAACCATGACAGTGATCATTCTTTCGAAGACACAAGTTTTGAAAACCCTAATTCTATAAGCCTTATTCAGAGATCTTCTTAGAATCTAGTGAAATCATCGAGAAAACATAGCAAATTTTAGATTTACTTGCCACACTTTGCAACCAACAACCATCTTGAATAACTGAATATGCAGGAAACTGGTAGACTAGGTACTAATCGCTGAAACAGGATATTAAATATATATTTTTCATATTGGGGAGGGGAGGGTTGATTTATGTTAGGAAAAATAAAATTATAAGTAAATTCAGAATAAGCAAAACTAATATTTTAAGATCTTTTCAAATATAAGTATCTCTCATGAGCCCCTCGGTTTGATTCGACGTCTATAATTTGGTATTTTAGATTGTATCAAAAGATAATATGTTTTATAATTTTTTTCCCTCCCCTGTGAGAGTAGTTATTGATTGTTCCCTTCACGTGACTGGAGGCTTGATTGACATTTGATTTGATACTGCCCGTGAACGTTTTGATCGCAGGAAAGCTCCGCGTCGCCTTTTAGAACTCGTTCGGCCATTGATTAATTCTTTTTTCGGTAGAAATAGGATTTTTAGTCATGGTTGTGGGACCAGAAGATCAGCAGGAAAAGTCCGACGAAGGTAATATCACTTTTTATAGTATGTTTGTATCATAAACTGTGAGGGAGTGTAAGCTTTAATACTTATTCGACTGTATTCATTGGTTAGCTTTCCAAAACTTTGGCTGACAAAACAAGCTGTAAGCTATAAGTTATCTTGTGTAAGCTATGATTATCTAGTTTCTTACTAAATGTTTGGTAACTAAGGGAGAATAGTTTATTATTTCCTTCTGAATAATTAGTTTCTGAAATTACTAATAAACAGCTTCCATCCCCAACACACGAGTAGCTCTCTAGACTCTTAATTTCTATCATATTTGCGATGATTAATGCAGAAATAAGTCGTATCCAAAGTGTAGTTATAATTCCTATCTTATTACAATTTTGAGCAAGCTTATGACTATATTTTTTGCTGGGGTAGGGAGAGAAATATTAGTGAACCGGAAAAGACCGCCTGCATAGTGAGAACAGGGGATTATTACATTTATCTAGTGCTTACAGTAGATTTAGTTGCTAACTATAACTTCTCTTGAATGCTCACCCGAACTACTATCTTACAGTGATTGCAATACTCTTTAATTTTCTTGAATACAGGAGATCGTTTTCGAATCTAATAATCAATATGTTTGGGTATTATTAATTATTATCATAAATTGTTGTGGAAAATGAATATACAGTAAAAAAAAATTGTTTCCACCTCAATTCCCCTAAATATATTTAGAACATAGAGTTCTTCCAACACAAACACAAAACATTTTGATACCAGATTTTCTTTAATGTAAAAAAGGTAATCATTTTTCTGTGGCGAACTGAATAATTTAAGATATTCTCTTTTCCATTATCTGTATACATTACATATAATTAGTACAGAGGATACTTAAGTTTGCATTCTTTAGATGCACAAGTCAAATCAAGGAGGTGTGACGGAACAAATAACAAACCTCCTGGTCCAATCATGACTCAGTAATTCTGTTTACAACAGATATTTTATTAGTTTGTTTTGATTGTTTGAACGTGTAGTTAGGTTGAGTGTCAATTGTTGCTAGGGGGCGGAGTCAATGTTTCACCCCCATATTGAATTGGTATGACTGCACTATCTACTGGTCTTTGCTTTTTATGCAAACTCCCTCCACCGCAGTGGGAACAACAACAAATGGTTTATAAACTACGATTTTAGACCTTGCTAACCTCTTTGAGTTCCCAATAGCTAAGTAAATTTAAAGGGAAGCCTGGGGCATAAATGCTAATAAATGTTTTGTAAACATAAGTATTGATCAAAATCTATGCACATCAAGTTTTTGTTTTATTTGACTAATAAGGTTGATACAGGTTTCAGTAGGGCTTATATTTTCATTTGCAATCTGCCAGCTTTAGCATAGTTTTAATTTGTTGAAGATGTTTGTATATGACTTGTATTTTTATGAACATTTAGATAATTTAATTCTTCTCCGCAGCAGTGAAGACAGTGCTGAAGTCTTTGGATGACCCAGAAACTGCCGGTTTAATTCTAGAAGAACAAGCAAATGCCTTGAAGAACATATTGGGTGACCCTTCTGTTCTCAAGCTTATCCGTGCACATGACAAGCTAGAGGAGGGACGCAAGCAAGTTGAAAATCAAGATACATCACAGCTTGCCAAAGAGGTGTTGGAAGAATTAGAGCCAAAAGTTTCTACAGATAACAATGCAGAAGAATTGTCAGGACTTTTGCAAGAACCACATTTCTTGGTATAGTACATTAAAGCCCAGAAACATATGTACATTCTGCAATAGCAGATTGCAAGCTGATCACACCAAAATTAACGCTCATGATCTGCTTGTAATTCAGTACCATTGCCACATGAAGTAGCTAAGTAATTTTTTATCATTATATTTATAATTATATATTTTCTTTTACACTTTGAAGGCATTATTGGAGTCACATAATGCAGTTGCTTTCAAAACTTATGATTCACCACCTCCTTATTCTGGAATTGAGAATTCAAATGGCTATGGAGGAGGAGAACCAATACGGATGGTTGGGCTTCACAAACAAGCCAATGAACATTTAGTAAGTTTTGCTGCAGGTAGAATTTACACTTCAATGGGTTATTCTTACAAGCTAGACATAAGGGTGATAAGGAATTAAATGTCCCCAAAAGCCAATGAAGGTTTTATTGAAGTCCTGGCAAATTATATTTACTATATATTGAATTACGAATTACGATTTTGAATATGTACTCTAGGGAATTGTGAACATGAATTTTCTTTTTTACCTGTGTACAATACTGCAATAGGCAGAGGAACTTTGTACTAAATCTGGAAGGCTTCAGAAGACATTTGATCACTAATCACTTAACTGTTTATTATTATATGACACTTTATTTTAAGACCCTGAGTGTTGGTCCACCTGAGCTTTGAATAGGTGCTCCTACTTGAGGCTCAAAAAAAATATGGCTGCCTTGACTTGCAGTAACACACAACCAGTGTTTTTACCAGGCTGTGCCATTGTGGGATTCACATTATATTGTCAAGGCAAAAGTCCACATGAAATGACAGGAATTGAACATAGCTAACATTAAAAAAATTTAACTAAATTTATCTCGACAAGAGATCTGGGACTAGTCTGTGTTAACTGACCTTATTTATTGAAGGCTCAACTATGGCTGCCAAGGGAAAGTTTAAATTGTGTTAACATAACCAATAAAACTGTCTTACATTGATTTGATTTGTGAAGAGATTATTATTATTTGTTTTAAGATTTTTTAAATGGCCCATCCAGTTTTTTAAATGGTCTGTGTTAAAGATTTGGATTGGTTGGCCCTTTGACCCCCTGTAAGGAAATTCCTGGTCAAAACACTGCAAAACTAGCATTGTAATAACCTCTCTGTATATCATGATTTCCAGAGAAAGAAAACCAATATTTAGTTCACTTTGTTCAATCTATGCAAATGTGAGGAATTTTGTGTGATGTTTGATAAAATCATCATTACCATACCTCTAGGGTGATCAGAAGATAAATTGTGTGATTATAATGATTAATAATAATAAAGTGTCATTAAAGCATATGTCAACTGTTAACGCACTTGAGATTGAAAACTTTGAATTGTCTGCATTCACAGGGTGTGACACTGAAAGTTGATGATGGGCAACTTGTGATATCAAGGATTATCCATGGTGGCATGATTGACAGACAAGGTAAGCTATGTGTCAGTCATTTTTTGTAGTGAAATGTTGTACTGTATAGCTGATACTTTGAATGTCTAAAGAGAGAAAAAGTTCAAAGATAGAAATTATTTTTTGTCAAGATAGGCTTGCCAGGCATTACATGCCTTGAGCAAGCTACTGGAAATGATGTAACCTGAGTATCAGTCTCTGATGGGAGGACAGAGAGAGGGGAAGAGCCTGACACAGAGACTATACTGGATGCCGTCTGCCCCTTTTGGCTTGTGTGATGCTCCCCCACCATATAAGCCAATTACATTTTCTGTTGGTTTGGAGAATGACTTGTCACAACTGTCAAAAAGTTGTCCTTAACTGCCATGGGAGAATTGCCCTATTTCACTAATGGAATCACATCAAAACAATCTGTTGTTTAAATGCAAAGGATCACGGTCAAATCAACGCAAATTCACCAAAAAACTTTCTTAAGGCCCGTATCAATCCACGAAGAGTAGAGGAATAGCCAGCAAATGCTCAGAATATCTTTTAGTACATATTAACAGATATTATATCTAAAAAGCAGACCATTTTAGATTAAACTGTTTCGCTTGGATTAAATTATGTTGAATTTTATATTGAGTTTGGCAAAATTTCTATCCCCACATAAACAAGCAATGACGTCATAGTGAAATAGGGCAATTAGAAATTCCAAAGTGTTCCAAGCTAAGCAATAAAATATGGATTTTGAAGTTCTATTATTCATCTTTGTCATTTTAATGGGCACATTTTTTTGAAGGTCTCCTCCATGTTGGAGATATCATAAAAGAAGTTAATGGGAAAGACACTGGTGGAAATGCTGAAGAACTTCAAAATTACTTGGTATTTCTCTTTCTTGTACTTTCTTGTCAGTAATATCTGTCTATAAATCTAGCCTGCAAAGCAGGTGTTCTTGCAGTTTTGGGGGAACTTTGGAACGTAGGAGCAAGAATTGAAACCGAGCAAAAAAGAAGTGAAGAGGGAGGGGACGGGAAGGGGAAGAAGGGAACGCCTGCCAGCTTCCATTGTTATTTTGATAAACGCCTTCTAATTAGATATGCTTGATCAAAACTCTAGCTGTCAAAAGGTGATGAATTTTTAAACATCAAAGTTCAAAACCATAGGGTCAAAACATTCCAAACTAGCTATTCTATAATTATCGATTTTTTAATTGCTGTTTAAAGTAAATTTCTGAGTTCCAAGTAACCCAGGAAAACAGGGAGATCTGTCATTTGAAAATTTGTTCAAGCCTTCTTGAAGAAAAGATTCCCTGCAGATTGTCCTTGCCGATATTTGAGATAAATTAAGAAAGTTAGGCCAATTGTATAACATCATCAAAAATAAAGCCATTCAAACTCCTACCCCATCCAAGAGGGGATTGATTGAAGACAACAAAAGTAACGTGTTCAATTCGTCGCACGCACATTAGTCGCTCAGCTACCAATATACCGTTGAGGAAACTCTCGTAAAGCACATTGCCTACACGAATTGGAATGCGGCATCCGAGGTATTCTTCGACACCCTGAGATGATTCGAATACCTCCAAACGAAAACCGCCTTTAGATTTAAATAAATCTAAACCCAAAACTTTTCAGTGTCGTTCACCTTATTACTGGACAGGCCGGATGGCTAGTCCAAATGCACGATCGGTTTTGATTGATTGCTGTCCATCAAAAATATTGAAGCCGAGCCAATCAGAAGCCTTCGTTCGCCCACGAACGAGTTCTTCAAAATAACAAGGGATGCTGGCAGGCGTTACCTTCTTTCCCCTCCCCCTCCCCCCATGTTCCCATTTTTTGCTAGGTCCTATTTTTCTCACGGGCCTCTGGTCGAAACAGGAACCCCAAACCCCGATTCTTCCTCTCAAATCCATCAAAAGAATGCCTGCTCTGCAGGCTAAGACAAATCAAGTCATTTGGGTTAGAGATGCTTACAGTCAAACTGACTCATGCTTTGCTACACTCTACATTTATCCATGTTTCAATGAATCAGTTTGTTAATCAAACTTAGATTTCCATCTTGCTGGCTTTGAAACTTGCATTAATGAAACAAGCATGAAACAAGCATTTCAATCCAGACCTATTATCTGTGCTAGAAATTACCTTTAAAAAATATTGTTCATTTGTGAATGACATTTTTAAACAATTAATTAACCAATTTCTTCCAGTTCTCCATGGTATGTCCTTCTGTTTACCACTGTTTTTGTCATCTAGCCTTTCAAAATATTGTGAACTCTCAAGGCATAGCCAAGGGAGTCCACAACATATTTTGATGCTTCAAAAGTGCATACACAGTATATGCATTTGTTTTTGTAAGCCAGATTAGAGAATATTTTATCCTTGATAGAAATGCATTAGTGAGTTTAACTAAAATTGCAATCTCCTTTAAATAAACGTGCATACACTGTATATGCATTTGTTTTTGTAAGCGAGATTATATCTGGGGATTGCACTTTACAGCTCAATTTGCTAATATCGTTCTTTCACTTGTTTTAGAGCAAGTCAATGGGCAAAATAACCCTCAAAGTTCTGCCAAGTTACCATGAATCACCAGCACTTTGCCAGGTATGTAAGTTGCACTTGATAACAAACCAAACATGAGTTGGTATATTTCAAACTCATTACCAGTTGAGTGCTAATTTAACCCTTTGAATCAGTCTTTGGCATATTTAACGGTAATTCGATTTTCTCTCTCTACTTAATTGAATTTCAAGCTCTATTTGTAGAGTATCCTCGGTGATCGTATGTGATGCAGACCTTGATGAGGCTCTAAGTCTTTATCTAAATTTGGATATAACTTTATCGCTGATAATGTTGTCCTCATTGGTAGTCTTTATATAAAGAATACTAGTGTAAAGTTCTTTATCGGATATAAAGATCTTCCTTATTAGTATTCTTTATATAAAGAATACTAATGAAGAGGACTTTATTGGGTAAAAAGGTCCATGCCCGTGATGTGTATGGTGGCTCCAATTGGACCAAAGGCTTATGAATTATTCATGGTGCAGCATGGTTTTCCAGCAGGAAGGAAACTAGATCATTCAGCACATTGCATTATGATCTTTCTTTTACCAATTTGTAGGCACTTTCAATTTTGAATGAATGGATTTTTTACTTCTTAATTATTTGTTAGATTCTGATGTTTATAACAATTATAGTAATATAACAGTTTTTTAATGCTATTTTTATAACGTTTCTACTAGTTTAATTGTTTTTTTTTAGGAGATCATGGTTTTTTGAAAAGTTTTATTTATGTATAATTGTGTTTAATTTGGCAACATAACATTCAAAATGTTATTATTAAATACATATTATTATTAACATAACACAGTAGACACTGCGGGCAATCAATTTATAGTCACCCTATTTATCAACCCATGGCATATATTATTGAAACTGTAAACTACTCTGCACTAAACTAGGCCAATGAGGAGCAAGTTAGGATAATTATTAAAACAAAATATTTGTACTCCCAATGTAAATCATATTGGACCACATTGTAGAATGATTGAAAAGTGTAAGTATTGATGCTTGTACCTGTCTTCCAGGTTTATGTCAGGGCACACTTTTCATATGACCCTACTAAGGATGATCTCATTCCTTGTGCTGATGCTGGACTAGCATTTGAAAAAGGTGAAGTGCTTCAGATTGTCGATCAAGAAGATCCAAACTGGTGGCAGGTATAATTTACTACAGTCATACAATACTGTACCTAATTAATGTTTCCATATATTTAGATCTATGGGAGAATTGCACCAATAGGATGCAGTAAGGAATAAGAAGTGGAGAGCATTGCACTTACGATAATCTATAATGTTATTTATTGGGACCTCTAAATTGACGATATTGATGATACAGTTGCCATCTTGCCAGGGGGCAAAACCAAACAAAGATGACGGGAAATACATAGAGTTTTGTGTGTCTTTCTTTTATGGGTAAATGTGATGGATGTGTAGCTTTCTTGTGGTGAGCTGTTAAATATCAATTGACATTATTGCTGTAACAAAGCTTTATTTGCCTTCTGGATGTGATGTTTTTCTTTTATGGGTAAATGTGATGGATGTGCCATCTTATTTCATCTTTTGTTGAGCTTTCTTGTGGTGAGATGTTAAATATCAATTGACATCATTGCTGTAACAAAGCTTTATTTACCCCCTGTATGCCTTGTGATCCAATATGGCTGCCGCATGCAGGTAGTTGAAGTAGCCTATTTTTTTACTATAAGTGGAAGTGTGTAAAAACTTTTGACTTTTGGCAGAGAACAAGGTAATGGTTCATATTTATTTTTTCAGGCAAAACGAGTGGGCAGTAACAAGGAGGCAGGGATCATTCCAAGCCAAATATATGAAGAAAGGTATGTCTTATCTTTTATCCAAAGCACTATTAAATGGGGGATATTAATTGGGCGTGCGGAGAGCAATAAATTTCGAGAAGATAAGATAAATGGGAAGATAAATTTTGTAACTCCTAGCGTGCATGTAATATTCTGTTTGTTATATAATTATCCATAAAATAAACTTAATAAGCTTTTTTATTATAATTTTTTAGTTATTTTCGCATGTGGAAAAATCCATTTTTTGAAAAGGAGAAATAAAAGCATTTTATGGCTAATTATAGAATAAGCATAATACTGTAAATTTTTCTATTAATGATTTAGGAGAAGAGCTGGGGTGAAAAAGCCTAAATCAGGAGGTGGTTTCTGTAAGTATATAGACAAAAATACACATGACATTATTACATCATTGGATTTCCATGCAATAAATGCACAATTTTAAATGCACAGACTTTGAGATACGATTTTCAGAATACATTTGCATGGTCATTGTCGGGTCCGTGTAACACTCCACAAAGAGCTTTTCAATTTAGTTAGCGTGAATTGGACATATGAAATTTGCCTGATTTTTGAATTTTCATTTTTTATGATCATGTCGAAATTCAAAAATTATCTCATCAATGTCAATTTTCGAACTCAAAAATTAAAAATTAAAATAAATGTTTGAAATGACTTTACTAAATTCTGATTTTGTACTCTGAAAACGAACTTTGGAAAAATATCCTGTAGACAGGGGGAGGTGAAGATTAGGCGGACTGATGGTAGGTGGGTCCACTAACAACAACAATAATAATAAAAACATAGAGGGAGGGGAGGCACCAAGAAGGGTGTTACTAAAACGAGTAACGCAGAAGAGTAACGAGTAAACAGAGTAACCAGAAAATGAGTAACATGAATTCTTTTATACATTGAAAAATCTGAAATAAATAATTAGTTACAATAATTAATCATATTTTGTATTCTCTCTTCTTGGTGCCTCCCCATTGTCAGCTTAGTTGACTTTCAGAACGAACTCAAGGTCCATCATTTAGAATTGAGGATTCAAAATCATATTTTGATTAGCGTTACCCATGAGAGAGAGAACCATGAAATATGAATTTTTCATTCATCTTTAAATTTATTATAAATGCTACTAGTTGAACTCATGACTGAATATGTAATTCAACATCTACCTTGTACTCAGACCCTGCTACGAAAATGCTAACCAAATATAGCAGTTATTATGGATGCATGCAAATGAGATGTAAATGAGACAACCACTACGTTTCAAGTGCTTTTTCAGAGACTACAGAGAGAATAACAAGATTTCCTTTAACAACTACTTAGAAGGCGTTGACTGGTCACCTGTCCTTGAAGCAGATGAAGTAAATAATGCTGTTAATACCTTACACGAAATCATTAAAAGAGCTATGGACGAGTGCTTTCCATTACGATCTGTAAAATTATCGTCGAGAGACCCAGTCTGGATGTCCCCGCTGTTAAAATTCTTGCTAAACAAAAGATCTAAAAAGATGTGCAGAAATCCTAACAGCGACGTACAAAATTTAAACAACAGAATCTCTGAGTTAATCAAGGAAAACAAAACGAAACTTGGCTCTGGAAAGATAGGATCAAAGACATGGTGGAAGAGAGTGGATATGTTATCTAATAGGAAACAAAATCCTCGACCTTGCTTGGACGCTGATAGTACTAACAGCTTAAATGAGTATTTCTGTAATCTCTGCACAGATGATGATTATGTTGGTCCAACTAATTTATCACATGACACTAGCAATCATGCGGTAGTACCACCAACTTTATCTGTTATGGAAGTATTTAAAACTTTAACTAACATACAACGAACTGCAACCGGGCCAGATCAAATTCCGTTCTGGGTCTGGAAAGATTTCGCAGATATATTTGCACCTGTGGTAACAAGATGCTGGAATCTATCATTAAAAACATCTATTTGGCCGGACATATGGAAAAAAGCGAACATCAATCCGCTACCTAAAGTAGATATCCCTACCAGTAATGCAGACTACAGAGGTATCAACATTACCCCTGTCATTGCAAGACAGTTTGAAAAAGCGGTTTACAGAAAATTTTGCAGAGATAGATTTGAAGAATATATGAATAATAACCAATTTGCTTATAGGAGAGGAGGAAATTGTATTAACGCTTTGATTAAATTACAACATCGTGTCTTAGCTGCCTTAGATGATACAACATGTAAAGCTGTGAGAGTCTTTAGTATGGACTTTTCCAAAGCCTTTGATTACGTTAATCATCATAAACTTTCTGAAAAACTCAAACAAATGCCGCTGAACCCATACTCAATCAATTGGTTTATGAATTTCTTATATAATCGGAAACAGCGAACTATATGTAACAATCATTTAACAGTTTGGAAAAACATAAATAGAGGGACATTACAAGGAACAGTTAGTGGACCATATCTATTCAGTATTTTTATTAATGATTTAGAGATATTTGATTCCTCCAGTCCTGATGAGGAAGTGTTAATCAAATATGCAGACGATAGTACTATTGTATCTCCTGTTTTCTGTGTTAATGGAAATCTAACTGATAATTCAGTCAGTTATGTTAATTCTTTCATGTTATGGTCCTCAAATAATAGTATGTCATGTAATCCTACTAAGTGCAAAGAAATAATTTTTACTAAGAAAGGAATGGACCAATTTAGTTTTCAGCCTATTTCTAATATTCCTCAGTGTAGCAGTCTTAAAATCTTAGGTATTACTTTCCAGAGTGATAGTAGATTTGACCTTCATGTAAAAGATACCATTATAGCTATAAACAAATCTTTATTTGTTATAAGATCCCTTAGGAAGGAAGGATATATACAAAAAGAAGTTGACCATTTATTTTCAACAATTGTTATATCAAAACTAATTTATGGTCTTAGTGTTTATGGAGCATCACCTCCGGAGCTTACCACCGTACAAAACTTTTTAGATCGCTGTTACAAACGAAATTATACAACATGCCATTATAATATTCAGGATCTTTTAAATAAATTTGACACAAGGTTATATAAGAAATCGGTTAGTAGTGACCATCCTTTGCATAGCATAGCGCCTAAAATACAAACGTCCAAATATAATTTAAGGAAATCATATTTTATTAGACCTAGAGTTAATTCTCAACGTTTTAAAAACTCATTTGTAAATAGAATAATCTTTAGTAACTAGTAATCTTTTAATCAGTTTTTAGTTTTATGATTATAATCATGTTAATGATATGTATTTTATCATTTAATAAAGACATTATTATTATTATTATTAGTATTATATCGGCCCAAAAGGACATCTCATGGGCTCCACTGTAATAAAAGCTATTGGGTTGATCCAGGAATTCTTAATAGAGGGGTCCACACGTATACTTCATAAAAAACGTACTTCAAACTTGTGGCATAACTAAGTAGAACTATTCCATCCTTTCTGTCGACTATTTTATTATTCACAAACTTTTTACATTTCATTACTGCGCAGTGTGTGGTAGCAAGAAGAAACAGAAGATGATGTACACATCTGCCAAAAATTCTGGTTAGTCCAATCTATATGTGTAAAGATGTTTCCATGCATTTACTGTGCCGAAATATGATTTATTTAATCTCGACTTGAAATTACTGCTTCGTGGACATTCAAAATCTGTCTCTGTAAGGTGAAGTCCTGTAACCACAAAAAACGATACAGTTATCATGACCCTTTGACATATGCTTTCTTTTCTCAGAATTCGACAAACACGAACTAACTTTGTACGAAGAGGTAGCAAGAATGCCGCCATTCAATCGCAAAACTCTTATCCTGATTGGTGAGTTGAATATTTCTTTCGTTGATTTGTTGATTGATCATTTGAAAGCCAAATCTTATCTAGTAAACCGTTTGTTAATTTAAGTTTTGTAACTACAGCTTGGTATAACAAGTTAATAAGTTTCTTCTTTAACAAGCGCGCCTGAGTGTGTGGGAGGGGAGTGGAAGGGGTACGTCGGACGTCAATGACAATGTTTAGTAATAACTATGGATGTTAATCTACGCAGTCAGAGAGGATATAGTAATAGAATATACAGTTGGAATAATAGTGCACATACAATTTAATTATAGTCTATTTAAACACTAGCCTGGAATGACAGTAAATTAATGCATGCATGATTTAATTGCTTTGGAATAGGTGCCCAAGGTGTTGGTCGTCGAACATTGAAAAACAAACTTATAATGTCTGATCGAGCAAGATTCGGGACAACTGTTCCTCGTAAGTGTATATAATATGGCTTTTTCCCCTGTATCCATCAAATCTATTTTCCGGTTTTCGGAAGTATTTTTCTTACTTTTTCTTGTCGTTAAAGGTGGAGGACTTTAAATCGTAACTGGCTATTTTAACTTGCATTTGAAACAGCAAAAGATATACTTGATAATGCAATGCATACACCTACTTGCAAGAAGGTTTTTATACAAGAATAGAACATTAGTAATTTAGTAAGAAAGGAATACATTAAAAGACAAAAGAAAAAGTTCAACTTCAGTGATTTTCTTTTGTTTTTTAATATAATTCCTATCCACTAAATCACAATGTACTATTTTCGTACGACATCGTTCTTGCAAGTCGGTGCACACCCCTCAACTAACGTGCTGATATCACTATGAATTGCCTATTAATAACGCACACTGGTTCTCTTGTGTCTGTCGATTTTCTAGATACCAGCCGACAGCCTCGCGAGGGAGAACAGAATGGACAAGGATACTTTTTTGTAACTAGAGAGGAAATGGAGCGTGACATACGCGCTGGTAAATACATCGAGTATGGAGAGTACGATGGTAACCTGTACGGAACTAAAATCGATACCATTAGGGAAATCATGCGATCTGGAAAGATGTGCTTTCTGGATGTCAACCCAACGGTATGTTGTGTTAGACAAAGTAACTGTATGTTGTACAAATCTTGTGGCGGGGAAATGTGTGTGAATTTAATAGATAACAGGAAAAATGTTTTGTCGACGAGACGGCTCCTCGCCATTTTTCAAAAATGCCTTCACTGCTATATTTGCCTGTAGGTGAAAATATCAACATCAGTCGTAAATTGTGACCAATGAGCTCCACGGATTTCTTATGTTCTTATAGTTAATACCATAATATTAGCCATTAATACTAAATTACTTCATTTACCCGTGGCTAATTTCATACTGTCTTTTATTGGTCATTCCAGGCGCTGAAAGTCCTTAAAACACCAGAATTCATGCCATACATCGTTTTCCTTGCTGCTCCAAAGTTTGAGACATTAAAAGAAATAAATCAACAAGCCCTTTCAAAAGGCACAACAAACAAGAAGCGATCGGTAAGTTACTTATATTTGTACCACAGGAAGCGTCTTTTGGTTTAAATTATTTCAATGTCCGTGCATTCGACATCTTATTATCCATACAGCATGTTTCCTGTATTCTCGTACACGTGTCTGTATAGCAGAAACGAATCGGTTGTCATTGTATTCGCTATAACGCCATTGCTTCTTTTAATGTTTTCAGGACGAAGAACTCCGAAACGTAGTGGCCGAATCGGAACGCCTCTACAATTTATACTCTCATTACTTTGACTTGACCCTCGTTAATACTGATATGGATGCAACCTTTCAAAAACTAGATGATGCTATCGACGCTCTTAGCACTGAACCACAATGGGTTCCTGTTAGTTGGGTCTATTAATACGAAAACTAATTTTCATCTAAAGACTTCGTTTGATAGAAATAAATGTAGCTTCTTTTCTAGAAAATACTTTTTTTTCGTTGTTTGGCCTGCGCATTAGTGTTGTGTAGCAATGTAATCTTCTAGTTATGATCTTTGAGAAAATTAAGAAAGATCGCATATCTAGTAACTATTTTTCAAAATCTTAATTGTTTCTTGTAAAAAGTAAATCAAGTCTAAGTCATTAGCAGTGTCTGTGATAATAACTGGGACTTCGCCAGATTTAAAACGCAAAGCCGTCTAAAATAAATTGGGATTTTTAGATCCTACTGCGGCTCGTTCTGATGTTAAGGTGTGTTTGTTGAATAGGCCATTTTGCACGAATAGATAACTTGTTTCCGTCTCCTTTTACCAAGCAGTTGTGTTAAAATCAACCATACAAAAGGCTATGAAGTGAAAGCCTATGAGTTTACTACATAATTAGTTTATGTAATGCATGATATAAATAACAGGTATATATAAAACATACACTAGTACAACATGAATAAAAAGTTTGAAACCCAATTAATTTTCTTATTCCAAACACCTCATTCTGTATTTGAAGTATTCAATGGGTGGATTCGGAATAACCTGATATAGTCTCTCAAGACTTTCGTGAGCAACAGTGCATAAAACAAGTATTTATTTTTTTACGGAGGAAGAAAAAACCTGAACACATAAACAATCTGGTCCACTCGCATTGGATCGCAAGTGGTAGCATCTAATTATTGATATCGCGATAGCGTAGCGTTAGATAAATAAAATAAAAACAACCAACGACAAAGCTTTTGGATCGATTCTATGCATGGGTCAATAATACTAACTCCTTATATCTGCTGAAAAGATAAGTTTTATTTCGTAATATTGCCTATTCCACCTCGGTCTGTTGATCATATTCCTGTACCTTGCATCCTAGTCCTGTACCTTGCATCCTATTCCTGTACCTTGCATCCTATCCTGTACCTTGCATCCTAGTCCTGTACCTTGGATCCTATTCCTGTACCTTGCATCCTAGTCCCGTACCTATTCGTTTTCCAATTATCCTATTCCTGTACCGATTGGATCCTAGTCCTCTACCTTTGATCCTATCTCGTGGCTTGACTTCATGTCAGTATGCTGTGTGATGTGCAACTGCGTATACACTTATTTCAATAAAGTTAGTTACCAAAAACGAAAGCTGAGATAACTGAGCATCATGGGAAACTTTTCATATCAAAAAAGCATATATATACAAAGCTTTTTTAATACAAACTGCAGCTCGATGATGCTCAGAAGAGGTGAGACTGTAACCGGTAAAAGATTCGAAAGTCCATGAACAGTTATCAAGCGGTCGAACGTGTAAAATGAATCTACCCATAACCCTTGTCGGCCTCAGCTTTATAGCTTTCAGGTGACTAATTTTATTGAAATAAGTTTATGTGGTAATCAAGAAAGGTCCCCAACCATGCAGCTGCCCAGGCCTACTGTTTCGTTGGAAGGGTTGCCTCATTGCCTCATGGATATGAAAGATCTGGACTATTGAGAATAAACACTTTTACAATATAACTTCGCGTGCGCTGATTGGTTATTTTCTATCATGATCACTCTCTCACGTGGCGTGACAGAAAAAATCTGACTCAAAAATCTGACAACAAGTGATATTTCTTCGAGAGACGAGATTTTGATTTCCAAATGGATTCATAGATTTCCGGTAGAAATAACGCTTGGTGGGAGATGTCAAAAATGAAGAAAAAATAATGTTTAAAAGAGAATTTTGTAACCGTCAATCGCTGTAACATGATCACTCTCTCACGCGGCGTGACAGAAAAATCTGACTCAAAAATTTGACATCAAGTGATATTTCTTAATGCTTTTATGTGTACTGTATATAGGCAGTTTATTTGGCTTATTCGAGTGCTTCACCATTTTGAAATAAAAGGTTTCAGTAACTCGATATATGGGAGCGGTACTGGAAGTATTTGTGGCATGAAGCCCGTTGATAAAACAGCTCAAAAAATCTGAAACCGCTGTTTATTTTATTTGAGGTGAGTGTTCCGATCCACGAAGTCAACGAAAATATAGAAATTTGGTGTGAGTAAAGCACGGCGTGGGTTTTATAGTAAATCAAAGCGTTTCTACGAATATAGAGACTTTTTTACGTCAACATGATGTGACGCCCCCCGGAAAAAATCTGAC
Organism: Actinia equina; assembly: GCA_011057435.1. Lineage (NCBI taxonomy): Eukaryota > Metazoa > Cnidaria > Anthozoa > Actiniaria > Actiniidae > Actinia > Actinia equina. The sequence continues at coordinate 204,488 of WHPX01000023.1, forward strand.
ACTAGATCCGAAAACCTGACTCAAAAATCTGACTCTAAAACCTGACACCAACTCTGGTGCTTGTCATATATTGGATCGATTAGACTCGGGTCCAGATAATCTCCATCGTAGAAAACATTCGTAATCAGAAATCGGAAAAGAAAGGATTGTAGTGTTTACAAATCACTTATATAACTCCGACTATCGCCGTATACTCGGGTCACCATACTCTCAATGAAATGAGCCAAGTGTCATTTGTTATCATCTTAGTTCATTGGTACTCTCTCGAGAAGCTTCACGAGCTTACCATGGGTTACCTTTGATTGTTATTGTAATAAAACAAAAACAAACTGAAGTCAATTTGTTAATAAGAGGTCAGTCAATGGAAATTTATGAGTATTTGCAAAACTCAACTTTTAAATTCTAATTCGATCTAGAAAGGCTTAGATGAAAATTACGCAGTGTAATTCTAGTACAGCCCTATCACATTGTGGAGTTTTTATATTTTATTTGATGTGTTAACTGAACGAATATAATATGGTCCAGCCAGTTAGCAGCAATATCGGCGACTCGACTCACCTATGGTATATGACGTACATCACAATACCATACCAACTCATGGGATACTGATCAGTGCACTGAACTGGACCATCGTGTTTGGCAAGTAAATTGAATCATTTTAAGATCAACTACTGACACAAAACTAACCTGGAGTAGAATCGCTCTCCCACTCTTGATGTCTATAAAAAAAAATAATAATAATAAAAGGAAGGAAAAATTATTGAAACATTTCCAAGGTTTGGCGTCGTAGGTGGCCTGATGGGCTGATTCGCATGTAGAGGCACCTGAAAAATAAGGGGAAGACGAGGAACTGTTTTTCTAGTACAGATGTTTATTGATTCGCAACCCACTTAGTTTGACGCCATCGTATAAATAGAAAGATCGCTCCCCTACCCACAATAATTTACATTAACGTACTTCTAAAGATGTGACACAGGAAATATGATTAAGGAATATCACAGTACAGAGACATGAGCAGCGTTTTATGTTACTTTTATAAAATATTTTTGAACGATTTTTTGCAAGCGTATCTCCAGGTGCTCTTTTTATTCCTTGTGTCACGACCTGTCGTAGATTTAATAAGAGGGCAGGCCGTGTGAGTCACGTGACCTGCCATATTGGTGACAGTCATCGTAACCATTCAAGTCAAGATACTTAATTTAATCGCTTTAATTTGTCTCGAAATTTTTCAGCTCATTACTACATGCATAGAGTTAGCTTAGGCCATTTAAGACTGAAATACAACTAAAGAATAATAGCCACTACATAAATTTTATTAAATTTTCGTCAGGAATTATAAATATCTTGAAAAAAGAAAATTATACCAATCACATTCACGGTGGATTAAACAACCTTTGAAGGACATAATCACGTGACTGTTACTGACTGGCAAAAAAAAAATTGGATTTGGATAGCAAAGTAATTAAAGAAAATCACTAGGCATAAGCATAAGGTAGAATTACCAGAATTATCATTGTTTCTTAGTCGCCGATTTACGCGAGAAAGCACTATAGGAATTCTTCTTTAAGCCAGAAATCTTTTGAGTATTACGATATATAAAGCTGTCTCTCGGCGACAAACAGACTTTTTTTTTGGTATTTTAGTCAAATTTTTTTAGCGGATACGAAGAATGGTTTGCATCCACACGCAGCGTATTCCAAACGTTTTCGAATCGTTTTCACTGTCCACACGTATCCAGGAATTTCTTGATCCGCCTTGACGCACGCTAGTGCCTAGTCCCTCTGACAGACAGGTTTTCTTATTGAGCATGTGCAAAAACGTGTTTACGTCAGCATATCCGAAAATTTGCGGATACGACCGTCCACACGTATTCATATCCGGAGCGTATTCGAAAATTTCCACTCTGGAGACCGTTTTCGAAAATTTCCGGATACGGATACAAAAAATTCCAGCTTCGTGTGGACAAGGCCTTAGTAGAGCTACAGGGCTAGCCATGTTCAGGACGTTCCAAGATTTTCTTTTAGTTAAATAAAACAGTATATCTAAAAAAAATAAGGTAAGTAGTTAAATCAATTGCCTTGTGCAGATTTAATTCCGATTCAAAATAGAGTTAAGAAATATGGGGTGTCCCAACTGGAATTTTCCGACCTGGGTGTACCTAGTCGACTTGGTTTTCGAGATAAGTACCTTAGGGAGTCGAATCTAAGGGAAGGTACTTCTTTTTGCGGATCAGTAAGAATGCAAACTTTTGTGGAGGGTTAAACTTTTTTGTTTAAACGAATAGGGCAGGTTTGATTCAATAGAAGTCATAAGGCTACAACCAGTTTTAAAAAGCTTACTGCGAGTCCCCAAGCCCCCTCCCCCCTTAATTAAAAACGTGATTAAAAACGTTCACAATAAGATCAATATGTGCAGGCCAGCTAGAGCACTATGTTTTTTATCCATATCCACTAAGCTATTGAACCTTCAAATAATATTGAAAGTTTTACGTTTGCATCGAGGCCCGCGATCTTTATGGTTAGCTCAGTCTAATTTAGTGGTTCGTGAAGGGGGTAAAATGGGAACTGGGATTCGCACTTTTTGTGCTGGAAAAACGAGATTTTATGCACTGGAAATGAGATTCACAAACAAAAATAAAACATTCACGAAATGGGAATGAGATTTGAGCAAACATATACATTGGCTGGGACTATGGTATTTGGGAATGGGGGTTGGGAAAATGGAATTAGCCCCTCCCCCCCCCCTCCCCCAATTGATTGTCAACCAATTGTTTTCCAGTTCGCCAAGACTTTAGGTACCAGGGAAATAAATAACGATGAGACCTACAAGTTTCAAAGAACATTACTTTTATTTAATCAGAAGACCCCAGTGTTGAATATTCAAGTCGGAAAACACATGGCCTAGCACACGCTGTTGGTGTACACGTGCTCTAAAGTTACTTTCAACTGATGAATTTTACTGGTAAGACACTCGACTCGCAAGCCATTCGTATGACGTCAATCGGGCTTAGGATGGTGCATGATTTCCCTCGAAATTTGTTTCTTTTAACTGACAAAAGCCGTAGGCAAAAGTCCAACCTCCGAATTTTGATTATTTTTATCTTAACAAAATCAGTTCCGTGAACATAGATAAAGAAAAGCTAGATGCTTCACCCGAGAACTTCCGCGAAAATGCATAGAACATATATCTGTTAAAGTATTTAAAAGACTTTAAAAGTTTTTTCTATTGCTGGAAAATGACGGCATCTAGTTGGCCATTACCAATGGTGACAGAGTCGTACACCTTCTTCACAGAAAAACGTACTACTTTTGAAACTACAGTAACATGAACAGAAAGTGAATTAGAAAACGTTTTTGCGAACTTTACATTGAATATAATCTACTGAGTTTTGAATAATACCAATTTGACAAGTAATAGTATTAAACTTTCTTTCATTTTTCGAAAGAAACAAGAAAAAAAGGCGGGAACCAATCTTCGCGCAAAATAGTTCGTAACTCGAATGCTAAAATGTGCTACGAAAGTTTTCATTCATCTTTGCGAACTCGACACGATGCCTAATGCCCATGTAAGCTTAAACTTGCTCTATTCCTATAGCTTTTTTTCTCTATTATTACGCTCAAAACTCTCTTTCCAAGATTTTTTCCCCTTTTTAACAGGTCTTGGGATCATTTTTTTCTAATTAATACTGAGTGATGAACGGATTTATTTACAAATAGTTTGTCAGATCATTCAAAGCCGTGCCTTGTTTACAATTTGCTTAGATTCTTGTCAGTTTAAACTTGCACTTTCTTGATCGTTTCGGTCTGTTCTTACCGTATAAAATTCTTCTTGAATACATGTGAATAAGCTGTGTTTTTGAGTTTTTCTGTTCTTTAAGGAATTCTTTTAAAATGCCATCGTAATCTCAGTAGTAAGTTGTTTGTCCGTCGTAAAAGTTTGCACAGGAAAATGTCGATGAAATCTGACGGCCGCTTTTTCGCGTTAAAATTGCCATAATTCTTCAGTTTTTAATTTATCTGTACGGTCCAAAACCTCCATTCCTTTCCTTGATAAAGTCTTGTATTTCCTACAATCGATTTTTAAAGAAATTTTAGAGAACAAGCAGAGATTTGGACGAAACTTGAGCATGCATTTGTTGTTTTTTTTTCTGCTACTCGCTATCTATCACGGGATAGATAGTGAGTATGTTAGCCAATCAGATTGCATGATTCGTGATAGTATGCTAGTAGGTTTAAGCTAAAGACCGATAGACTCGCCACAATAGGACATATGGCATGTAGTTCGTTCTTTACGCATGTTTTCCTATTTCTAAAGGCTTGATACGACAAACGAACGATGGAAACAACAATTTCAAACTTAAAGAGTACAAAACTTATTTTAAAAATTATAAGCTTTAGCAATCTCCCCTTGCAAATAGCGATATTCCTGCTTGACTGATATGTTTCGAGTTAATGGTACAGTTTATTGAGGTTTATTCTGTGGTTTGGTCAAGTAAAGAAATCCAGAAATCTTTCCAGTGCGTTAGAAATAACACCTCTAGGCTACTTTGGGTCTCGCCAAATATCCCTTCTTGTCCATCAGCTAGCGCTCCCATTTAAAGGCATTTAACGAATTAGAAACATCCGATCCGTAACAAGTGATAGATGACAAGCGGAGTCAGTCGAAATATGGGCCTCTTGCCTAGTTCCCAGCTCAGTTACCAATATGGCCACACTTTTTCTTTGCTCTCTCATTGCGTAATCGTTTCTCGAACCCATGCAGGTAAAGTGACTGCAGTAATTTCGAATCTTTTGCTTCTACTTTGACACGGGTCTATCACTTTTTGTTTTATTTTCAAACCTATATTTGTTTCATATTTACCAGCTTTTACAGTTGGCAGTTGATGATATACCGGCAAAATACCAGATCGTCTTCACGCAGTCGCTTGGAAATATTGAATTATTTTTACATCAATGAATACTTCGATTCCTTTATTGACGTATCACCTCTATTTTCTCGTTTTTAAAGTTTTCTGGAACCGAATCGCCGAATAACACACCCAGATCGCTCAATCAATGGCCTCGCCTTTAATTTACAGTTTTCGCCATCGGCAATTATAATTTCACGCAGATTCGCAGGTCCGCAGATTTTTTTTCTTTTTCAGTTTGATAATATGTATCACCATTAGATTTAATCACTTACCTTAAAAAAGAAAGAACCACCAATGCTGTTCATGTTTCTGGTTGTGCTGATCTTGAGTTTGCCATGCAACACTACATCATACTTATATCACCATGTCATTGAAAGGTAGTTTCGGGGAATGAGAAATCTTTTATTCAGGTTTTCAAACATTTTGTTGGTATTTTAAACGAAATTGAAAGAAGCAGTCATGCTTTTAGTTATTGAACTTGGCTGAATTACATATATATCAATAATTGAAGTTTTCTTCATTTTTTTATGGATAGCCAACAAATTACTATCAAGAAAACAGTGTCGTTCAAAGGGTGGTGGTAAGAGTATTAGCTTTACCTCGAATGCAAAATCCCGTCTTGTCAGGTCTAATTTTGGCAAGCAATCAAAAAGCTGCCAGCTTTCGTAAATAGCAATTTCTACAAGTGCTGCTCATTTACCCTTCCTGCTTTGCTTATTGCGAGTGACAATATCCTTATAGCTTTAATACATTACTGAATGTCAGTTCTCCATTATCATACATTGCAATCTCCTACAATGGAACTTCAAAATACAGTCATATCTTCTATCAGCGATATTATGCCTTTTATACAGTAACATGAAGATAAAAAACTTTTTTCAAATATTATTTTTCATAACTTAAGTAGTAAACATTTATAGAACTGTCAGTGAGAGCATTAGAAAACAGTACGCTCCCTCCAGGACTTGTGACAGTTTTACCTAAAAGGCAAAAAATGAATGTTACTCGGTCATTGACCATACGTCCAACTACCATAAATGGAACCTCTCCCATTAATATCAATACTATATATTCTTACCTTGCCTGGAGGAACTATTCTAAGATTGTTAATGTTCAGGAATTTTAGCATTTGGGTCTGTTAGAAGACTCCAGTCTGTCCCAATACAAAACCCGATTCTCCTTCGGTGTTCCATGTGTTTCCCTTCTTCTATATCGGCCCAACGAACCTTTAAGCAAATAGGTCATCGAAATTTAGTATTGATTAATTGGCTTTGCCGGACTAAGAGGTACAACATGACTTCTGTACTACAGAAGCACAGTCTTCACCCAGCACACTTTAAAACAGGGTTCATATTTTAGACTCTGGGTTCTTAAAAAAAGCTAACTTCATTGACATTGGATAGTGACTCTGACATTGGGAAGTTACTCCAAGTGACTCGACATTATAGATCCATCGGGCTTTTTCCGTCAAATAGTGTTTTATTTAACCTATTCTTACGAGGGTTAACTATCTTATTTTTAATTATTAGAAGAATTTTTATATTGGAAGAAATAACTAGCTAAAACCTAGTGTGAGCTATAGTACAAAAGATCTGTTCCGACGAAGGACTAGTTTTTTTCATCTTTTCACGGTGTATAATTTACCTAAGTTATATTAGACTGCAGAAAGCAATCAGTTATTTGCAGATATTTTGTGAAAAACCAAGTCAATAATTGCTTATCATTGGATGGGCTAACACAGTATATAACTTTGATTTTCAATAAACCTTTTGAAATAAATAAGCTTATTGTCATCCCATTCAAACCACGTATCTTTTCATAGGGTATGTTTCTTTGTCTAACGGTCATGCAACAGAAGAAAAATCAATATGGATACACCTCAACCAAAGAATGAAATGAAACTTGATCTTAAATGTGAAAACATTTTGTCTAAGCTGAAAATGCCTACTCCCATTTTTTTTTACATTTTTTTGACTTTTAATTTTCTTCTCCAAAAGGTCCACGAAAACCTACCACCACGCATAAAAACCTTAATTCACCCATGCAATGACACTTGATCCGCTTCAGCTATTGTATACACGTACCCTCTTCTTTCCAATTCTCATATCTTCTTCCTTTTCATCGTAAGGGTCCTCGTCATCACTAAATGCAAGGGGAGGGGAGGCTTCTCTTCTTCTTTTTAGGGGACGTATTCCATCGAGTTTGTCTAGATAAAGAAAAAAAAAACAGAGTTCTGATCCCAACTTAATGTTTATTCCACACTTAGGTCACGTTTCCAAAAGCCGAGGTAAGAATGTAAAATAAACGAGGAATTATGAAGATCGTTGTTCAAACAAGAAAGAAAAGACCGGCTGTTATTCTATGACAATAGTCCTCTCTGTAGGATGATTTTTTTTAGAGATATTTCACCATATATTACGCAATGAAAAAGAAAAAACTTCGTCCTTGAAATTAGAAGGGATTTTAAAAATAACGTAAAATGTCAATTTTGCGGTTACAACTATTGGAGTTGGAACGCAAAGATAGATGATAATCGTGCTATATTTATTGGTTCTTACTTAGTTGTGCTTCGGCTGAACTGTCCACGTCATCCCACTTGCTTGTTTGAGGTAGCTGTATCCGAGACTGAAATAGCATTGTATTCATGAAACATTTTTTGCACAGTTTCTAACACATAAACACACCTGATATATATACTACGATGTCAATTGGTTCATCTTGCCGGGAAGCCACAATGCACAGTACAACATGTAAACTCACATGGGACTGCACAGGCACATAAAGCAAACTAGATCTACGCATGATTCCAATGTATCTCTAGTCTTATTCTCAACAATAAATAACGACATGCGTTGAAATGACATAATTAACAAGCAACATTCAAATACGTATAAGTTCCAAAACAAAGAAAGGTATTCTTTAGTATAATTATGTGGCCAATGGATCTGCTTTCCTGCCCAAATCTTTTATACATTCGGTGTCGTTCACCCAATGCAAAATGACTATTCATAGTTCCAAGTATCACTAAAATCAATACGCTACTTGGATACTATTTTCATTTTATTAGAATAAGCAACTTTGCTTGTTCTAAATCTTTTTAGTCTTTTTTTCAATTACTTTTTTTTGGAATAATAATTTATTATTTTCTTTTAATAATCTTGAAAATGGAAGCAAATATATATCTATTCTTTGATTGCATGTTACGTCATCACGGCCATGTTGGTGCCATTTAACAAAAGCTTTCTCATTAGCATCCATTGTTAACCGCACCAAGATGGCCGCCACGTTTTTGCTTTTTGACTCTCTTGGGAATGCTTGCAAACCCATAAATAGTCTGACACTTAACATTCCTGTTCTGTCAACGACTTCTCAATGTTACGTGTCACATTTTAATGAGCTGATTTTAAGGTCTGGCCTATTTACCAGCCGTGGATGCTATATGGAAAAGATTAAAACATCCAAGAGGTTATTCTTACATTTTAGAAGCTCATACATGAAACCAATTTGAGAAACGAACCGTTTTCTGATGTGTGATGACGTCATCATGACTACGCAATCTATGACGTCACATTTCAATCATTTTTACACAATCACATTTAAAACTGTGCATTTGGATGAAGTCATCACACATATCAGAAAACAATCCAGATTAAAACTAAAGAAAAACCTCTTACACACTTTAAACTTTTCCTTACCAGCCGCGGCTGGTGAATAGGTAAGACCTCGCTTAATGTGTTACTGTGTTCACTTATCTTTGTTTCAGTTTCTTGTCAAATTTCAGATGTGCAATCCAAAATCTAGTCAATCATACCTTTAGAAGAATTCAAGCACTTTTTCTCTTGTTTGCTGTGGAATAAAGTAGTCATACCATCTTCCCCTACCTTAAATGTTCCCTCTTCCTCTTCTTCCGCGTTATCTTCATTGACTTCAGATTTGCCTATTTCCTTTGGAAGACTTGTAGGTGTAATTTCGTCTGCAGTTTCCATTTCAACCTAATAAGATGATAAATATGCCATGATGTGGGTGTGTATCTCAATCAATGTTGTCAAGCATTTATATGAGTTGATTATATAGCGCTCTTTCTATATGGAAATAATCAAAGGCGCTTTACATTGAGTTGTGAATGACAGATTGCTTTTATGCAATTTACGAACATGAAAGATGGTTAGTATAAAGTGTAGGCACTGATGCTGGTCACTGCGGAGGTTTCTTTAAGTCCTCAGGTGCGTCCCTCCATATTAGTAAGTAATGATGAGTGTGGAGAGTCGGGACAGCCATTTAAAGTGGTCATCCGAGCTATCCTCCCGCACGAAAGTCTATGAGTCAGCCGGTTGGCGGTCGAACATATTACATATCACAGCTAAGCTGAGAGATTTATCGAACAAGAATGAATTTGAAATAATGCCATTTACCTCTGTTATTACCGCATCTTGCAAAAGAGACCGCACATCCAGTCTCAGCATGTGGGTTGGACTTTCTTTCCATTCACTTTGGATCTAGGTTTTAAAATAATCGTTGGATTTCAGCACAAAAACAGGACGTCTGGTGTTCATTACAGTATATATCGAGTGTATTTTTTCATCTGAAGCTGATTCTATGGAACTCGGTCCTCCTTAAAAACAGACCTGCGATTTAGAACAACCTTTTCATGGGCTCTACCGATTGCGTATCTTTCTTAGCAAATATCAACATATTGTTATTCATAGAAACAAAATTTCTACAGATTTACCTTGCTAATTTCTTCAAAGGTACGACCATGGCTGTTCCTCTTGGCACAAACGTGAGAATCTGCCGATAGCTCAGCAATGTATACCTATTAATGATAACGAGCTTTTAGAAACATCTGAATAAAAAGCACATGCACAACTTAAACGCACTGCTAAGTAAAACATTGACATCGTAGGAGAGAAGACCAAGAATAAAAATTCAGCTGCATCTGGTGTAATGGATCTTTAGCATACAATAAATAACACCGGGCAGCTTACCTCAAATCCCTTCTGCTTTGCAAGACTCCAGTACTTTTCAAAATGTTCCACCTTTAAACGATAATTATGTCAAAAGCAAATAATATTATAAGAAAAAACAACAACAACAACAAATCAAACAAACAAACAACCAACAGAGAACAAACAAACAAATAAAAACAAACAAAAAACACCCAACACCCCACAAGCTGAGTCAGTTAGGTATTAAGCATAATCAATTTGATTGTAATGATTATCATTTTGCTTATTAAGTATTAATTATATTGCCTTGAATAGCTGCATCAGTGCATGAACGTGCATGAACGTGCATGATCATTTAGTTGATTATTTAATCAGAGTTCACATTAATAGAACAGCAGACTCCATACTTAAAAACAACTTCTAAAAAAATAATAAAATTCTTTAAGCTGGAAACATAATAATGTACCTTGTTATTAATGGCATCAACTATGACAACAGGAAAAAAACCATCTTCAAGGGTCTTGGAAAAGGATTTAAACATACTGGCTCTGTATGCATCTTCCATTTCAGCTTCATATAGATACTCAGTAACCTAAGTGTTCAAAATTTGAAATCATATCTTCTCAAGATAGAATAATTAAATGTGGAAAATGAGCAATCTAAGCCTGCATCTCAACGGGCAAGATATGGAATTGAAGTCATCCAATGAAGAAAGAGTTTGCATAGACATTTTCAACGTGTTAACAAACATAGGAAAACTGATGAAAGCAAGAGACCACATACTCAGAGGACAGTGCTTTATATATAGTGCCGACTCATATATACATACGAAAAACATAGGTCAACAATACTGTTTTCTTAAGGATACGTGCGCAACTAACTTGACGGCGGGCCACAAAACTGAAAAATGCAAATCCAGTAGAATTAAGAAGACAGTTTTATATTTAAAGAAGGGATTAATCGATTTTATGAATTCTTATTAAAAAATTCCATAGCAATGCATGATAATACTCGTGTTTTGGAATCGTGGCCCGTCAAGTTCCTTAAATTTGAATGCGCACGCAACCGTGAGAAAACGCAGTCTATTGTAAGTCCATTTACGATGGGGTTGACCAAAAAACTTTCATTTTGTGGGATCCCTGACATTGACCTTGGTATTTTTTGCAGGAACAACGCTTTTCAAACAGTATGTGATTTCTTCACATATGGTCATTTTAACCCGTTCTGCTTGATTACCGATGACAACCGAAAAGAAATCTCGCAAACAAATCCTTCTTCTTCTTCTTTTTCTTCACTATAATTCTAGAATTATTTATTGCTAATTTTTGTTAATTGTTTTTAAGTTTGGCAATGTATAGAAAATTATCGAAGTTTAACACAAACTAAAAACGTTTTCCTCACGGAACAAAATCCCCCAAAATGACCTTAACCAAAATTAGCGCATTGTTTTAACTTGAGCGAAGGATTAAAAACGTTCGAACGCACTATATGGATATCATTACCTTCTTTTTAATTCTTTTTCCAGTATCTGGGTCTTTTTCTTGCTTCTCAACCTCAGTGAGGAAATAATCATCTAGGCTAATGATACGGGGCGCATGTGCTTCATTACGTGCTTCTTTTTCCTATTTTAGATACAATAATCAAGACAGTGCAAAAATTAGACAAGTCAAACAACATTTTTGACTTTTACCCATAATATATAGACAGACATTAATTATATGCATTAGAAATGAAAAATTGAAAGAGCTAGGTCACTTAAGTTATTGATCTAACCACTGTGTACAGATTTATATCCTATAGTTAGGTCAAATTGATGGTCCCGTATGCAATTTTGAATTTATAGATTTTGGTTGGTAGTTTTTTTTCTTTTTCTTTATTATTTATTTGGGATCTAATATGGATATGGCCCTAGGAAGACATTTGTTTTATGACCATAGATCTTCAGCCTAATGTTTTTTATCCACCCTATACTTTCTGCTAATGCATGCCTCTTCAATCTGTCAAACATAGTATACAATTTATAACAGGCATAACTAAGGAATATCTTTACGTAAATAATTGATTTGCAAATGTGAGCACACCTTAATAATGATATTTGTTCAATCTAATGAGCATGACTGTACATCTTTACCTTAACAAGTCTTGCAACATGTGTCTTTCCACTCCCAGGTAGGCCTCTTAGGATAATGACAATCTGGTAAAAAATAGTCCAATGAAATTATGAGTCTTGCAGCAAAATTGTTTTGATTTAAATTCAATATATGTATTTCTTTGTCATGGCAGAAAAAAACAATATTAACAAGCACTTAATAAGGTGACGTTTCAACTACTGAGAGTTTGAATTTGTGCCAAGATCATGCACATGCTCCAAAAATACCAAAATGCCATGGTAACATTCAAAAAATATAATTAAGGAACAATACACATTTTGAACTTCAAGAAGACAAAACCCTAAAAAATTGACACAGGACTCCAAGAATACATTTAAAAAAATGACATGGGCCATGATAACTTAATGTAACAATCATAATTTTGCTAACGTTTGATTGCCATGGCTAAGATTTTTTTCATACATAATTTCTCTACATGCAATTCTTGGTACTTGCTTGTTTTAATTTTGATTTTTTGATTTTTTGAATTCAAAAAAATGTTTATGCATTTTTCCAATAGTAGGTAGGCCTTTGAATTAATCAAACAAGCAGTTTTAAACATGTTAGGGTTGAAGTTATGATCTGGATTCATAGTTTTAGACAAAGTGTGATGTGTCTTGAGCTTGGTACTTGATGAATAATATTCAAATGATTACAATCAATTTTAAAACGAGTATGCTGCAACATGTATCAAAACCAACTAATCATTGCTTACTCTCATAGCAAAATCTCAAAGAAACAGTTTGGCTTACTCTATCAGGCCTTGAATCTCTCCCAGGCTTATCTAAAATGGTCTCTACAGGAACAACAACTGCTCTTGGCTTTTGATGTTGAACTGGTTCTCTATTAGGGTGATGATCCTGGTATCCAATATCCTCCTGATGACCTCTCCATCCTGGACTTATGTCATCTCTAAAACCTCGCACCCTATCACCTTCCTTTCTATCCCAATAGCCATCTCTTCTCTTGTAGTCTGGAGGATTATCTCTGTACCGTTGTCTATCATACATAGGAGATCTAGAAGGATCTACAGGTGGTGACAGGCTCCTTCTATGGTGCCCATAATCCTCACGATATCTGTCTGATTGGAGATCTGCAAGTGGTTGATCTCTCCCTAAAAAAATGTTATGATTTTTATTAATACCAAGTTTTGAATGCTTTGGTTCATTAAAGTGCTTATAAGCCTTTGAACAATATTTTCAGTAATTGATTCTTTAGATAGTGGATAATTGCTTTTGAAAACAATTTTGTCATTTGAATGTTGGGTGTTTGAGATAAGAAGATTTAAATTCCCAATATATTAATGACTGTGACGCAACATACCGTAAATAGCCTATTGGATGCACACTCTCTAATAAACACCCCCTATCTAACAGATGCCCTCCCTCCAAAGGTTAGTCAAGTAAAAGCAATCTTTCGTGGATTTGTCCTTGCATAATACCAACCATAATACCACTCAATATTCAGCTTTCTGAGTTAGATGATCACGAACGCCCAGACCCTTTAGCGGACATTACAGACTAAGACATTGATGAAGCAAATGAACAGAATGAAAGCTTGATTGACCAGGATGATTCCGATGTTGACATTGAATCAATTTAACTCGTTGACTGTGATCTGTTATTGAACATTTCTCGTTGCTGTTCTTACATTTTAGGCATATTTTGTGTGTTGTAATTTTCACCTCTCTAATAAACACTCTAATCTATTAAACACCCCCCTGTCATTATGAAAATTTAATATTTAATTTATTTAATTTTATTAACATAATGGAAATATAAGCCTTCATATCTCAAAGACCCGACATTCAAATGACAAATTGTTTTCACAATTAACTCTAATTCACTATTTAAAGAATCAATTCTGAAAATATTGGGTAAAGGCTTTCAAAAGGCACTTTAAAAGAGCTACAAAGAACAGAAAATGATACCAGTTAGTTTGTCAACAAACACTAGAGTTATAGTGAATATTGGGTCTTCAGGTCAGATCCCCACTAAATTAACAACTATTATAACAAAGAAATTATTTAGCTCCTTCATGGCTAGTCCAGTTAATATTGGTCTGATAGTCAAGTCAAGATAGATTAGTAAATAGACAACCATAACTTACTGTTGCTCCAATCTGGTTCTCTTGAACTAGGCCAATAATTTTGTCTTCGTCTGTCTTCCCAATCTTTTCCTCTGTCATAATCATCTGGACGAGGTGACAGTGGTCTACTATACCTATCCAACTGCTCATAATCATGTGAGTGAGGAGGTTCATTTCTTAATTCTCGGTCATAATATGGGCGGTCTCTCATTTCCCTTGAAGGGTATCTTTCCCTATCAAATTCTGGTTCTCTTCTGTATGGTGGTGACAAAGGTGGCCGGATTCGATCTTCTCTGTAAGGAGGGTAGTCCCAGTCACCAGGCTGTCTTTTCCATCTCTCATCTTCATACCATCTAGTGTACTCTTCATCTCTAGGGGGATGCTGCCTGTCCCTTTCACTGGCCCAATCAGGTGACCTCTCCTGATTCTCTCTCCAAAGTCTTTGTCTTTCACTCTTTTCCCATTCTTCCCTATTTTGTGGATAAGCTCTTTCTCTATCATTCCAATGTGGTGGGGGTTCTTCTATTGGAGGAATGAGTCTTTCATCCCTACCTACATAATCCCTATCCCTATCATTTCTCCAGTGCTGCCAGTCATCATCATGCCACCTTTCTGGTTCTCCTCTTCTTCTATCTTCTGGGTACCTTCCCATTTCATCTCTTACTTGCTTAGGAGGAACATAATTTTTAACCTCTACAGAAGTAGAATCCTGTTTCAATGAAACAAAACAAAAATAGTAATAATGAGGGTTAAAAGCAAGTGTCTGATCACCTGTAGGTTAGCAAGTCAACTTCTAAATATATTCTCATTGGAATCCACTGGAGGAAAGCCACTCTGTGGAATCCACTGTTAATCCCATTACTTATTTTATTATTTATTTAATTATTTCTTATTATTATGCAAATATGAAAATACTCTGACATGCATTTTTTTGAAAGCCATGCAATGAATTTTGTTCTATTTTGTTCAATATGTCAATAAAAGTTTGAAACCTACTAAAGTTAAAATAATCATTACCCCGGTTTCCAGCTAGAGCCTCTTTGTCCTAAGTTTTCTATTTCTCAGTCTTTATTGTAAGAAAACTTCAGAGCCACTGAGCAAGAATTATCTAGCCTTTCATATATGGACTTGATCGAAAAGTGCTAGAGCAAGATAGCTTATGAAATACAGGGTGATTAATATATTGTAATCAAGGTCCAATTGTAAAAACAAAAAGCAACCAAACACAGTCCAATTAAGAATGAGGAAACCCAACTGACCTTTGAAATAGGTTGAGGCCTTTCTTCAGTATCTGTTTGTAGAAGCAAATGAAATTTAACACCATGCTATCATAAAATTTATAGTGGTTATCTATTCTATCTGTTTTCCATTTAAACTTAATATTCAATCATGTACATTGTACATAATATATTCAATCAAAGCGGTGGGGATTTAAACTATCCTTGTATTGTTTAAATTGTGGTTTCTTTACAATAAAGTCGGTACTTCCAAAATTTGAACACTGAACCCAGTTAACTTTGAATTAATATGAAAGCAAGGGAACATCAGCTACCCAATATTCAGGTTTTTCGTAGTGGCACTTTTAGGAAAAAAATCATGACCAACCAGTCAATCAGTAACATGTATAGCAATATAACTATACTGTACTTGTGTTATAATGATGTTATGCTTATTGACTGCAAAGAAAAATTAACTAGTCAAGAGATTAAGGTGTTTTTGCTGCTTGGATGGTTATTTAAAGATATGATCTATGTTCTTTCAATAAATGTTTCTCCCCGTGGAGCTTGGAACCTTTTTTTAAGGAAAATTTGCTTGAAGAAACATTTAAATAATCACTGTATCTTTTTACCAGATATTGGTTTTACATAATGGCTACCATCTCCAATGCCAGGAATCTGGACATCCTTTTTGTTAAAGCTTCCAAAGCCACCCACTAAGTGTTGCAAAAAAAACACAAAATAATTAAGATATGATCTACTAAATAAAGCAATAAGAAAAAATAAATAATTAGCTGTGACATTTTCAATCACATATTATAGTATATTATGTTCAAAGATAAAAAATTATCCTTAATTAAAGCAAACCTTTCAAATCAGTTCCTGGAACTCCATCAGGCAAGTCTGAATGATCAAAGATGCAGTCCTTTGATGTACAACTGAAAGCATGAATTGGGTAAAATATATTAACTACAGTCATAAATAGATTTCTGCAGTTGTAAGGTCTTTACGAACTAAAGCATGATAATTCTCAGAAAAAAGGACCATAACATGCAAAACCTAAAAAAAAATGTAAAACACTACTAGTAACTATTTGATGTAATCATGTTTTTTAAAAGATAATACAGTGTAGATGGGATTGACGGTGGGGGGATTCAATGTAAGTTTGAAAATGGTGCCACAAACTGTGAATAGGCAATCGAAAAAGACAATAAGAAAGCTTTTCTTTGTTCTTTCATTTAAGTGACTTTAAATTATTTTACAAGGAAAAAGAAGGTTTACCTCTTTCCTGTTGTGCAAGGTGGATGTTGAAATTTACACTCAGCACCATATCTGCAGTTTGGAAAAAATCTGCATGGTACTGACTTCAACTTTGAACTGGGTGCTTTGGGTTTCTGCAAGTCATCTATTTATTAAAGATAACAATTGCAAAAGATTAAGAATATATTTGTAGCACCATAACTTGCATAATTTACTTTTTTTTAAATAGTGCCACCACAAAACAGATCACATTATTTTAATTTACATTTATTTTCTTGGTGTTGATTTTTCCTTGTATATTTCCAGCAAGGACTCCCAGTATAAGAGCCCATGCGTTCAAAGATTTGCCAAAGATTTATCTTGATCACAGAAGTAAACACAGAACTCTGTTACAGAGCATGATTTTCATTGACTTTATTTTACTTCCAGAAAATACTGTGCATGAGTCAAAAAATGGATTATGCCAGAGCCCTTTGCCACAGGCCAGAAAAAATGTAGGCTCTGGGTATGAAATTGTTTTTCTAGGAATTGAAAAAAAACCCTTTAGGAAATAAAATTAATGTTAAAATATCATGTTTGGCTTAACTCTAAAATGAAAAGCCTGTAGATATATTATTAGCAAAATCACTGCATTTTTATAGTGCAACTACAGAACAGTTAGACAAGAGAACCAATAAAAAAGTAGAATTGAATCAATGCGTTCCAATTTTCACTCGTATAGGAAAGTATACAGTCAGCAAAATAGCAGACACTACGATTAATATAATTTATATAATTTATATATATTTTACAGCGCTTAGAGCCGACTTGTATAGGCGCTATATAAATCATATTATATTATTATTATTATTATTAATAGCTGCAAAGTAGGTTACCAATCATTTTATAGTAATGAACTGTATTAAAAAAAAAAATTAAACAAATTTTATTAGCAGTCTAAGAAGTAGGCAAGTCAAATATTTACCTCTCAACTTGCCCTTTGTTGATTGGTCAGTAGCCCCTCCCAGTTTTACATCTTGCACTGGATGTTCAGAAGATGTCTGAGTTATAGGTTGCTGATTGCTTGAAGAACTCTCTGATGCTACATTATCAGGTGATGTGGGCTGAGTCTGAGTTATACTTGTATCTGGTTTTTGTTCTGTCTTGATTGTTTTTTGAGATACAGGATCAGCTATGATTAAATAATACATATATTGGTTCATCATTAATCAAGAAAATCTAATAACTATAGATGTACATGAATCTAAATCTATAGCCTATCTTTTAATTTAAAGAAGTAAAGTAAAAATGCTAGGTGCTTAATGATGCTCATGGGCAAATGCAAAGTAAATGTCTAATTTCTTAAACTTTGATAATTGATAAAACAACAGAAAACATGCAAAATAACATTTTGGCACCCTTCATGATGAGTAAATCAATTGGTGAAAAACAAATAATTGCTCCCTGTGAGGGTTTTCCCCAAAGTAAATCTCGAACATAACGGAGTGCCCTTGCACTTAAACTCATGTGTAAGAAAGGCTGTGTGTGAAAAATATCCATGCACCTCCTCGTTGGCAAATGCAAAATACATGTCAATGTTCTGAAATTCTGTTAATTGTTAGAGCAATATGAAACACACAAAATAAGCCCAATAGGAGGGGGTCAATTTGCAATCCTGCAAATGAAATGACCTAAAAGTTGATTATTTCGCCACAGGTCTACAGTATCATGAGTGAACCTCTTGAGCAATGTGATAAGTCATCAAGTGGTGAAAAATAAATAAATAAATGAATCTTACCAGATTTGCTTTCTTTATGCTTCTTTTCTAGCTGTGCAAGCTGCAAAAGCTGGATTGACTGTTGTTGCAGAAGTTCAAGCTCTTGTTTTGGATCCAACCTTTGTAAAAAGAGTCCTGAGAAGGCTGAAGAATTTGTTGATATGGCTGTTGTTAAGGTTGTTTGCTGTGCTTGTGAACTGTAGGAAACCAAAAGGCAAAGAATTTACATATTTTCATGAGAATTAACACAAAGGGTAGAGAGGGAGTCTTGTCTCTGGGATACAGTATCTTATTACACTAATTATTTTTGTTTAAGTGCCTGAGACCTGTTTTAAATGTTCAAATTGTGATATTTTAAAAAATTTCTACATCAACACAAAGACTCTTAAAGTTGGGCAGACACCTTAGGAATAAATTCTGGTTCAAGGTTGATTGTTGAACTATTAAAAAACTAGTGAGTATGCCCTGCAAATCAGTGTCTTTTCCAACTTGTAGGAAAGCCACAAGAAAGCTAAATATTCTTGAATAAGTTCATATATAATTACTGAAAGGCAAACGTTTCTATTTGTTGAATATTCACATTTAGCTTAATTCTCTAATGGCAGGTTATTTGAAGCTCTACACTAACTTCACTTTTAAATACTGTTCTTGCTGGTCCTTTGTGACAATCATTGATGTTATATATGAATGATATAGACCTGAGTCATCTATGGAAATGTGTAAAACCGGGATCCTTTTTTAATTTTCAAGAAAGCAGCATTCTCAAGCATCTGAAGGTCTTCTTTTCCTTTCTTTAAGTTCTATATGGCTTCAAGTTGTAAGTCTTCCTCATGAGGGGATTCTGGTGAATGTACCACATCTTTAAGCCCTGCTTCTTCTAGTTTGATCTGTTTAAAATGTTCAAAGACTATCAGGAAACACCAAGCTCGTACAGAGTGTATTAGCTGCGTTCAAGGCAATCATCACAAGTGTATTGACTCAGATTTTGAAAGAACGCAACTTTGTAGTCTGTACTCTGTTACATCTCATCAAGTCAACAGAGACAGTAACAGCGATAACAACAGAGTGGAGAGTTTTCTACCAAAAGACATGACCTAAGGTTGACCTAAACTATGACTTGTTGGCGAAGCAAACTATTCCAGTTGAACTTATTTCTGAAGCTACACGCATTTTACACAAAGATCAAAGACTCTATTGGATGTGATTGGAACTAATATTATTTAAAATATCAGTCTGTCTGGAGTCCCATCAGCTTGACCATAGCATGGTCTTCTGAGAAGGAAATTCACAATGAAGGCACCGGCACAAGCAAAATTGCTTAGGAACTATTCAAATTATAATTCTTCTTTGTTTTGTCAAGATCTAAATAATTTTGATTGGGACACTCTGGAGAATTCATACACTTGCAGGGATATGGTTCAGTCGTCCTATTGTATAAATGAGTTATGATCCAGCTTCAAGTAGACCTCCCTTCAGGTTTGCTGACT
This sequence comes from Actinia equina, assembly GCA_011057435.1. Taxonomy (NCBI): domain Eukaryota; kingdom Metazoa; phylum Cnidaria; class Anthozoa; order Actiniaria; family Actiniidae; genus Actinia; species Actinia equina. The sequence goes on from WHPX01000023.1 coordinate 224,301, forward strand.
TTCACACAACTCTTATTTTAAAGCGTGCATTCAAGACTGGTGACACGGATGACCAGTGATATTAAAAGGGACATGCGCCAGACATGCATACAGTCTGGTTGAATCATCGCACTGCCAGAAATCCCGTCACCAAGAAAATTAAGAAAGCTAAGAATATGGACAATTAGAATCTTTGGAGGATAACAGTAAGGATCCAAAAGCAGTAATAGTATAAAGCAGTAAAAAATATAAGTTTAAAGCTAAAAATTATTTAAGTCTTTATCAGCATACATCAGTACAAGACAAGCAGGTAGTTCATCAGCAGCACAAAGAGTAATGGTCCAAGGATTGAACCTTGGGGAACTCCAGATGGTATAAAGCACAGGTCAAACAGTTTATTCTCATAGCAACAATATGTTTACGATTCCTCAGGTATTCCTGAAGCCACTTTAGCTCAATATCAGCAATGCCAAAAGATTTCAGCTTCATTACTAGGGTTTTGTGGTCCACTGTGGCGAAAGCCTTTTGTAAATCAATGAAAACAGTTTCAGTCAAGAGTCCTTGCTCCAATCCTTGTCTTATTGAATCAGTGAGAGATATTAGCTGCTGATTCAGAGGAGTGATGCTTCCAGAAGCCAAAGTTGCATGGGCTTAGTAGTTGGTGCTTACTGAGAAAGCAATATAGCTGGGAATGAACAGCCCTCTCTAAAAGCTTTGAAGCCACAGGCAGCACAGAAATAGGACAATAATTATCCATATCATTTCTTTTCATTTTTTGAATAGAGGTTTCAGACAAGCACACTTCCACTTATCAGGAATGAATGCAGTAGTCAGAGATGCATTGATAATGTTGGTTATAGCAGTTTAGCAGCGATCTCGGCTGGGTCAATCAAAAGACATGGGGATATGTTGTGTAATTCACTAGACTTTTTTGTCTTGAGCTTCTCCAGATTGGTTATGATGAATTCCTGTATGACAGCCTCAAATTCAAATGGTGGTTTTCCTGGTTTTTTTTGACCTTTGGTCAACGTACTTAGAGCAGGAGTGTCTGTAGCCACAAGAGTTTCAAATATCCTAAAGAGACACTTGACTGAAGCAGTGAAAAACTTATTGAAGGCATTTGCTATGTTTTTGTTTTCTGTACAACTTTCGCCATAACTTATACCTTCACCTGGGAAACTTCTTTATAGAATAAATACAGGCTGTCATTGAGAAAAAGGATTCAGCAAATATGAAAAAGCAGCTAAAAATGCCATTGCTAGTCTCCTTTGCTTCTTGGTGCAAAACACAAAACTATATATGTATTAGTATTTGTAAAATGATTTGTCAGTTTTCATAAATAACTTGCTAAAATAAAGTTGTTATTTCCTAAATTGACTCCTTAATATTTCTTGATTGCTATATAACAAAGCATTAAGGTTACTTGAGACCCTTGTGGGTAACTTTCCCCAAAAACAATTATCAAATAATATATAAAAGCTTGTAAGCTGATCTTTCATTTTCAACAATTGTTTTTAGAAATATACTGTAAAATATTTCTCAAGTTATTAAAAACACGATTTGATTTCAAGAAAAAGTAAATAAATCACTGAAGGTGGAGCAATCCTCCTTAATCTTATTAGAGTAGTGCTTGTCACCCTGTGCGACTTTTCGAAGCTCTATTGATTCCGTTGCTTCTGGTTTCTGGTTGGCTGGTGGTATATTCTTTCTGCTGACAGACGTCTTAACAAGGTGTGAAACTCTCCTAAGACCATAAATCTCTATGATCGATTTTAACCCCTATTCCCTATCTTTAAATGAATTAATAGTGTAATAGTTTTGTCCAATTTCAATGAAATTTGGCAAAAATCAAGACTACAGTATGTGTGGATAAACAAAAGGGTGTGAGTGATTTTTAATATTTAGAGTATTTCATCTTTAATGCAGCAAAACGTCAAATGAAATTGAATTTTTTCTAAGTTTCAACTTTAAAACTCAATAACTTTTTAAAGAAGCAAAAAATCAAAAATCGCTCACACCCTTTTTGTAGAATATCTATTATTAAAAAATCACTTTCAAATAATATATTTTCATAATCTGACGTTTAAAATAATATGTAGTTTCATAGGGATTTGTTCAACGTACAGTAAGAGTTTTAAACATAACATACCCCTGATGGTCTTCAGTAACCTTAATATTTGATCCCTTCAGAAATTAATTATTTTTAGTTATTCTTCGAGTCACGCTGTTTCCCTCGGCTTCACATTGCAAAACATTAAGTCTCTCAGGAACAAAACTATTTCCGTCAAGACCAAACATTAAGTGTATACTATTCATGTCTTATTTTTCTTGAATGGTTGTATATTTTTATAGATATTTTATGTTTTAGTTTCGGAATTCAGTTTCCCCAACTAGCTACTATCCATTACCATTTGTATTTTTGTTTTCTGTTATTATTTAGTAAGAAGGATTATTAAACTTACAGTATAAACCTTAAACCTTTCAGTATCACATTATTACTTTTCATATGAGGTTACATGCAATATAGCACAGATAGTTTACCAAATACGAAACACAAAAAATAATCCCAATATACAGTACCATGCCGAGACAATATGAATATTAAGCCATATTTTAATCAAAGGATTTCATAGCTGAAGACTATAACCTACCTTTCTGTTTGCTGTGTTGTAACAGCTTCTGCATTAGTTGATGTTTGAGTGGCGGCTTTAGTGCCTTGAAGCCACTTAGGTAATGGCCTTGTATCATTTGCTGTACGTTTTTGTTGATTGTTGGCTGATTCATTCACCTGTTGATTTTGTTGTTTGTTGACATTTTCTTGAAATCCTTGCTGCTCTGGTATCTTTTCTTTGTTGGAATAATGAAGCCATTTTGGCAGTGGGTTTTTACTTTCTTGATCTGGCACTGGTATTTTTGCATCACCTTGTAACCATTTTGGCATTGATCCTTGAATGTCAGTAGTATGGTTTTTTTCTTTTGACTGATTCCCTTCTGTTTGCATCCATTTGGGTAGCAATTGTGATGGGTTATTGTCTTTCTTCTCTTTTACAAGTTCAGTTCTAGGTCTTCCAGCACTAACTTGTGTCATTTGATTAGATCTGATATTGTTTTTTTGATTTAACCACCCTGGTTCACTATACTGTTGATTTTGCTGCCATTGATTGGGCCCTTTTCTTTCTTCCTGTTTTGATGAAACTGCAAAGTTTGGTTTGATATTTTGATTACCACCCTGTGCACTATTCTCTTTTACAAGTTCACACCTTGGTTTTCCAGAACTGACTTGTGTTGTTTGATTAAATCTGGTATTGGTTTTTTGATTTAACCACCCTGGTTCATTATACTGTTGATTTTGCTGCCACTGATTGGGCTCTTTTCCTTCTTCATGTTTTGATGAGTCTGCAAAGTTGGGTTTGTTATCTTTATCGTCAATCCTAATTGATTCATGTTCTTGATTTGAAAATTTACTGAAAGACTGATATGGCATGGAAGAAAACTGCTGGTGTGTAATTGTCTGCTGTAGAGCTTGACTTGAAAGATTAGTTGAGGAATTTTGCTCCGTTTGACTATGTGTTTGCTGTCCAGGTTGATTTGGAGTTTTTTGGGGAGCTTGAGATTGCAAACCCAAGCCCATTCCCTGTGCCTGCCTCATCTGCTGTTGTTGCTGCTGCTGCCACTGTTGTACTTGTTTTTGATATTCTTGAAATAATTTTTGGTCAGGATGATTGGCATGTTGTGCTTGCCATTCATTGTACTGCTGTTGCCATTTTCGATACTGTTCCGTGTACTTTTGATCGATATTTTCCATTGACAGCTGACTACCACTATTATTAGCTACATTCATGGAAGGAAAATTCATTGGGGGAGGATCAAAACTTGTAGAGCTTGAAGCAGTTGAAGATGACTTGCCAACAGCATCATTAGATTGTAAGTTGGAAGGAGCCAGTTGATGGTGGAATTGGTAAGCACCATCAAATGGAGCTTGATATGTTTGGTTTATCTGAGTCTGACCTGGAAATGTCGGGTTAAAAACTTGTGGATGGCCGTGAGTTTGACCGTACTGCGCTTCAGGTGCAACATTAGTATATAAACCAACCATTGGCTGTTGTAACAAAGCAGTAGTGAATGTTCCGCCATATTGGCCCGAAGCGGCTGTGTGTTGGCTTGATTGGGCTTGGATGTTATAAGGAAAAGCCGGGACGAATTGGACTTGCTGTTGGCCATATTGCTGCGGATATTGTAACTGCTGTTGTTGTTGGTACTGAAAGGGATTCATTTTCCCCCTTTATATGTTAAACAACCACTAAACTGTGTTTTAGTTCTCGAAAACATGCCTTGAGTCCATCTTGAAAATTCTATCTTAAGGTCTGGTGCCCAGTCCGCCTCGTCAACTCCTGTACACCAAAGGCATGGGCACTAGGGAGAATTTCAAGATGGCGGACGTTAGAGAAAGACTCGCCAGGAGAAACGAGGAACGATTACAAGCAATCGATGTGCGAAAAAATCAAAGTGAATCCCATTTAGAGCCTGAAGAGAACAAGGATTTGTTCAAAACTACATTTTCTCAAGGAAGGATTGAGCTTGAAGACCTACTAAGTGAGTGCCGAAGCACAGTAGGTAATGAAGATAAAGAGGTTATTGCTCAGTACTTAGACAAACTAGCTGAAAAATATCAACAGCTGCAGAAGTTTTTGGCGGACTCATCTATTTTTTTACCGGCATACGACGTCAAGTTATCACAAGATAAAATAAATGCCCTCCAGCAAGCAATAAGCGAAGAGAGAGAAAGGCTTTTACCAAAGAAGAAATTCGCCTTTCGAACTCGCAAGAAACAGGCTGACGAACAATCTGTTGGACAAAAACAGGTAGGCTTAGCATGTATAATGCCATCAGGGTGTGGGATTGAGGTTACGTGTCATTTCCAGTTGTATTATTTATGCGGCCTTTTGTTATAAGTTTCCTGTTTATCAAACTAACGACAATTTATAGAATCATAAATAGGTTGTGGGTCACCAATTTTGGAGCAGTTGCAGAATACCCCGCCACGGAAAGGCAGTCAAAATTATGATATTCAGAATCATATTTTGGTATCCCTGTGTATCTTAGATGTAGCTGTAACCAGTGGCTACAGGCAGAGATAGAAATTCCAGTTGCCTAGTTAATGTGAAAAGTATTACTGGTTTTTTTTTAAAATGCATATGCTTTTATTATGTCTATTATTTCAATTTTCTAAAGCTATTTTGAAATATGCTTATTTCTGACTTATAGAATCTTGATGATGTGGGTAGCAGTATACAAAAATCCATGGATGATAATTTCTTTGGCCAAAAGTCATGTGGATTTAAAGGTATAAAGGAGCAAGATCTGAGAATGGAAGAGACACAGTCAAATCATCAAGACGTTATATTGTCAGATTTAGAGAAGTGCAATGTCAAAATTCTTGGTCTCCCATCAGCACTGCATATGAATCAACTCAAGAATTGTACCATAATCTGTGCGCCAGTATCGACTGCCATATTTATTGATGAATGCACAAACTGTACTTTTGTACTTGCTTGTCAACAATTGCGTGTGCATAAAACATCTCAAAGTAACTTTTATTTACATGTGTCCAGTAGAGCCATAGTAGAAGATTCTACTAGTGTTGGTTTTGCTCCATTCTTGCTGGAGTACCAACAAAAGGATGAACACTTCAAAGCTGCTGGTCTAGATCCAAAAGAAAATAACTGGTCATTGGTGAATGACTTTAACTGGTTACGTAAAGATGAACATTCTCCTAACTGGTTCATAATAGATGAAGAGAAGCATCATAACTGGTCTTTTTGAATAGAGACAATATGATTTACACTTCCAGAGAATTAATGGTGACCTAAAGTGGCCTCATTATTGAAGAAAGGACATTCTCTTGAAAATGATTTGATTGAAAAACAGTTTTTAAATTTTAAGTTTTCTTATGTAAGTGGGTTGCTAAATTAATACTGCTTAAGAGCTGTTGTCTGTAAATGCCGAGAATCACAGGATAGTCTCAAAAAAGCGAATTTCTTTTTATTCCACCAATCAAACCCTTTTGGTGAACTTTTTTTGAAAATAGCATAAATAGTGAAAATAGCAAGTTTGTTGAAATGCCCTAAATTGAGCATCAGGCAGGCACTGTGACTATATAACAAAAATCCTGCACTTTTGTTAAGCTCTTTCACAAAACCCAAAACTTGGTATTCATTGTTATTTACAGACAATAGTACCCTGCGAGCAGAGTCTCCTTTGAACTCTACAAGCGAGAAAAATGAGACTCTGCAGAAATCGTGTATAATGTTATGTAGTGCCGTTATCCAAGAATCTGGATAATTAGATGCATAATTTCAGGTTTCATACTAGTTTAAACTGGTTTTGATGCACGCGTCTGTATTATATAATATGGCCAATGACCAAAATTAAGCCCGCATCGTGTTTTATGGATATCACAGACACATTTGTTTCGCTGCCGACAGGTCACGGAAAGTCACTTATTATCCAGCTTATAACTCTGAAGATCAAACATCTTCAAGAAATCGATCCAAACACTAGTTGATATCCTAAGAATCCTCTTTTGGTGGTAATAACTCCACTCTAGGCACTAATGAGCGACCAAATTTCCGCTTATGAAAATTTAATGTAGAACACGAGATCATCTTTCACTGAGGTCATGAAGATGAAACGCGTTCGGACCGGAAACCATTTATGAAACGAATGATCTTTTAAATGAGTTAGTTTCTTAGCAACCGCTGCGCATGCTCAAATAACATTATACACGATTTCTGCAGAGTCTCCTTTCCTTATGTCGCCCGTAGAGGATTAAAACAAGAATCTGCTCGCAGGTGAGACAACAGTTCTTAAAAACTAAAAAGTGTTTTATTTATAAACTTATCATCTTTTTTTGTACCATGAATACTTATAGAGCGATGGTACTTAATCTGTGAAATAAGAAAAATAGCTATTAACTAATAGTTGCAATTTAGTGCCTATTCAGTCAATATCTCTCAAGTGAATCAATCTATATATGAATACACAGGAGACATCAAATACACAAGAAACATGTTAGTCATTTGCTCATCAATGCTATGGCTATCAATGACTAACATATTTCTTTTATTTGATGTCTCCTGTCTATTCATATATAGACTATAGTAACAAAAATAAGTTGGGTGGCCATAAGAGTTGCTATCACCAGAACATTCATTACACAAAGACAAATACACAAGAGACCATTTTGTGTCTTTTGTGCAATGAATGTTCTGGTTGATGAGTGATAGCAACTATTAGTTACTAAATAGCTACTACCGCATTCAAAGTCATTTGCATATATTATGGTATATATTATGTATATTATCAATGTAATCTATTGTTATGATAATCCCTGTCTCCGGATTGTTCTACGGCTGACTTAAATATCCTCTGCATGAATTAACTACCACTCCTTCCAAGTAATTGGTAAAAGCACAACTGGTGCTTCGTTGCCCTCCCGACCCAATCCTCATAATCTCAAAGGCGGATCCAGGGGAGAAAAGGGGCTGAACCCCCCCCCCAGCAGAAAAAAAAACAATGCTTTTTCATATTGTTTTCCGTTGCGTTGACGGAAGAAACTAAATTATCTCCCCCCCTAAACTCAATTAGCCCCCCCCCCCTAAAATTTTAGCTGGATCTGCCCTTGAATCTGTGTTCAGAGATGACACGTTCTTCTTCAAGGCGAGGTTCTTTTGCGAGTTTTCATCAGGTAAACCACTACGTCCTTTTAGGGGCAGCATATACAAATCTGCAAGCAGGATGGAGGTAAAAGCACCCAAGCAACATGACACTTAAGCTTCGTGTTGTATTTACATACGATTCCAAGAGTTTATCCCAATATCTAAAATGTTTTAGGTCTGTTATTAATACCTAGGGTGCTTAGATAACTCTCACTCCACCCCACATCCCCCCCCCCCCCCACCAATATTTTTGACCTGCTACAGACCTGACCCAGAACCCGACCTGACCTTCGAAATATGTTTGTGTGTTGGTTTCATTAGCGTTACAAATATTCGTTTCATCAATTTTGAGAGAAAAAATTGCATTTACCGAATGCAATAATTCAAGCGAGTTCTTTTCTTGGTCTTTCGGCAAAATTCAAATGCAAAATTTCTTTGCTCAATATTATCTAGCCCTACATGGGCGCCGAAAACAGATGAATGGGGGGAACACAAAACACTAGTGCCCAGTGTTCGGGGAAACACATAACTCGGGGGAACACAAATCCCTGTGACACCGGCGCATTGGCAATCATGTTCATTTAATACTGGCATCTCATCAGCTTCAATGTCACCCCTACCCCCTAAAATTGACCCTATGCTTAAAAATCTGTCTGAACATCAAAATCTACAGGTCTGAACATGAAGCTCACTGAATCAAAATATAATTTCAGTAAGCCACATTTTCTTTAATGTACCACAGGAAGTTACTAAAGAAGGAAGAATAACATACCTCAAATATATACCTCATAATATACATAATATATACTTCAGTAACTTAGGCCCCGTCCACAGTGATGCCGAATAAATTTGAATCCGAATTTTTATATATGCGGTTAGGCCTACCGTCCACACTAGTCCGGGCGATTCACCGAAAACGATTTTTTTCGAATACAATCTCCACAGTGGAAAAATTTGAAAACGCTGGCTAGCCGTATTAGTGTGGACGGAAAACTTTTTTTTCAATTACGGTTTGAAAATTCGGATTCAAATTTATCCGGCAAAGTGTGGACGGGGCCTTAAAGCAGCTGGAAGTTTCTATTTGATCAAATTAAAACGTCAATTCATTATGTGTACTGATCATTTAATATTATGAGAGCTTTTCATTGTTTTTGCGAACGTGACTGATGGATGTCATGTATCCATCCTATCTCTATAGCCTTGTGATTTGCACATGACTACAATTACTGAATTTCTTAGAAATCCCCTACGGGAAATCCCTTAAGGGAAATCCCCTACGGGAAATCCCATAAATGGACTAACCATTGGAACGCACTTTTTGTAACAGTGTAGCGTATACGAGGTAATTCGTCTTTCCTTTTTTTACACCAATTGAAGAAAGATTATAGCAAGTATACTGTAAAATCAGGGAAAAGAGTCAAATCTCCGAAGAGAAGAAATCATTTCCCAATTTATGCACGATGGAAAAAGCCACTGATTCATGTCAGGAATGTTCGGTGGGAGTGTATGATATATCTATGGATCTGACCGATGAGGGAACGAATGTTCAACTTGTCGACGACGACAGGGTAGTCGACCACGAGAAAAGGAATCGCTCCGAAACTAATGGTCCAATGCTTTGTATTCTGTCTATTGGTCGTGAAAATATTGAGCTTCGACAAGATAATGAAGAAGATGCCGTTTTGATTGACGATAGGCGATTACCATCAAATGAAGATACAGTCATCGATTTGAGCATCAACTCTAAAGCCTTAAGATTTTTCAGTATTTTCCTTTTTATTACACTGCAAAGGATACCGCGTCACTATTCCAAAAACGCTATCAAAGCCGGTTCACTTTTGGTCGCTCAAGTGATTGCTGTTTTGCTACTCTTCGCCTCTAATCTTTACGAACTCGGAGTCTTTGGGAGTAATACTTTGACGGTAAACCAACTGGATACTACAGTGACTTCAGTGAAGAACATCCTGTCAAATTTAAAGTTTCCAGTTCTTTACGTTGTTGGTATTTTTTATTTCCGAACGCGTCATTTCGAGAAGCTGCTGTCCGAGGTGAGGTTGACAAGAAGGTACTGGAAACATGGTAAAAAAACTATTACCATTGTTATCTCAATAATGTTTTCATTATCTGTGCTTTTACCAGTGATTTGTAAAGCAATTCAAATGTCTTTGCATACGAAATCAAGTCCCAGTGAGGAATACAGCTTGCGCAATATCATAACTAACTGCCTTCTTTATATCACTGTACGAGCAATGTCTCTGTCAATAGTTTTTGCTTTTGTAGTGGTAATTTATTTGATCTATTGTCAAATTCGCCTTTTTAAAGAGCAAATTTTAAAGTGCCCCTGTGATTGCAAAACCTACGTTCGTGATGCTTTCGTTAACATTAAGCGCATGATCAAATACACGGAGAGGTATTTCCAGCCCTTTCTTGTCGTCCATCTTTCCATTTTTCTGACTTTGCTTATTCCTATAATTGTTTCTTGCGTTGAGCAATATGAAGCGGAAACAAGCTATACTCGAAATTTTGAATCCGCCTCAAAATTAGAAAATCCCAAAATAATTATACCAACTAAAGCAATTATCCCAACAATAGTGATTACAAAGACAATGAGAGGTAATGTCCTATATAAAGCGGAAGCCAACAACACGGGTGCACAAAAGCAATTGCACGACGACTCCTCCAAGAGTTCGTGGCAAGAAAAATTGACTGATTATAATGGCATAATAAGAATAATGATAGGAATAATTGAAGCTTTTTTTGAATTGCTTTCTCTTTACAGTCTACCGATTATTTTGCTTGGCAAGGTCGATAAATGCATTAAATCTATAAGTTATGATATAGAGATGTTAAAGTTTTCGGAGCAGAAAGAGGGAATGTATATGTTTCAATCCCAAGAAGACGTCGACTTTTGGAAATCAGTAACTGCTGGTGCTCGAGGTATTCAGATAATGGGAATGAATTTGACATCTTTTAAAGCGGTTCTTATATCCTTGTTGTTCCCATTTGTGACTCTTATGTTCAGAATTATGCTACGCCATGTTGATATCAATCCATAAGCGTACCACTGACAAGCAAGACTCGAGAGAAACTCGTGCGTACTCTTTGGTTGAAATGTAAACATACTAATTTTCCCACATTTTTCAGTCTGTATTATGAAAATATCAGCATGAGCTGTAAAGCATAGTAAAAAATGGATAATTAAGGCGGTCTTTTTATACAGCTATTTCAAAATACGTTGAATACTCTACTGCATAGTGAATAGTATGGCCAATCACGAAATGCATCGTTGGTCATAGATATTGTCTAGTCTAAAGTAAGATAGATTATAATTATTTGTCGTATTTTTATTTAATTCCATCTGAAACAATATACTGGCTACACGTAGAGAACAAAACGCTGTATATTTACTTTCTATTATTTCAAATCAATAATACCCACAATGCTCTTTGGTCTTGGAATGCACAATTCAGTATCCAGCGTTCAGTATTCAGCATTTTTTGAAATATATATATTTTCATATACATTATCTCCTATTGGGCCGATAAACCCACGTGTCCTTGTTAGTCTCAAATGAGAGTTGGTAGCTCATTGGTTAGAGCATGGCAGAGGAATCGCCAAGGCACGGGTTCAAATCCCGTTCGAGACTCAGAATCCTTTGAATCCTTTTTTGAAATAGCTGTACGTCATTAGATCCGCGAGGTTTGACCTTACCAGTGGATCTCGGAAAGCGTGCAGTGCATGATTTTCTGACACAAAAAAGAATCGATCCCTACAGCATGTCCTCGCGCCTAAGAGTCCTGCACGAAGCATTAGTGCCGAGAAGGACGCCATTTTGTTCTGAGTTGGATTTGAATATGTAATCTCTTGAAATTTAGTGCGAAATATTGGTGAAAAAAACATAGCTGTACATTTGAAGTCTATAGGAGTCTACAGTAATGTTTCAAGTTATGTACGAGTTAAATTTTACAATAAAAGCTTATTTTAAGTAAGTGTTTATCCGAATTTGTAATTCGTATAGCCAACAAAGTTAACCTTACAAAGTCTTTTGTTTCGAAAATGATTGAAAACTTGATATGCTTAAATAAATTACTGTTTAGTAGTAACGTGTATGTATATATAATAATAATTTTAATAACAATAAACATTTTTTTATTCAAAAATGTGTTGTATTTACGTGCTATTGCTATATGAGTTAAGGTCTTGATTATTACCGATCCACACATCTTGTTTTTTTCTGCTTCTCGAGGCGCGCAAAGGTTCGCAATCTGATTGGCTAATCGATTTCCGTCAGATCACCTGGTAGTCTTTGCCATATAATTTTTCAGGTTATTATATCATTCGACATAAACGGGCAATTTTTGCCCTAGCGCTCTTGATTCGGGAGATGTTTTTAAGCCGTCCTTGTAGCCCAATTTAAGTGTTCTTAAAAACATGATATGTTGGAAAAAAACAACAAATCATTACCATACATTAAACGTAACCGAGCTGACAATGAAGTTTTTCAATTTTGTTTATAAGATGAAGTTTTATATAGATAAATTTAGGTAAAAATGTATATTTTAATTATGGCTTAGCCAACAATTGTACACGAGTTGGGATCCATGAGCTGTACGTAAATTACTTCGTTTTTTTAAACAAAACTACAAAACTTGAAGAGCATAATAACATTTAATTATAATTAGCATTGTCAAAATATGAGGTTAATTTATTGTGATTAAATGAACTGTTTATATTGTCTAAGTATAACTGTTTTCTAAGGAGGCCTGCACATTAAAATGGGACCAACTCTTGAATGGGACGGCATCGGTGTCGGAGGCGCGTCAAAAACGGAATTGAAAGATTTTCTTTTCTCTTCAGACTCCTAAAAACATAGCCATAGGGAATGAATATAGTAAGTATAAGTTCGTTGTTTCATAATATGCTGCACGTTGAACCAGGCGAATCTTCATCAACTTCCACTTGTTGATCCCACTCTCCGATGATTTCTTTCCTGTTTTTCACTGCTTTCAATAACATTTTCTGTTCCAGTTCTTGCGCCTCCTGTATGTTATTCTGGTGAAGTAACAGTTGTTCTTTCCTTTTACTAGCAGCTTCAAGTCTCTTATTTTCCTCTTCTTGCTGTCTTTCTTCATGAAGTTGTCTTTCTTTTTTGCCATCCCTTTGGGTCTTTTCTTTCAGACGCTTGGTTTGTTGATCCAAGAACGCCTGATTATTTTGAGCCGTCTCTGAAGTGCTTTCTTTCTTCGATCTTTCAGCTTCTAAAATCTTTTGCCTCTCATTTTCAAGCCTTATTCTTTCAGCTTCTTCTCGTTCTTTGAGATTTTCTTGACGATTCTTTTTAGCTTCTTCTTTAAAGTTTTGCTCGTGCTTAAAATGCTCATCTTGCAAAGCTAACAGCCTTTGAGCTTCTTCAAGTGATCTCTGAACACCGACCTTCTTATTTTCTTGCAAATTCATCTCAAGTTGAGCACTTAATAGTGCTTGTTCTTCTTCTCTATGGCGTTTCTGTTGTTGTTCTTTGCGCTTCTCAGCTATTTCGAAAGTCCTTTTCTCTTCCTCCTTTCTTTTTTCTTCAAACATTTGAAGCTTTTCTACATCGCGTAGTGATTTCTCTGCTTCCCTTTCATTCAACTCTTCTATGTAACGATTCCAATCACTTTGAAGCTTTGTAAGCTTCTCCAGTCTGTTACTTTTCTCTCTGACATAAATATCTTTTTCTTGTTCCATTCTCGACTTGGCTGCATCTTCTCTTTGAGTCTTGAATTGTAGTTTAGCTTCCTCTGCTTGTTTTCTTTTTTCTTCCTCTAGCTGTAGTTTCTCATCTAATGAGATTTGACTTAGTTCTTTCTTGTGGAGTGCTTTCGCTTCGATTATTTTTTCAAGCTCTAAATTCGCTGCTTTGCTCTCAATTGCTTCTCTTGCCTCTTCTTCCTGGGCGCGCTTTCGTTGTTGTTCTTCCCTCCTAGCAAAGATATGATCGGTAGTCTCTTTGTCAAACGCTTGTTCATTTTCCTTCGATTGTCGGCTTCGCTCTGCCAATTCCTGGTCAGCTCTTTTTTTCTTCTCCTCTTGTTCACGAATGTAAGCCGCTTCGTTTTCTTTCAATTTTGCAAGATAACGCTCGTGCTCAGCTAGCTTCTTGGCAGCCTTCTCGACCTCTGACTGCTGTGTTGCAATTGCTCGTTCTTGTACATTTTTAACTCCCTCTTGAAAAGTTCTAAGTTTTGCCATTGCTTTGTTTTCTTCCTCCTTAAGTTTTTCTTGGGCAATGAAAACCATCTTCTTTTCTTTTTCTATCCTTTCTTTTTCAACCTTGATAAGCTTTTGATTTTCAGTTTCAAGATCTTGACCAACTGCCTCCTTAGACTTCTTCTCCGCTTCTAGCCTTCTCTTCTCCACTAACTGGGCTTTCTTTTGCTCATTCTTAGAAAGCGCATCATAAAGCTTCTTCTCGTTTTCAAGAAATTTCTTTAAATTTTCTTCGTGAAGGGCAAGGTTTTTTTTGTTTTCTCCTTCATTTAACTCCCTTTGCTTAGCTGCCTCCTTTAAAGCCTCGTCTAACTGCTGCCTTCTTTCTTCTGAATCAAATATTTCTTTTTCGACTGCCATTTTCGACTGCCATTCTCCCAGTGCTTCTTTCTGACGTGCTGACTTTTGGTTTACAGCATTTTCAGCATACCTATTCTCTTCCTGTTCCCAAGATAACAGATACTTAAGCATTTGTTCTTCACTCACCCTGTTGGGCACGATGTCTTGGATAGATCCGGAAAACTCCGCCATGATCTATTACGATACGATCTGGAGAAAATAAAAGGGTCAAGTGATAAAGTTAACAAGGCCTGATTCCCTAATATATAATTATTTATTGCTTTCATTGTAAAATAATACACGTTAAGACCGTTAACACTCATGTAAATGATGTGATTGGTCGTGATGTTTTAGCAGATACCTCTGCCACCTTCAGTGAAGCCCAAATGGTCTCGGCTTTGGCCTCATGGGCTACTAACTTGTAGACCATGAGTGGGAGGGGTTTTAGCATAAACCTACCTATCGGTCAAATAAATGGATACAAAATATTATGATATCAGGTTGAAATATTATGTATTTTTTGAGTTGTTTTGGTTCTGAAAACTGACGGGCACTTGCACACAGGATATGTGATGGACAATCAGTAGGTTTATACTAAAGGCCAGACTATCTATAACCAGAATTACCTAAATAAAGTGCTTTTTCACTAAATTGTCTCGAAATATCATCAAACGCAACCATACATACAATCATACAAAATAAAATTTTAAGTTGTCTTACTTGAAAATATGACCAGAATTACCTAAATAAAGTGCTTTTTCATTGAAATGTCTCGAAATATCATCAAACGCAACCATACATACAATTATACAAAATAAAATTTTAAGTTGTCTTACTTGAAAATATAGATTTTATGCCATTCAGCCCTACTGTGCAAATACCAGCCTCAAAGCATTTTCTATGAACCAAATATTTTAAAATTTATGTCACAATAGGTCCTAGCTATCCATATATCAAGCTGTCTCAGCTTAGGGCTTAAGGTTACCATTCAGCATTTCAAAGTTGGACAAAATGGCTCTCAAAATTTCAAATTGTCCAAAAACCCGCCAAATCAAACTGCGATCAAACTGTTGAAAAACCACTTCTGCACTGAGACAAACCATTGGTAAAAATGTCATCTCTCATTTCCAACCAAACTCTAAATATGGTTTTGCTATGGCTTACAGGGCCGGGTTGTTCAAAGCTGGATTAGCGCTAATCCAAGATTAACTCTATAGGTCTTATTAAGAGTTAACACAGGATTAACACTAATCAGGCGTTGAACAACTGGGCCCAGAACATCAACATCCAGAAAAAAGATCAAAAGATCATTAAATTATGAATTTAATGTGACTGGGAAAAAACGTTTGGAATGTTAAATCTATATTTTAAAAAAGTGAAATTTAATGCTGATTCCATAAATGAAAAGAAACATTGGGTGTCCCGAGATTGTTTTCGAGATAATCAGCATTTTAATGGATGACTATGCATGAGTTTTTGAATAACAAATTCACCACCGGAAGTAATCTGAAAAAAAGTTAAGATTCATAAACATAATAGTTCTTTGTAAACTGTATGCTTACACAAATGATGGCTAGTGAATCATGAAACAATAATATTGAATATTTTTGACAAAAGGCAAAGAAATTACAATGTTCAACAAAAGTTGAACAAAAATCCCTACAAAAAATATTTTTTCATGTGCAAGAAAAATTTACTTTTTCTAAAAACATTGATATAACCTAGATGTTTAGGAAGGTTTAAGGGTTTTGCCCTCCTGAAGCTCAAAACTTGTATGGTTCTTCAATAAAGTACTGTAGATTTACCAGGGGGTTCTGAAGGCCACATATCATGATTTGTATCGAAATAGATTGACGCCAAACTTTGAGATTTTGTACAGATCAATGTACTCTTTCTTACTATGTGGACCTAATGTCGATTATCACAATAACAAAATACACCTATTTCAATAAAGTTAGTCACTTGAAAAAAAAGCTATAAAGCTGAGGCCAACAAGGATTATGGGTAGATTCATTTTACACATCCAACCACTTGATAACTGCTCATGGACTTTCCAATCTTTTACCAGTTACATTCTCACCTCGTCTGAGCATCATCGAGCTGCAGTTTGTATTTTAATTAAAAAAGCTTTGTGTATACATGCTTTTTTTGATATGAAAAGTATCCCATGATGCTCAGTGATCTCAGCTTTCTAGGTTTTTGGTGACTAACTATTGAAATATGTGTATGCCAAAGCCAGCAATGAACAAAAATGGTGTCAAGACCAAGATTTTCATTCTTTTGCATCTTAATACATATTGTTCATAAAAAAGCTTTGAGATGTAGAGAGAAAAATACAAAAAGCAGTATGCAGGGCTGTCAACCCCCGAGATATTCAAATCTGGAGAATTGATAGAGAAGGGACATGACGACACATGTTTCACTCCATAACATTTGATGTGATTGGTTTATTTCTGACCAATCAGATTATCGCTTACATTACAATGGCCTGCTTGCAAGGACAGCCATGAGGAACGTTTTGATTTTGTTAGCGATGTAAAATGACACAAACAACATTGACATTGGTTGTGAAAGTCGAGAATCACAAGAAATGGTCAGCTTCGGGAATTATCCAGGAGATTTGAGACTCTAATCTGGAGACCGGGAGATACACTCCAAAATCTGGAGACTCCTGGTTTATCCGGGAGAGTTGAAAGCCCTGAGTATGTCTATCAATCTTTGATGACTTCCTTGAAAAAGGTAATAAAAGCTTTAAAACAAATCTAAAAAAATTTATGTGAAAAATAGATTCTGAGCAAGCACAGGCAGCCCAATCTCTTGTACTGTAAAAGTATCTTTTGCAGCCATTCTTAGTGTTGGTCTGAAAGCTTCCCTCCGCACTAACGTCTGTTCAATGGAGCACTACATTCCTTTCCCATTCTCTAGCCAGTCGTAGCCATGTTAACCAACTGACATAAAAAAACACATAAGAAATATGCACCTTGGCCTTCCATTTCCATTGAGAAAAAGGTTGGAAACTGAAATTTAACAATGCCTGATTCTCTTGTCCTAATAATGAGGTTATTTCCTTGAACATTTTAGATGCTTCACTACAAACAAAGTGAAAAATCTTCTCAATTACAAGTTTCTTGAGATCAAGGCACTCAAATTTGCAATCCTCTTTGGAGGGCTGTGAGTGAGCGTTTTGCATGAAGAATAAATGTAGCTTGCTGGCTCCTTATAACTTCTACTCCAAATATGTTTTTGAAATGTTTGCTTGATTCACCAAAGAACAAATATATAGTTGAAGAAATATATAGCACTATATACACTCTAAAAGCAGAGCGATTTCAAGACAGGTGGTCAGTGACACTTTTGACTTGCTGTATTGAACATGCTCCTCTGATTTTCAGGATTCAATTGCAATCTTTAATGAATTAATGTCTCTAACAAGTTTACTTACACTGTTCTGCTCATTTTGAAGCTCTTTAAGCTTCAGTGAGCAAACAAAAAATTCTTATGCAGATAAATATAAAACATGAAGAGTTGAAATATTGTCAGATAGTTAATAGCTCCATTTCGAATTATTTTAGCAAACGACAGGCAACTTCCAAAAGAAGAAAAAAACTTTCTTGACCAGAATAAACACTGCACATAACCTATATAGTGATTGGTCACTGCAAGACAATATTGTTACAATTTTATTGGCTTAAAGGTTTTTCGACATTACAATGGGAAAGCGATGTAGTGCTCCATTGAGTGGATGTCAATGGGGAGGGATTTTCAGACTGACCCTAAGAATGGCTGCAAAGGAGACTATGTAAAATTAGTACTTAATGTATAAATAAATAAATAATTACCTGAATAACATGTATCTTACAACAAGTTACCCAAGTAAGTAATCTATATTCAGAAAAGCTTAAAGACCACCTCACTGATGAATAAAATAGTTTGTTTTATATAATTATTGTAGTCTTCTTTGATTATTTAACATATTATAAAAATATTGCGACTCTAAATTTTGCGATTGGAAAAATGTTTTCACAATCACTAGCCCTGGGGCGGGGAACAATAAGTGAGGATTAGACTTGCAAAAATGCCTCACCTAGCAGGGTATGGCAGGGAATAAGTATGTTAATAGCCAACTCCTCGAATCTAATCCCCCGGTATTCCCAGGGTAGTCAGGGATGGGGTTTCCACTGATTCGTGCATTACAATAACAGCGAAAGCGATGCATTTCGACTAAAATCAAAGTGTGGGTTACCTGTGATTTTGGGAGGGATTGCAAAACGTTTAATTGAAGCCTTAACATAAATAACACTTAAATGTTTATTTACATCGTAAGTTTAAAATAAATTAATATCTCAAAAACCAGGTTGAAGTGGTCAAAATTATAATGGACGATGAACATGAAGATTGTGCTAAGGACAATGTGCACGAATTTAAGGGGGGAAATACGCTTATAAAATAAATCTTTCGTACAAATAGTAATGACCGATAAGCTAAGGTCGTTTACCTCGAGAAAGTAGTTTTGGTGAGTTGGAGGACGGGACAAACACTACGAGAAACACCAGCGTTTGAAAGATCAAAAGCATCACCCAAATATCAGAAGCATACAAAAACACACTACGTCACTGAGTCACGTGAGTACATCACACAGGTAGGCCCGGTACTGCAGAATATTTTAGACTGACGGATAGGTGAATATTTCGCGAGGTCCAGTCTTCGGTCGGCGAGGAGAAAATTCACTAAAATCTTTTTTCAAACTTTGGAAAACCTCACTATGCATGCCGCTCGAGCAATGGCTATAGTCTCAGCATTCTGGTAAAATTACACTAATTAGTCAGTGTTCTTGTGTTCATGTGTGTGTGAAAATCCGCACTCGCCTCGCGCTAAATATTCCCCGATATTCACATCACTTTCCCTTCGGCGATTAATTGTTTTAGTATTTTCAGCGCAAGCGAATTTGATAAATGAGGAGAGAGAGATTTTTTGTCTTTTCAAATCTTTTTTATCTCTTCAAGCGGCGCAAATCGACAAACGAGCGTGCGCGTGTGCGAGCCATATCCACCTGTAGGAGGATATAGCAGTATAAGGCGTAAATCGTATCAAATGATTGCGCCGGATTTATCATATTTACTTGTGTGAAAATACTAAATATATATAAGGGGTAGGGGGTGGTTGTCGAAAATGTTGAAAATTGGCCCTAAGAAGTATACCTCAGTCTTGTCCATGTGGGCGTGGCAGCTAATGAGAGGGGGGGAGGGGCATTTTTACAAAGTTACCTTTGAAATATGTTTGTTATTATTATCATTATTATTATCACCATCATTTATTATTATTAATTCTACTCCAATAGTAAAACCACTGGTATTGTTGCTTTTCAATTATTCCCAAGGGAGTGAGGTAACAAAAGACACGGCGGCCATGTTGGATGATATAACAAAACAATTCTTTGAAAATTCTTTTGTCAAATTCACCCAACATGGCGACTATGACGTCATGTACAAACGAAGGATAACAGGGGAGTACGGATCCCACCAACCCTCCCTCTGGATCCACAAGTCACTGATACCATTGTGACGGACTGTGTTTCCCACTGAAAAACAATAGCACGGTTTAAAGCTAGCCTTGGGAGAGAAAACCGTGTGTTATATGAAGGCCTTTGCCCCAGGTAAAGCTATGCATAAATTATCATAATCAATAATCTTCTTACGTGTCTTTTTTCTGGGTATGCGTGCGCATCTGGTCGCCATGTTTTCTTGTAGATGAGAAGGAAAGGAATTTTCTTGCTTTTTATCAAATTTAAGTGATTTCTTGAGACAAAAAATGTGATGGATTACTAAAGGTAAGTTCTCGTTTTATCTTATCGTTTTTTGTGTGATTTATTGGCTTCATAAAGGGAAAATCTCAACGAAATTCAACTTGAATCTTTGCCTCACTGGCCTGAAGAGTAAGAGGTCACCTGCTCCCCTATGATTCAAATTCTCCTGCTTAAATTTATATTTCTTTTAAAGCCAAGTTTCTATGTTTTAGTGTCCTAGGAACAAAAATCACTTAAAGCTTTCACTTTTTGCTTGATGATAAATAAAACCTTATATTTGATATCATTAAGATTATTTGAGTTTAGAAGTTCACTAGTAATACATGTATGTAAGATGATTTGATTCGATATAAACTTAAGCTTACGAAATAATTTTTTTAAACAGTTTGGGAGGTGAAAATATTATTGCTTCTTAGTTAAATTCAATAAGTTTTAAAAATTTGATTTATTCGATTGGCATTTAGTTTTGTCTTTGGTCTTTGTGCCTAATCATTTGAATAAAGCTCACTTTAATTTTTGATATCTTCTTTTCGTTATATAGTATTTTTAAGTTTTTATTAAACTGCTTAAGACTATCATGATACATGATCATAATATATACATACGTATTTTGTTTGAAACTGCTTTACGACTTAGAGCTTTAATTTACGAATTTTCGACCTTTAATGAGCTTATGTTATTTTTTTCTAGGTTTGTTATAGTTTCTAACTTATCTTGAATCATTACATTACACTTTGAATATGCTTACGTTTATGCATTTCCATTTGAAATTTATGACAAAAGTCTTCCAATTAATTTATCGTTCTTACTATATCTAAAGCTAATTATTTAGGATAAGGAGAGTGTAAACAAAGACCTCAAGATGCAAAGTTCTTACCATTCTTTACCTCAAGAAGCTGATGAAAGGTAATTATTCTTGATTATGGTGCTTCCAATTAAGTTCATAATTAAATATGCTAATCTAAGACAAGGAAGTTGAAGTATTTTTTAATATAAAACAAAAGACATAAATCAACAAATGACATTCACATGCATCTGCCACAGTGCTGTCTGTTTTAAGGATGTTCATGGACAAATGCAAAGTAAAAATGTCAATTTTCTGAAACTTTGCCAGTTAATAAAACAACATAAAACACAAAAAATAAGCCCGAAAATAGGAGACCAGAGTGCAATCCCGCAATTAGTAAAATGAAGTGGTGAAAACATCATGAGGAGTGTGCATGTAAAAAAGTCTTGGTAGAATTGGCTTCTCATGAACAATGCCTGCAAACATCCTTAAGAATTAAGCAACAAATTATGTACAAACAAAGCCAAGTTCTACCTTATTTAGCAGAAGCTTCTTATCTAGAAAATATCTAAATATATGATCAAATCCTTTCAATGTTTGGCTAAATCCTTAGGAAAAAATTAGGACCAACTTATACAGGGTCAAAGATATAGAAGTAAGTTATAGTGCTTGGGAACGAGGTTATTCCGGGCGAAAGCCCTTGGAATTAAATTCGGAAAAATTAATTTCCGACCTTGCTGGGATTCGAACCCACGACCTTCGGAATTGTACTACCGATGCTCTTCCAGCTGAGCTAGAGGTCAGACTGAGAACAGGCCGGGGTGAAATAGATGTTAGGTCGCAGTAATTATGATTCAAAGAAGAGAGTATATGGACCGCGTGGCACTAATGAAATAGTCAAAGATATAGAAGTAAGTTATAGTGCTTGGGAACGAGGTTATTCCGGGCGAAAGCCCTTGGAATTAAATTCGGAAAAATTAATTTCCGACCTCGCTGGGATTCGAACCCACGACCTTCGGAATTGTACTACCGATGCTCTTCCAGCTGAGCTATTTCACCCCGGCCTGCTCTCAGTCTGACCTCTAGCTCAGCTGGAAGAGCATTGGTAGTACAATTCCGAAGGTCGTGGGTTCGAATCCCAGCGAGGTCGGAAATTAATTTTTCCGAATTTAATTCCAAGGGCTTTCGCCCGGGATAACCTCGTTCCCAAGCACTATAACTTACTTCTATATCTTTGACTATTTCATTAGTGCCACGCGGTCCATATACTCTCTTCTTATACAGGGTCATGAAGGTATAAAATGGGAATAGGGATTTGTCTATTTTAATACCCTGGGAAAATGGGATTTAGGTCACTGGAAATGGGGAAAAAACAAAATGGGAATGGGTAAATGTTAAAAAAAGTTTGTAATTTGAATGTAATTTTTAGCTATGATCGTAGTTTTGACCGTTATCAAGATAATGAGAATCAAGAAGTTAGTAACTATGGCTACAATTACAGTAACTACAGACCACCACCACCAAGTGGTTTAAAAGGCAAAGTAGAAAGCAAATATTGGCATACAAAGCAGGCTGTTATTCAAAAGCTGGGCAAGGAACAAGATGTTTTCGTAGTTGCAGGAGATGCTGAAGTTGATGCAAGGCTTCAGGTAAGGATACAAATTATGTTTCTTTCTGTCTTTCTAGTCCTGTGATCTGTCACGGACTTGGGGGTACCCAGGCATCTAAGCGAGATAATTGATGTTAAGCACCAATGACGTAAACATTTTTTTGCGCTAGGCGAAAAAATTATATAAAACAATTTGTGTTCTTTATATCAAATATAAAAGCTTTCTTGTATCATATAAAAAGCCATTTTTAAACCAAATTTTGCCCTTAAAAGTGTTAAATATGGTTCTGAAGGGATACTACATTTTTGCTTACATTTGCATTCAAAGCCATTCTTATTTTAGGAATGCTAGTATAAAAAGTTATCTGAATATTTCTCTTATATTTTGGATAAAAAAAAGCTGGGGGTACCCCCGCGTTTTAAAAATTTATGATTTCTTAAAGTATTTTTTCAAGGATAAATCAGGTGCTGAAAGTTTAACAAGCGTGATGCTGCGTTACGAAATAGTGTGACCAGCTTTGTTTTTGGCGTGTTTGCATCAACTCCTTCCTCTCCTTGTGGTTTTACAAGCAAGATGAAAATTGAAGAAAAAACAATATTTCAAGCTTTCAAAGAATCAGAAAACTTATTCAATTCGAAGAACAAAAATTAATAATTACAATCCTGTGTAGAAGAAAAGATTTCCTTAAGCAAAGGGTATATAAAAGTATTTTTGATGTCGGAAAAAGTTTGCCTTTCATGAATGTTTCACGGCAGTCATGCATGCAAAGCAAGAACCAGGCAAAAACTAATTCGTAAAATAAAAACTTACATTCAGTTTAACTTCACTAGTGCAAGAAAAAGATTTAATAAATCAAAATAATAATTTTCTTTGACAGTATTCCTTTTGCATGAATGTTTCCCTTTCATCCTTCCACGGTTCATAATTCACCTTTTTATCATATAATAATAATACAGTAATGATGAAAAGGTAAATTATACACCGCGAAGAAGATGAAAAAACTCACTGAAAGAGTTATATGAAAAAAAAGTGAATTATGCATCGTGGAAGGATGAAAGGGCTAATACTGACGTTTAGGACGCTGGTCCTTCGTCGGAGTAAAAGAGCTCTTTTACTCAGATGAAGGACTAGTGTCCGAAACGTCAGTCATCTTTTTCACGGTGTATAATTTACCTTTTCATCATTACTGTTATACAATACGGGGAGGTCTTTCAACCACAAAAATCAGTTCATTTTATGTAATTATTATACTTGAAGGAAAACCTAAAGTGAATGGTTGATATTTGGAGTAATGTGTGATTCCTTTTCAATTTTCATTTAACTTTAAAACAAACTAAACTTATCTGTATGGAAATATTGAAAAAGTTATTTTTCGTTCACTAATCCAAGGCGATCAAAACTGCTTTTTCTAAAAGGTAAAAGCAGATAATTTTTCGCCAAAAATACCTGAATTCTTGAAGATTACTCTGTCATCCATCTTTGACTACATAAATTTGTCCCAAGCTGACATTTTCTGTATCTTTGAGTGTTTTGCTTTCCAAAACCACTGGAATCCCTCAATATAGATGTGCAGTAAGTGTGCCCGCTGACAATAGTAGGCACCTCCCTTAAGTAATATAATTTGGTATAACAGTGAAATGATCTATTGCATTGTTTCTTTAATATTCTTTGATTTAGAGTGCTATTTTTCATGATATTTGTCAAGCCTTTGAGTTTGCTCTCAAGTGGTTTTTTAACTAAATGTTAAGACATTTTATTGGCATTTGTTTTGTATACTACAGGAGCACACACACACTTTGATATGATGATTTTTTGCTGCTTCTATATTTAATAACCAATGCATCTTAATAATTACTTTCAGGCATTTAAACACATTCAGAAAACCTGTATAGATCTGTTAAAAGCAGTAGAAATTTATCAAAACAGAATATTTGGTACGTAGAAGTAATCTTAAGTTGAGGAAATAATGTCATTCTTGAGAGAAAATGGTTGTTTTAATTAACTATTTTCATATTTGTGATCCTTATACAGCTATTTCAAAAAAGGTTGAGTACTGCATACTGAATAGTGCATTCCAAGACCGAAGTGCATTGTGGGTCATAGTGACATTGTCTAAAGTAGGATTAATAATTATTATTTATTCTAATTTTAGTGTATTCCATCTGAAACAATATACTGTCTAAAAGTAGAGAGTTAATTGCTGTATATTTACTTTTTATTTTAAATTAATGAGACCCACAATTCTCTTTGGTCTTGGAATGCAATATTCAGTATCTAGTATTCAAATGTTTTTGAAATACCTGTATACAGTACAACTTGAATTCCAAATGTCTGGGTTTTGAGCCAACCATTTTTTAAGATTGTCAGTATTTTCATAATGAAGGGTGTATCCAGGATTTGTTTCAAGAGGGTAGAGGCATGCATTTTGAAAAAGATGCTGAACAACATGGATCCACCCCTGTCATAGTTAATAGAGGGAAATGATTAGGAAACTCTATTGTTATAGGTTATTGTTCACTTTTTTCAAGCGTGACCATGCACAATCCTTTGTTTTGCCATTGTTTTACCATCGTTGGCAATGGCTGAGTGAACAGACCAAAATCTTTCTTTTGGCTGGTAGTTCAAAATATTTAAAGATTTATAAGAATATAGATGAATATTCCTTACAACAATCCCATACACAAAGTTTATGTTTAGTTATTTTTCAATTTCGGACGAGCATAAATCAAACATTGTGCACTGTCAAAACCAGTTCAACATCAAAGGCGAACAAAGACCTGATAACAATAGGTTTCCTTACCATTCCCCTCTATTAACTATGCCCCTGCATAATGATTGATGGAAGCCAAAGGTTCAGTTGTTGGTGGGTTTTCTTTCTTGAATGTCAAAATGGTGGTCACAAATTTAAATGAGTTCAAATTAAACTAGTGAATGAAAAACCTTTACTTTAGTAACACTTTAAAAATTTATTGTCAGGTCAGTTATATCAGTGGAGAAAGCTGTAAATTTGTCAATTTTGAACTAAAGTGACCAGTTTAACACCTAACAATCTTTGTAGGGTTTCTTCCTAGTGCTAGAATATGTTTCTAATTTTAACTCATTTCAATTTTTGGCAGCCATTTTGACAGAGGGGCTATTACAAAATAGATGTAATGTGGAGCTTTTGGGGGTACATACACCGAACAGATGCTATGAATTATGAATTTCACCAGAAAAAATTTAAGATATATTAAAGAACCAGGGGACCTGTATTTATCTTATGCCTATAAAGAGTAGTAAGTTTTTTCATCTTTTCACGGTGTATAATTTACCTTTTCATCATTACTGTTTCATTAGAAACACCGACGCAGCTCACACTAGTTTTAGCTAGTTATACCTTTTTATGCCTATAAAGGTATATATTAAAAACTGTTGAGACTAATAAAAAAACATGGTTAAAATCTGTGTATATTTAGCATCTATAAAATATAAGAAAATATATACAAAGGTCCCTTGGTACGTTACTGTGCAACTATACGCCAACCAAGGCCACACAGAAAAAAATTTCATACAAATTAGCCAATCACCATTGAGTATTTAAACAATAGAATCTGTATGAATTCTCACATTTTCCTTTAATTTTTAAAATCATGTACATTATAGTACTTTATACAGTATGAGTGTGTGTAGTGCAGTTTTCGTATAACTGTGAAAAGTTCATGGCACAAACGCGGACATGACATGGCAAGGCATAAGCTAGACAAATCACATTGCACGATAATTTACTCTCCATCCTATCAAATACCTGGAACACGGCACAAACATGGCGCAAACACAGTCACGCCAAGATCACAGCACTTTTAGACCAATCATATTGCACGTTAAAATAATCAGCCAATTAAAATTCTAGTAAGTATCACGGTCACGCTTACTGCACTGAACTTTTAACAGTCATACGAAAACTGCACTATGATATGGGAGTGAACCTCAAGTGAACAAGAAACAGTTTAAAAAACAGAATTCACTAATTCAACTGTTATGCGGGGTTAAAAATGTGCTTCGTGAATTTGATTTAAAATTTGTTTGGGTGGCCTTAGTTGATGTATATTTTCTGCTCTTTCTATAACTTATTTACATGGCTGCTTTTATTTAAAGCATTATCCCAAGATGAAAATGAAATGGGACGTTTCCTTAGAGAACAAGGCTCACAAGATAAATCCAAGGCTGGGAAAATGATGATAGCTGTTGGCAAATCACAAAGTTACACAGCTCAACAAAGGTAAGTAGTAATACCACCATATCATAAACATATTTAGTTGGTAACCCAAATGTAACTAATCTTCAGTTCACCATAAATTCTGACAAATCTCTTACTAATTGAAAAAAAGAAATAAAAACTCCTCAAGCTTAGTTTGATTTTTTGTCGTACAAAGGTATTGGGTCAAGGGCCGATCCAGCCAAAATTTTGATGGGGGGGGGGGGGGGCTAATTGAGTTTAGTGGGGAGCTAATTGAGTTTCTTCCGTCAACACAACGGAAAACAATATAAAAAGCATTGTTTTTTTCTGCTGAAGGGGGGGCTTAAGCCCCCCTTAACCCCCCTGGATCCGCCCTTGTGGGTATTTTTACCCTGGAAAAATTGGATTTAGTTCACCAGGAATTTTAAAAAAATGGAAGATATTTCTTTTAAAAAGTTTGGGATTTAGATAAAATTAAATGGGGGTTCCTTGTAAAAAAAACTTTAAGTGGGAAATGGGATTGGCATCCCCCATCCTTAAGGACCCTTGGTGCTTGCTCTGCAGTTGGCTAGCAATGGTATCAGGTTTTTCACATGATTTTGAGTGAATGCAAGCTGGAAGGTCTTTATTGATCTTTCTATTTATATTGTAGGCTGAGCTTACGAACCCCTCTTGTGAGGCTTTATCAAGAAGTTGAGACATTCAGATACAGAGCCATATCAGATACATTAATGACTGTCACTCGCATGGAGAATTCTAGGACAGAATACAGAGCAAGTCTTCTGTGGATGGCAGATCTTTCTAAAGAACTTGACCCAGAAGAATGGAAGAGACTAGACAAGTTCAGAGAGGTACTAGTAGGCTGATTGATTTTTCTTTTGTTTTTACCACTAACTGTACTGCAAATAGATTAATCATACTAATAAAGAGGCATGTTAGCATACTACAAATTTGAGACAATTATATTTTAGCCTGCGTAGAGCCCAAAAGAGATGGGAAGGGGGCTGTGGGGAAGGGGATGCCCCCACCCCTCTGGACCACTACGCAGCCTGTTCTTTTTTCTTTTTTTTTTTAATCCACTTCAAGTGTTTCAAAAACAATATTTCTTTCATGCAATATATTATATCATATCATCATTGCTTTCCCAGGTTCAATGTAAAGTGAAAACATGCAAAAAAAAGTTTGAAAAGAACAAGCATGACGTAATGCAGAAGGTTGATCTTCTTTCAGCTAGTCGCTGTAATCTGTTATCTAGCACACTAGCAGCATATCAACAGGCAATGCTTAAATTCTGGGAAAATACATCCAAGAGCATGAACCAAGTTGCAGAACAGTTCAAAGGATACCCTACTTATCAATTTCAAATGCTGAAAAGTTTAAATCCAATGATGGATCCTGAAGAAAAGGGATCCGAAGAAACTAAAGAGATCAAAGGTGATGAAGAAACAAGTGCCGAGAAGAAAGAAGCAGGCAGCCTAGAGGAAGCTACTGAACAAACAGAACAACGTTCCAATGTGGAAAATGATGATGATGATAAATTGATATGTTTGGACCATTCTCCCACTGCAGAAAAGCCAGCGAATAAAGATGATGATGATGATGATGATGATGCATTGCTTGAGACCGACTTGTTAGGGGATATGCCTGAGCAGAAAAATACATCACCACACTTTAATCTTCTCGGAGAAGATGAAGAATTTCCCCCAAGACAAGGTCATGGAACTAGAGGTTGGATTAGTAACCAATTCTTTTTCTTTTCTTTAGCTGACCTAATGCTCAGCCCAATAAAAAATACTACAGTAATCGATAATGTGCTTTACTATTATTAACATTTTTCTTTAGGAGGCGATCTATTAGGCTCATTAGAGGATACCAATCCAAGTCATGATCCACCTAGCTACGAGGCAGCTCAAGACCTCCTTAGTCTACAAGATTCTTATCAGTCAAGTGCAGGTAATTCTGTCTTCCTGTGCTTTGTTAATCTGAATGTACAGACTATAGACCCCTTGCACTGAGTCCCTAAAGGAATTGTTCTGAGGGACAAAACAATGGATTTTTTATGCATAAGAAAAGACGGCTCATTGTTTTGTCCCCCAGAACAATTTCTTTAGGAAATCAATGCTAGGCATTAAGGCAGGGCTCGACAGGGCATTAAAAGTTGAAACTGATAACTTGCAAGAAAACACTCTGGCTTGATGTACATTGTTACAAATTGAACAGCGCCCAACTCTCTATGCTTTCATATTTGCATCCCAAAAAGTCCTTATATGTACTAGAGATTCGTTTCGACTTTGAGTTGTTCGAACGGGAATTCGGTTGCTTTATAGCTCATGATAGACTGTTGAAAAGTGGTCAAACAATATACTAATGATGAGCATGCTGTACAGGCAATAATGTTGGCCGTACTGAAGCTGGGCAGACTTCATCCATGACTGCTGATGACCTATTGTTTGGATCACCAAGCAAAAGTCTTGGTGATAGGACAGATCTTGACTTACTGAGTGATGTATTCTCGGATGGACAGTCGTGTAAACCTGACGTTAACAGCTTCAGCAGTAAATGGAATGAGCTGTTCGGTGATAGTCCAAAACCACAAGTGCCACCAAACAGTGCAGAGTCCAATCATCCTGGTTATTTGCCTTCTGATTTGATGGACAGTTTAGCTGGCATGGATCCTTTTGGGGGTTCTTCTAACATGGGTAAATCGGCACCTGAATTACCAAGTGGCAGTTCTGCCAATATACCTAGCGGTCGTGGTCCTTCAAACGGAGTTTCCAAACAACCGGCACTGAAAGCGAGTCTGGGAGGAATTCTGGGAGGCAAAGCTGGGAAAGAAAAGAACAAAGCATCTGGTGTTGACCAGTCAGCTTGGTTTAATCTGTTTTCAGATCTGGATCCACTTGCTAATCCTGATGCTATCGGACAAGGCAAAAAGAAAGAAGACGAACGGTCTTGTTAACGGCCTTGTCTTGAAACTTTGATTTTCTTATGAAAGAAGAAATGAATATGTTGGTATTTTTACCAAGTTAATCTCTGTCACAAAAGAGAAACTACTATTGATATGCAGGAGCACATGCAAGATCGTAGCTTCGTACTGTTATGTCAACATTTTAAAACCTTCATAATTAGCAGCAAACCGCATTATACAAATTATAGTTACAAAGTATTTTAAACTTAAGGTGTACACAAAGGATTTCCTTCCAGACTTTTTCAAAATAGTTCGAACCATTGAGGAATTTTGTACTTCTGGTCGAACTTTTTAAACTATTATTTCAACAAGGTTAATGGGTCTAGTTACTTTAGTGTTTTGATCCCGATCAAAAATTATCGCAATAGATGTGATAAAAAAAGGGACCTTTATGGAGATGGATAAGACTAAGATCTATTTGATAAACACCTAAGCAGAATATGTTTCTCAGCTCCGCTAAGGAAATGTACATGTATTGTAATTTGACGTAAGCAGTTGTATTAATTTATTAATAAGATATAAATACCTTGTAATCAAATGGTAACAATGAAATTCAGATTACTCCTGTAAACTAGGGTTCAGTATTTATGGAATAAGCATTAAAAATATTCTCAGACAAGCCTGGTCTTTCGGTATTCATTACATAATCCATATGTTCATGGAAACTTTTCGGATCACGAGGATGGCTTTTAAGTGGGTGTCTCCACTTCTTTCTATTATTTGGGGAATGATTAAATAGTTATGACAATATACTGACTTTTAGTAAGAAAACTAGTTGTGAAAGACAACGTTTCACTGTAATCTCAACAACGTCATCAAGTCTAATGAAAACTGTAAACTCTAGTTTTCTTACTAAATTGTATACCTAAAAGTACCTTCATCAAATATACTTTTTAAATGTATTACAACTTATAGTAGACTCAACAAAATTATTACTTGAATCTGATTGGTCGAGAGGAGTACAATTAAAGCGTTAATTGTACTCGTAGCCTTGGGCCTTTGCGGGTTGTGCCCGCTCAATGATATCCAGATATGACAAAAGAGCGAAAACACCGACTTATGAAATAAGTCTATC
The DNA here is from genome assembly GCA_011057435.1 of Actinia equina. Lineage (NCBI taxonomy): Eukaryota > Metazoa > Cnidaria > Anthozoa > Actiniaria > Actiniidae > Actinia > Actinia equina. Next base: position 255,045 of record WHPX01000023.1, read on the forward strand.
CTCATAGCATTAGCATATAACATGGAATATACCCTTTACAACTTCAAGAAGCCGCACTCAAACACTCAAACATCTTTTCCCATTTAGAATCAATACTGTGAAATATTATTAAAAACTAGTGTGAGCTGCGTCGGTGTTCCTAATGAAGTAGTAATGATAAAAAAGACAAGAAAACTTACTGACGTTTCGGACGGTAGTCCGTCGGAGTAAAAGAGCAAGTAAAGAGCTCTTTTACTCCGACGAAGGACTAGGGTCCGAAACGACAGTAAGTTTTTTCATCTTTTCACGGTGTATAATTTACTTTTTATCATTACTGTTATCAGAAGGGTGATATGCGCTTTTAGGGGAATTCAAATGTCAAAAGCGATTTAAAAACCGATTTAATCGCTAGGATATATAAACTACACAATCGTGTTTTTCTTTATCCGCAGTGATAAGCCTGTTGTCAATGAAATACTGCATAACTGAGCAGGTCTATGATACCAGTAAGAACAGGCGCATATAGAATAATTTTCATGTGCGAAGTCTTTGACTCAAAATCGCTGCAAAGATTTACCAACCAGACGCTTATCTCTCCCGTTAGGGTCAAAACAGACAGCAGAAGGGGATGTATTTGTCACCGTTCGATAACACTTGGGGTACCAAATGGGTCTGACAAGGAAAAGACAAATATCGAACTCCACAGAGGTAACAGTGTTTTATTTACAAAGCATCCTTCAGTCATCGAATACATGTACAAAATATTTACAAGCCAACCTCTTCCCACAGCAAGACTACAATTGTTATAACAGAACTCGAATCAAGTGTAGATTTTGCCCAAGCATCCTCCTTGTCACTGCTGCAAGAAGAAGACGAGTTTTAGTGTTAAGTCTGTAAGAAGTCTTGCATTTCTCACTCATGCGTCCAACACAGACCCGTACCATACAACTAATTAGATTTTTTTCCAGCCGGTATCCTAAAAATCGTGCGTTCTGATTGGTTGTGCGAGCGGGCGGTATTTGCAACAGGTTTTTCCTATTCTCCTTTTCCGACCTCTTGTCAGTTAAATAACCTTATATATGTTGCTAGTAATTTACAAAAGAGAAGATACTTACCGTTATCAACGATAGCCGTTTGCCATGGTCGTCCATGGAACCAGAATGGCTTTTTGAAAACTCTAATGGTGTACTCTCTACATTGATTTTACGTCCACAAAACACCTGTGAATAATAGAGGTAAAGATGAGAACAGAGAAAAGGGATTTCAATATTTATTTTACGACAAGTTAATTCCAAGTGAATATCGGAAAGTGAACAAAAAAAACGAGTGCTTTGTCCCAGTGTCAAGAAGAATACATTAAATAGTAGCCGTACAAGGACTGGTCCTCATGAGACTTTGAAAAAAGTAAAAAAGAGCACAACATATTTACCGTCGCTTGCAAGTTTTGTTGAAGGGTTCCATGATCGAACTCGCTGTACACAAACAAAAAAGTTAAAAGTTCGTAGTTTATTTACTTCTAAATAGCTTACGCTAACATGAAAGAAATGATATCCTCGATGGACCTTTCTCAAAATTATCGTGAAAGAGAGGCTAACATGGAAATGCTAAAAAATGCCAAAAATTCCATCAAGAAACAGTGTGACTTCTTTTATATTTCCATGTTAGCCTCGCATATATATATAATATCAGTTGTTGTATGCAGACCTTGTTTGGGGCAATACAGTTGCCTTGTAATACTACTTGTTGACTTACCCACTGTGCAGTCTTCCTTGGAATCGTGAATTATCGATAATATGGAATTGTCTTTGTTTTGCAGCCTGAATACGTACAACATCAACATTAAATATTTGTCAATACATAGAAAAAGTCATACCAACCAAACATTTTGGTGATATTTAGAAAGATTTCAAAGTCCATCTCGCATGAATAAATATAATTTCGGCGCCAAGATGCGAGGTTGAAAAGTCCCTCGTAGTCATATCCAAAGAAAAAGATAAATAACAAATTATTCTTTCACAGCAACGAAAAAAAGAAAAGTCTAAGATTTTTAGTCACTTTTGTGTTGGGGATTGGGAAGGTTTACCCTCTCGCCACGCCCCTACAGGTTCATGAAAACTGCCAAAAAGTTGGCGAGAGGCTGAGTTTTGGAGCAAACAAAAACTTTAGCCAAAGGTCCCTGCTGAATGAGAATTCATAATCTGAAATGAACAGAACAAGGAAAAATACCAATTCTTTCCATTCAGTAACTAGGGTTTTAGGCGACTATTATTGCAGGGAAGTGGCGTCGTTATGCTTCACTTACGATGAGTGCTGAATAATCTGATGTTCTGTTTACATAGTCACAGAAATCTCTATAAGACTTCTCTTCCTGACGATGATTCTCCTTGATCTGTAATACAGTGAACACACATACATTTAGATTAACTACTAACTAACTACGATACTATTATATTCCATACCACTGAAGATGATATACTTAAACGGCAAGAAAATGTGAAGTACTAACTAAAGTAAAAGAATATTGAACGGCTTTCCTGCCTTATGGTTGACCTTATTTCCATGTTATAAGATAGATACTGGTAAAAAGACGTCGTTTCTTCAGCACGTGTAAACATTCAAGAGGGTGAAGTTTGTCATGTTCTATAATAGTAGTGACGTCACAGGCAAAAGACACTCCTACCATACTACTATTAACTGGTTATGAAAACGCAAACAGTGCCACTGGTACTATATTATTGCCCACAGTACAAACCGTTTCGTAATGTTCCTCCTCCTCGATGAGCTCCTGACTTCGTTCATCCTGCACCAATTGAACCTGGAAAATAATAGCAACAAATATAATATTCTGCTAATAACCTATAGTAGAGCGTCACAAAACAATAAACAAACATACCTGAGCTGCTGCTATTCCATAGGTTCTCTCGTCAAGTATCTTGGTGATTTCGTTCAAACACTCCGCGTCAGGTGTAACTGGTCGAATATTTTCTTGCTCTAGTTCTTCTTTAATTTCTCTCCATGTTTCTGACATCTGCGTCGTAACAAGGCAGCATTACAACAACGAATTACAATATGCATGTCATCATTAGCCTGCGTTCCATCCGGCCTTTTCTTTCGAAGTCCAAAATTCCGGATGTGAAGCAGGCTAGTCAACATCGGTTTCTTGTCAATATACTATATTTCTATCGACAAATAAGAATCGAGGTATAAGCAAGAACGATGTGCACTGATAATGCGCCGTTGTTGTCATGGGTTCGATGCCCAGACTCACCATTACTGTTGTTGGTTCTCTCGGGTTTTTTTTCTCCGAGTTTTATCAGTTTTTGAATTCCAATTTGATCATGAAATTTGCATGGGCCATCGGTTTGTTAGCCTCTGGGTATTAAGTGCTACCCTTGTTAACCGAAGACAAGGACGATGGCAACCATGACAGGAGGCAGAACGATAGTCTTTTCCCAGATACCAAATTCGATTGTTCCTGCCTCCTCTCATGGCTGCCATCACGTGGTGTTGCAAAGCCCGTCTTTGGACCTTGTCACACGGCGGCCATGTAAATTTTCATGAGAATAAAAACCCTTGATAAGGTGACTGGTTATTTTTTAACTTTCGATTTGAGCCCACGATGTGCTCGCACTCAAAAACCGCTGAATAATATTCACGACTATTGAAGAACCATACACATTTTGAGATTCAAGTGGGCAAAAACCTCAAATTTTGCACGGGACCCAATACTTTTTATGAGCTCATTCGAAAAAACTCCTGTAAAAATCTATCGGTTTTTTAGAAAAAGTTTATAATTTTTTATATGAAAAAAACGATTTTTGTAGGGATTTTCTTTGGACTTTGAGAGTTTTTAAAGCACTAAAAGGACGAAAAATGACAAATCGATGTATTTCTTTCTCTTTTTTTAAAATATCCACGTATTATTGTTGAATGATTCACTAGCCTTTCTCATGAATCGTAATTATTTTCTAATCACTTCAGGTGGCGCAAGTTTTGCTTCAAAAAGGTAGGTATCCAATAAATGTTGATAATCTCGACAAGTTCGAGACACCCCCATTTTTCTTTTAGTATTTGGAATCAGCAGTTCAAAGATGTGGCTTAAAAAAGTTTAATTATTTTTCAAAAAGTAGCCAGTCACCTTACATTAATTTATTTTCAAGCACTTGAATGCGAGGCCACGCGTTGTGGAATCTATATTATTGTTCAAACCAACATGGTTGTCGCGTGAAAACATCCCATAGCATGTTAAGCGCCAGTGTGTGGCTGACATACAAGATACAGCTAACTGGTGAGTTCGTGCTCAGCTTTTCCTCAAAAATATCGCATCAGAATTCAGTTCCAAAAGTTCTTCACTAGCAATTATACATTTGATTTATAGACTATATGCTCGCCTTAAATCCAACATTCAGCATAAAAGTGGTTTAGTGTCAAGTATACTGACGTGCAAAATGATCACACGTCTGTTAACATAATTCATCCTTTACCTTGAAGTCGAGGTACTTTTCAATGATTGCGACAGTAACGTAATCAACAGGAGATAACCCTGGAACAGCGTTAAACCCTACATGAATAAAACAACAGTCAGTAAGATGGTTCCCGTCAACAGCGAATAGAGAAATCACGCGTTGGATGAACATTGCATATCAATAGTGCACCGTACCAAGCTTCGAGTATATTAAGGATTATCAAGAGAGCATAAATAAGAGAAGGAAACTTCTTAATATCTCGCGCGTATCTAAATTCCAGGTTGGGCTACTTTTAGAAACCGGATGCAGTTTAAATTTCGCCTTTCCCTAGTGCCTTTCGTCATTTATTTCCTTTGTTGTTTTGATCACTAAAAACGATAAAAACTTCTCGTTTTTCGTGTTTAAAACAACAAAAGGAAAGAGCGAGCGTGCACTAGCTAGTTCAAAGTGGAAAGCTCAAAGATCAAATTGCGTTTTTCAACAGGAAAAAACCCTCAAGGCATAGAAGAGAACCAAGATCCAACTCCACTCGCATATGAGACAGAAAACACACAAATAGCGCTGAAAGGCGAATTAGCAGCGAATCATTTTTACGAGAGGGATAACATACCTATCTTACAGAACAAAGCAAAAATCTTTGCACGCATGTTCTCAGACACGTCTACTATTGCTTGGCTGGGACGGTCAGCAGGCAAAGCTATCACTCCTTGCCTTTCTTGTAATGCACCCATCAAGGGCTTTTTAGGATCTGAAATGAAGGGTAATTTGTTAGAGTTAATACTAAAATAAAACACGCGTATCTTGTACTGACTTATTCAAGCCATTATTCATACTGACCAGAAATAAAGCACGCGTATCTTGTACTGACTTATTCAAGCCATTATTCATACTGACCAGAAATAAAACACGCGTATCTTGTACTGACTTATTCAAGCCATTATTCATACTGACCAGAAATAAAGCACGCGTATCTTGTACTGACTTATTCAAGCCATCAGTTCATACTGACCAGAAATAAAACACGCGTATCTTCTGACCAGAAATAAAACACGCGTATCTTCTGACCAGAAATAAAACATGCGTATCTTGTACTGACTTATTCAAGCCGTCGTTCATACTGACCAGAAATAAAACACGCGTATCTTCTGACCAGAAATAAAACATGCGTATCTTGTTGTTCATACTGACCAGAAATTCCCCCGTTGCTGTCACGAGCAACTCCCATATGCGTTTCTTCTCTTTGCCAAAGACAAACCAAAAGTTTTCCAACAGTTAGTTCCTCTTTCCCTCGCCAAGCCAACATGTGACCTAAAGACTGGAGAAGGTAGAACAGAGTTGGTGTCACATGGAAACGGTATAGAACAGCTATGTTTTCTCGAATTGAATAAACAGCTGTAATACAAACCTTTTGGTTCTCACAAAGATCTACCAGACATCCTAAAATCACATTTTGCATTGTGCTAGGGCAGATCTGTGTAGAAGAAAATAACACGATAAATAAACCTTGAGGATCATATTTATGGGTAGGCCTCCGCGAAAACTGGCCGACTTACCTCCAGAAGATCGAGGAGAAGAAATATGCCTTGATGTTCCAAAAACATTTCCTCTGTGATATAGCATCCCAATATGGCAGACCTGAATATATAAAAGATATAGAAGTATATCTTTGACTATTTCATTAGTGCCACGCGGTCCATATACTCTCATCTTAGACCTGAATATATATCGACACTCATCAATGTTCCCTGTCAGCAGAGGGGAAGGGGATAGGGGGTGATAGGCAGTCTCCCTCCTTCCCGCCGCCCAAAAGGGAGAAAAGGAGGAGAAACTGCTTGCAGGGAACTGGTCATTGTCAGGGATTTAATCGAAGTGAACTAAACATCTAACAACAATCAACATTTTAACAAGACAGAAAGACAAAAAAGAAAAACAACAACAACAAATAAACAATGTTTTCACTCTTGGTTTGAACAATTTTGACAAAAAACATTGTCACAAAACAGGTTAACTACCAGGTACTTTTTCTTGATGTACCAGATCAGACCAAAATAACTATACATAAAATAAATGAGATTTAACAGTGGTATTTCCACAGAGTGGCTCTTTATCCACTGACATATAATTGGGATTTAGAAGTTAATTTTTGCGGTAGGAAAAAAACTGAAAAACCTGGCGAAAAAACCTCGAAGCACAGGAGAGAACCAGCTAGCAACTCTACTCACATGCGACACCGAGCTCATCGGGACTCAAATCCCGGTCACATTTGTGATGAGGCGAGTACTTTCACCCCTATGCCACCCGTACTTCCCAACATATATAAAAACAGTGAGTGTTTCTTACCACACACAGTCCACGGTAGCAAGGGAAAGCTTGTGATATCCCAGAGGGCTGTTTATTTTGCTTGGACCTTTTTTCAAATACTCGATAGCAACTCTAACGCCATTGCCACCAAATAGCTCCTTTAATGAGTAAGCAGCAAGAAAACATGTGAACGTTTCAGACTATTTTGATACATTCTATAAACAATCAGATTGTCTCCCTTCAATCCAAGCCCCTATACATGCGGCTTCACAGATTACTATTCTTCCCAGTAGACCGAGGCAGTTTGTAGCCTCTGCTATGTTAACCGCAAGTGCAAATCAAATCGTCCACGTGATGCCAATGTTGTACCACGTGGACAAGTAAGCAATACTGTGAAGAGTAGTAGATATCAGCCGTTAAATCGTCCACGTGATGCCAGTTGTACCACGTGGACAAGTTAGCAATACTGGGAAGAGTAGTAGATATCAGCCGTTATTTCTGCTGGAACCGACTTCCCATGTGAGCACCACAGCAAGCTGACAATAAATTACCTTTCTATGAGGATCGCCCTCACAAAGTGTTGAAACAATAAAGAGCATGTCACACTGCATTTCAATGTCTATCAAGTCATTGTCATCTGTACTCGTACTTGCGTTTAAAAGAATTCCTGGAAAAAAGCGTTCATTCACAATTAAAGGACCTTATAGGAGTAAGCGTAACCCAGTTGGTCAGAGCGCGGCATTCAGAGTTGGAGGTCCAACTGGAAGGTCCAAGGTTCGATCATCACTTCTTTTTTGACTTCTCTCTATCTTGTATAGCTTTGGCTTTAAATGCCCGTAATAGGAGCACTGATAGCCTTAGGGGGTTAAGAACGCACCTTCAAGCACATTATATGAGAGCCCCTGGGGCGATCTAGCTTAGGAGAATTGGACAACCACCCCCAGCGTTATCAAAGTAGAATAATTGCCTTTACCTTTTTTACCTGATTGTAACACATAAAAATATAAATTAAAGAAAATGTTTTCCATATTAATTATCCACGTTTTTCCACCATCCCATTGAGTGCTGCGGATGGCTTCTGATATGACATCAAGCCAGAAAGTTTCATTACGGTCAAGACTAGACAATTATAGGAGATACATACCGACTAGTTGATCTATAGCCCCTTGGTCCACCATGTCTTGATTGACAGCATCATCTCCAGCTGAACACATACTTCGAAGCAACCTCAAGCAGAAGCGCATTTGAGCTCTTTTATTACCACGACCACCACTGCCATAGAAACTATTGCCATGACCACCATAATCAGCTGAAAGTATGCATCAATCCAATAATGAATTGAATTAGGGTCAGTTCTCCCTCTGGGCCCAGTTGTTCAAAGCCCGATTAGTGCTAACCCTGGGTTAACTCTTAATAAGACCTAATAAGAGTTAATCCTGGATTAGCGCTAATCCAGCTTTGATCAACCCGGCCCTGGAAACGTCTTTCTTATTCTTGGTCTCAACACAAGGTTTTACGTAAAAGGAATCTTACTATGGGCCTATTTATGTTGAGGATACTGATGGCTTATTGGCTTAATGTCAAAATCTTATCAACTTTAATGAACGATAAAAGAAACACAAATCTAATCTATCTATTTTAGGCCACACCCTAAAACTGTACTAGCCTTCCGTAATCCATGGGTCTGAGTTACTACTTTAAAACCGTGAACAATGAACAAAAACGACAATGAAAAAACCAGCTGCAACAGTTAAATACCAAAGTATTCAAAACAACTGAATCAATACTAACCTTGACCTACACACCATTCCAGTAACATTAATAATCTAGTATTTCCCTGGCATGTCATGTAATCATCAATAGACAATGGTGCTATACTGGCCAATGTATCAAGGGCCTGCAACAAGTAGAACAATTTCAATATCGAAGACATATACACATAGAAAATATAAGACTGCATGCTGAATCTACGTGGCAAGAGAGCTAGTAGAGAAACGGTAGGTTGCAAGCAAACCGTGTCTCTTATTATCTCATGGTTTATTTTTGAGAATGTTTTTAACATTTTGTTCATTTAGCCATGATGAACACTATTTTGATAATGTTTTCCATCATATTCATTGGTGAAAAGATGTAATCCACTGTTTTCCCATTTCAGAACACGTGTTATTCACTTGAGTATTATTCTTTGTTAAATGCTTATGCATGAGAAGACACTATAGTATGGATGCAAACAAAGAATTATATTCCCGAAAGAATGACAAATGATCTGAATTGGGAAAATATTATGCCTATAGATGGACGCCTAGATGGATTAGGTATTAGAAATTCACGCTAATTCTTTACTCACCTGAAGCTGGAGTTCTTCAAACTGAGCGGGGGACCATTCCGTTGAAGATGGATTGTCATTAGGACGTACATAGGCCAATAATGCTAGCAACACACGCCCTTCAGACATAATCTGAAATATATTGCCCAAGTATAAATTATTATTACCAAGTCGGTTTTCATAATAACGTAGTGATCGAGATAACAGTTGACACAAGAAAAGCAGGCAATGCACTGTCGTCAATTAAAAGTACATGGGGACCGCTCCATGCTTGCCAGAATTCATCGGGTTAGTACATTTATTATAATCTTATTTACCTTAACATATGGTATGCAATATTGGCATGGAGGAGATCTAGCTTATAAATCATTCAACTGAAAACAGTGAAAGTGCTCTTCCCTTATTAAACTGTGAATAATGTGTTAGCGCCTTAACATTTATTCAATTATATTACGAAGGCAAATAAATCACGAGTGCGAATTAATACAGGCAAGCAAATGACTGCACAGATGGCGATGATATTATTGACCATTCCTAACCATTCGAAAAACACTTATATAATGATTTTCTTTTTCTTTTTCGACAAAACTAAAATTTAAAGTTACCTTACTTTCACGGGTTGATAAAAACCTCTCTAAGGCAAGCATTATTCTTTGTTTCTTTTCTATATAAATGTTTGTAAATTATTCGATTTTTGAACAACACAAACTTGTATCTATATAAATGTTTGTAAATTATTCGATTTTTGAACAACACAAACTTGTATCTTTATCAAATACACAACCCTATAAATAACAGTGAAGACCGCAAGAAATTTCAATAAAAAACAGAGACGTACCGTGACTTGTTTACAGAATAAAAAGGTGCAAAAACAAAACAAACAATTAATAACCATATTACACACACCATAAGTAAAGCGAAAATCATCAAAATCCCTAAAGCACTTACATTCGTAGCAGTTGGATCTCTACTCAAAACAACCAATGCATTCATCATCAGTTTCTTCAGTTCAAAGTCTTCATGGTTCTATAAAAAATATCAAAACAAAAATTCTAGTAGTGATTGATTCCATCAAAGAGTAAGATGAATAAAAATTGATGGATAAATTTTGAAATTAGTAAATTGAGGAAAACTAGTGAACATGAGACCCTTGGCAACCATTAGACTTTGATGAATATCAGACTTCCTAGCAACCATGAGACTACTCTAGGGATCATCAAACACTATATCAGTCCCATAGCAACCATCAGGCCTCAGTGATCAGACCCTTAGCAACCATCAGACCTTAATGATCAAACCCTTAGCAACCATCAGGCCTCAGTGATCAGACCCTTAGCAACCATCAGACCTTGGTGATCAGACCCTGAGCAACCATCAGACCTTGGTGGTCAGACCCTTAGCAACCATCAGACCTTGGTGGTCAGACCCTGAGCAACCATCAGACCTTGGTGATCAGACCCTGAGCAGCCATCAGACTTTGGTGGTCAGACCCTGAGCAACTATCAGACCTTGGTGATCAGACCCTGAGCAACCATCAGACCTCGGTGGTCAGACCCTGAGCAACCATCAGACCTTAATGATGAAACCCTTAGCAACCATCAGGCCTCAGTGATCAGACCCTTAGCAACCATCAGACCTTGGTGATCAGACCCTGAGCAACCATCAGACCTTGGTGGTCAGACCCTTAGCAACCATCAGACCTTGGTGGTCAGACCCTGAGCAACCATCAGACCTTGGTGATCAGACCCTGAGCAGCCATCAGACTTTGGTGGTCAGACCCTGAGCAACTATCAGACCTTGGTGATCAGACCCTGAGCAACCATCAGACCTTGGTGGTCAGACCCTGAGCAACCATCAGACCTTGGTGGTCAGACCCTTAGCAACCATCAGGCCTCAGTGATCAGACCCTTAGCAACCATCAGACCTTGGTGGTCAGACCCTGAGTAACCATCAGACCTTGGTGATCAAACCCTTAGCAACTATCAGACCTTGGTGGTCAGACCCTGAGCAACCATCAGACCTTGGTGATCAAACCCTTAGCAACCATCAGACCTTAGTGATCAGACCCTTAGCAACCATCAGACCTTGGTGGTCAGACCCTGAGAAACCATCAGACTTTGGTGATCAGACCCTTAGCAACCCTCAGAACTTAAGGCAATGGTTGCCAAGGGATTGATCACACCCTTAGCAACCATCAGACCATAGTGATTAATCCCTTTGCAACCATCAGAACTTGGTGATCAAACCCTTAGCAACCATCAGACCTTGGTGATCAGACCCTTAGCAACCATCCACGACACGACCTCAATGGTCAACCCTTTATGAACTACAGCATTACAAAATAAAAATATATCAGTCTCTGGTGATCATGAGTATCTGATGGTTGTTATGGATCTTGTTGTTACTAGGATCTGATAGTTGCTACATGTACAGCTACATGTAGGTTCCAGATTACCAACAGAATATGATGGTTATCAAGTACCTGATGTCGACCAGGAACTGTATGTAGGTTTATAATTTAATCACTAGGATCTGATGGTTATTAGAAGCCTTATCTCCAAAGTCTGATGGGTTTAAATCATCACTACGGGTCTGATAAAATACTTGATGACCATCCAAGCCCTTATTAGCTAGCCATGACCAACCCTTGAGATTGTTCAACCCTTAATAAACATTGGCAAAGCCTTGCTGAACATCTAGAAGGTATTCAATCCAATTCCAGATGACTATCATTTAACTATTCACACTCTTTGTAATTGCCTTCATATTACTATGGTCCAATCTATTTTTCAACATGTTACTAATTAGTCCTGAATGATATATAATACCTGATATAGCTTGAGGTGTCTCACAAGTTCATTGTGGCTCTTTACTATTAATACAAAAAATAAAAGATGGTTTGCCATTTTATAAACACACAACTGCAAAACAATATAATACATTAAAGTGAATCCTCATAATTTCTTGTCTAAGAACAAAAAGCTGCTGCAACGACTTATTGCTGTACTTTAGGTTGGCAGTGTATAACTAATTAATAACATTTATTTTTTTGCAATCTGTTTGCTAAAACTCATGCACTCTGATTGGCTTTTTGAGCTATACTCCCCTATAGGTAGGGAACCACAGTCCGGTTAATGATGCTGACGTTATCTGCACAGGTGCATGGGAAAAAGTAAAAGGGGGGTAAATAAATAAGTTATTTACTAGCTGCCTTAAAGTCAGTACAAATAGGGAAAACTGTGCCCCCTTGGTCCTGAAAACAACCTCTGACAGCCTTGAATGGCCTTGGTCCATATATTCAAAACCCTTGGTCCATATATTCAACACCTGGCACACAGTTTTTCCCTATGCCGAGCAGTCACAGGAAAAAATTTCAAAATTCCAATTTAGACAATTCGGGAAATTCTTGGGAATTTTCCCAATACTGTGATAAAATTGGGATAAAATTGGGAAACCAAAATACAATATTGGGAATTTACTGGAATGGCTTCATTTCTGTTTTTCTGATTACAATAATTTCCCAACATTGGGGGAAAAAAACAACGAAACCCTCAACTTTGGGAATATTTTGTGAATAAATTTCCAATAAAAACCCACACTTGGAAATTAATTGTGTTTGATTACAAACAGATTTCCATTTTATTCCCATTTTTGGGATTCAATTTCCAATCAAAATCCAAGGTTGGGAATTAATTGTGAATATTTATAAACTTAATCCCAAAATGGGAATAAAATGGGATACTATTTACAATCAAAATTCAAGGTTGGGAATTAATTGTGAATATTTATAAACTGAATCCCAAAAATGGGAATAAAATGGGAAACTATTGTCAATCAAAATCCAATCTTGGACATTAATGGTAATCATTGTGAGTTACTAGATACACAGAAAATTTGATGTTTTAATTGAATGGCACTCATTTTCTATCTGTATCTAGTAACAAAAATAAGCATGTCAAATAGCTGTTATTGCAATACTTTACAATTTTCCTATTGTTTTGGAATCATCCAAGCGAGCCTATCGGGTCAATACAATGCTTGTTACATGCAGCTGTAATAACTGCTATTGATTGTAAAACAACTTAATCACATCAAAAAGCTTTTTGCCAATGTACAAATGAAGAGCTTTTCCATGTGCCATTAGCAACTCCGATTAAGGAAGTCCATGGAACCACATTCTGTGCACGATTTCCATATGTTTCTCTGATATAGATGTTTCTCTTTCTTGAATGTTCCACAAAGAAAAACACATCCACAGTTTTTTTTTTGTAATCAACGTTGCAAGCATGGCCATACCAGATGTCGTCCATATCTTCTCCTTGAATGAGTAACATGTCCCCTTTTTCTGGGTAAACAGGAACAACCACCGCAAAAGGAAGCTGTTGCTTTTGCCTCTCATAGTCTACAACAGTATATCTTTCTTTGTCACATTCATATAGGATAACATTTCTCTGGATAGCACTAACATTACAAAAGGTTGGTTCTCCAATAGGTGTGTTCTTGACACTTACAAATCCAGTCCAAAAATGCTTTGCCTGTTCTTCATTAACTGTACACTGTAAGGATGGATGTGTCCTTTAACTATAGCAGTTGATATGACTCATCACCTTTGACTCTCAATGACAAAAATATGTCCGACCAACCACTACAACCGCATTTCAGTACCTCTATCCGTTGCACGGCCATAACAACTCATACAAGGGCAGTGGACGTGCCTATAACTCTTTTCGTTGCAATCACAAGAGGTGACATCACTTCTTTTCCATCTGGAAGCATTTTCTTGATGGAACATTCTTCATGAAAAGCAAAAAATATCCTTGTTTACAAACTTGGTTACAAATTGTCGAATCTCCCGCTCTTTTTATTGAGCCCAGAGTTTTAAGTATCAGCGGTACTTCAAAACGCGGAAACGTTTGGCCAATCACGTTTGAGTAAATATGCTGTTCCTGTCTAGTCCAATCAGAAACGACTTTAGTTCTGCAAGTGACAAAACATGCTCACTCACATGCCTTAGCTTCATTCGTTTAATTCCAGGTCTTCTTTGTTCGGTGAAGTTTGTTTCTGTACATCAAACTATTAGTATTATGGCCAGTGAAAACAAGGAGGTAGCTGAAACGATCTTGGAAAAGCTAAAGAAACTTTTCGGCGAAACAATCGCAAAAGCATTCGAGGGTAAGTTCAGTAAAATAACTCAGCTCATTTTGGCGCCAAAATTCCCTCGTCAAAAAAAATGAACTTTTTGACCTTAAATGAATACAATACGATTCTTAAATACAAAATTTACTTCATATAATTTTAAGTCCATTATTATACATATTTTTGTATGAAAAGGGACAGAATCATTTAATTTACTCATGTTTACTGACTTTGACGCCAATTTGATCAATCTTGCGCCATGGGAAACTGCCGCCATGTTTTAATACTAAGGCAGCATTTTTTTGTAAAATTCATTTTCTGTAGTGTTAAAACATTTTGTATTATATTTTTTTCTTATATCTTAATGTCTTAAACAATAATGTTCTCGTAGATGAAGATATCGTTGAACAAGATGCAATGGGGGAACTGTTAGCCAAAGATAGTGACGCTGTTATCTTTCAAAAGCTCGGACTGAGTTTTGGGAAAGTCGTAAAGCTCAAGCAGGAGTTCAAAAGCATTCGTAGACAATATTCCAATGTCAATGTCAAATCGAAACCAACCATGGTAGATTTGGGAACATGTGATGCCGAAGCACGACGAAAATATCTTGCAAAGTAAGAAGTAAAAGTTTAACTTTATCAGAAAATATTCAAGGTTGCCACTTGCTATCCTATTTAATCTCATACACAACTTCATTAAGTCTCCTTATAATAACTTTTTTCAGTAAAAAATGATACATTAATTGCTGTGATATGGCAATACCTCTTGGCAATTGTGTTTTGTTTGATGTGAAAATTTAATTGTTTTTTTAGGAGGAAAAAGGTAAGCCTACTTGCAGCTGAGAAATGGGGAAATTCTTGCCCAAAGTTTAACAGCGCAGAAACAAAGCTCCAACTAGAAGAATTTAGTAGGGAAATTGAAGACAAGTGTGCAGTACCAGAAATTGGGTTTCAATTACATGGTATAATGGAACATGTACGTGATTATTTTAATGAAAAGAGACGACATAAAAAAAGGGTAAGCTATTAAAAAATGACGTTTTTAAATAAGTACAAGTCAAAATCTATGACATGTACAGGAAATGCCATGCATCATGCATTTCTTTACATTTTACTGTAGTGTGATATGAATAGTAATTAACATTGAAAAAAGATAGAACCTTTATTTGTGCAAAGGCTAAAATTATGAAATGTTTTTAATGCAAATTTAAGTTAACTTATTCATTGACCATGATGCCTTTGCATGTAATTTCTAGAGCAGTAAAAGAAGCAGTCCATCACCATCCTCTGCATCATCTAGCTCTGAAACCTCACCCATGGTAAGCATTATTTTTTAAATCTACAAGGTCATAGAGCCTGATTGAAAATAGTTTTGTTAATTCTATAGGCTAAGAAGAGAAAGATGACAGAGGACATGGATTGTACTCAGGATGATGATGATGAAACACAAGATACAGAGTCAGATACCAGTACAAAAGATACAATGAGGTTATTTGACAGCAGTGAGCTGCCAGCTGATGATTCTGAGAATGAGAACTTGACTAGTGTACTGCCTGAAGAAATGGTTCCTTCTCTTAAGCAGATAACAAGACATTCAGCATTATCAATCATAAAGTCTGTCACAGGACATTTAATCAGTAGAGATGAGGTATGTAAGTTACTTAAAAGCAAATTTCAGATTTCAGCTAAAACTTTAACACCACTTACTGCAAGTGAATTAAATGAGATTTTAGCAAGAAAACTCATTAGTAACAAGTATATAGTTATTAAAACTGGAGCAAACTTAAGACAACTGATGAAATCTGATATTACTGTTGTTAAAGAAATTGAAATATAATATTGCAAAAAGTTGTAATTTTACAGTAATAATGATATATCATTAGACTATTGCACCAGCTTGTGTTAATAAAAGTTATTGTTAGTTATCTCTGCTTTTGTGTATTTCAGTGTATGTACTTGTGCTCAGCCTGGGTTTTTGTAGGGAATATTTTGACCACATGAAAACACAATTTGATCATATATTGGGACAGTAGTTTCCCAATTATGGGATTTTGCTGGGAATATTTTGACCACATGAAAACCCAATTTGATCATATATTGGGACAGTAATTTCCCAAAGTTGGTTTTTTATTGGGAATACTTTGACTACATAAAAACCCAATTTGATCATATATTGGGACAGTAATTTCCCAAAGTTGTTTTTTTATTGGGAATACTTTGACTACATAAAAACCCAATTTGATCATATATTGGGACAGTAATTTCCCAAAGTTGGTTTTTTATTGGGAATACTTTGACTACATAAAAACCCAATTTGATCATATATTGGGACAGTAGTTTCCCAAAGTTGGTTTTTTATTGGGAATACATTGACCACAGATTTGGATTTGGTAGCATTTTTCCAATATTGGGAAATATTGAGGAATTCCCAATGAAAACCCAAAAATACCCCAATATTACCCCATTTTTTTCCCAAGTTGGGATTTTGAAATTTTTTCCTGTGAGTCCTGGTCAGTAAGTGACATTTTTGTATTATACTTGAGATATGTCTCAAAGTATATTCCAATTTACTACATAGTTAGTCCATCACCTTCTGTGAATGTGGCAAATAGAACCAGGAGCTTGAGATATCCAGTTTCCTGTAAAAAAAATATAAAAATATTATAAGCTAGAATGGTAACTATTAATTAACTGGACATATTTAAATGTCTATAGGATCATTAAGCAGAAGAATAAATTACAGTGTATACACTGGTATAAATTATATCAGGCACAGTGAGAAACTTTTTCTCAGACTTATCAAATATAAAGTAAATATAATTTCAAATCTGTGTTGAGGATCACTTTAAACCTTACCACAAATGGTGCATCTTGACAATAATCAGCCACCAACAAAGTAAAGGCCAATAAGTCATTTCTAGAAAATTCAATTTGGTAACAAGTCAAACTGCTGAAACTTTGATCATTGACATCAAGAACTTATAATTCAACAATCAGTCTAATAAAAGTCCCAAAGAAAATAAAATCTTGTTAAGCCTAAATAAAGCAGCTGCAAAAAGCCCAAGGGGCACTCTTACTCATTACTATACCCTGATCCTGTTCCAGAGTAAAATCACTGAAAATCATACCCTGTTCGGCGGCACATACCGGTATAGCGAATATAGGGGAGTACCCCCCCTGGGGCAAAAAGTAGCATACTTAATATAGTGTGTAACCATGAAATTTATTACCTTAACTGTCGATCAGCATGACTGTAGCCTTGTGTCATGTACATGACAAAGCTATTCTTTAAAGCACTAATATAATGGCAAATAAAAATAACATATCAATTTAAGGGAAGCACATGTGTTGTAGCAGTGACATGAACAACTGAAAGTTTCACGATATCAATGATAATGATAATGATTTATATATAGCGCCCTTTGTATGTGGATATAACTAAAGGTGCTTTACATTGAGTTATGAATGACAGATTGCGTTTAATATGCAATTTACAAGCATGAGAGATGGTAAGTATGAGGTGTAGTGTATATAGGCACTGATGCTGGTCACTGCGGAGGTTTCTTTATGTCCTCAGTGGTTATTTTATGATGAGTATGGAGAGAAGGGACCACCATTTAAATTGCTCATCCAAAACACTTGAAAGTCTAGCCATTTCCAGCTGTAATTACAAGAGCAGCACCTTCTCCTCAGTCATTTTCAGACCCTGAGACTTGCTGGTCCGGCTGGGACTCCAACCATGACTTCCCACACAAAAGTCTGATGCTCAACCCACTGAGCCAACTGGTTGGTGGTTTTATTATATGTACGTAGTTAAAAGATCAATACAAGTTATGGGTAGATTATGTTTTACCTGATACATTCATTGCAGTTCAATTGGTCAGCAACCTGGAATATAACATGAAAAAATATTATTACTGTAAAATTGATTTAAAAGGTAATGCAGTCATTCTTTTGTCCGCATTGGTTTTGCACAAGTTTTCATGTGTGAGCTTAATAAGTGCGATTTGGTCGCATGCTTCTTGTGTTACAAAGATTTCAATAAGAAATTGGCATGAGTTCATGTTATTCAAAGGATATATTTTTAAAAATCTATTCCAGACTTTATAATGTACTACTCACAAACTACTTCATTAATGATACGTGGCAATAAACAAAAAATTACAATGGCATTTAACCATAAGGTCTAGTTAATTTTTGATATGGCCTTAACGGTTAAAAAATATACAACCATGATTTACATTGTGTTAAATGCTACAGTTAGTAAATACATAGTTGATACTGAATTGATATTCAATTTTTTCCCTGCTGTCCTTAATCCTATGAAATACTGTAGGTATGCCAGCATATTTGGCTAGGTTACTTAGTCACTGAGTCTGTAAAGTTCTCTCAAGAAAAACAAATAACACAATTGCTTTATTGAAATCATGAGGTCTTGCAATCATTACAAAGGCATCATTGAATCAATTGAGGAAATGCCTGTAATTTTGATAGTGAGAATTTCAACTAAGTCCGGGTAAATATGAACAAGTATTTTTCGATTCTAGGATTCAGATCATCAAAACTAAAAAATAATTTATTTATTTAGTAGAATCAGTATGGCTCAAATTTCTATATGTTGAATACTTTTTTTCCGAGTTCCTATTCAAACACTCGTCTTAGAAATAAATCCTGAATGTTTAAACAGTTTGATTACTGAACTGGCCCCAGCACGTACCATGGCAAAATAAACTTGAAATTGTTTTTTTGTTTTAATATTATTTTTATGAAAATCTAAGTGTTGCTAGAAAAGCCACAAACTTTAACATTAACAGGATATGATTTTACGTAGGAAAAGAAAAACATCTGTGTTATTACATATATTCAGCAAATCCCTCGGGAGTCAGACTGAAGTTAATGAGCATTGGGCTGCATGTATTTCTGCCGAGTTGTTAGAGTGTACTACATGTGGATAGATGGGCTACACTAGTACGAGTGTACTCCGTTAATGGAGTACACTCGTGTTAAACGCACCTTACCATGACATACATCTGGGCTGTACTGTAACTTACTATTTGCTTGGTTCCATGCTCAAGAAGATTCCATAAGATTTCCACAGATAAAAATATCAATCTACAAAAACAAGACAGTTTTAAAAATTGAAAGATTCCAGCAGATAACTCAGCTTCAGCAATTGGTTATACATTGTAAAGTCAAGAACTGATCGACTACTTTTTATACTTGAATTGTAGCTACACTACCTTCCAGTAGGATCTTCATCATTAAGTCCACTGCATATTAATCCAGCAGCACCAGCTGACAGCATATCATCACAGTTTAGTGCTGAAAGTTAATAACATATAATTATAAGATTTTAAAAGATTTTAAAAGAAGCCTTAATAGATCATTCACAACAGATTCATTTGCTTTTGATCCAGTGAAGTCAACTTAATAAGTCCCTGGGGAGGATCAGCAATTGGAAAAGGGTGGGGATATTCATTGTAACTTTAAGAGATCCAGATCTGCAATTTGGTACCATTCAGGGTGTTTGGCAAATCTATAATGACCACTAGAAATAAAGCTGGAAAAGTGTTTGTCGGATGCCAATTTTAGGTGCACTTTTTGCCCAGTGTGAAGATTGGGAGACAGATATCTGAGTTTACTTACATTGTATACAACTAATTTTAATAAAAGTGACCTTAGAAAGACAATTGTTTAATATGAATACTAGTAATAGAAGACAAGGTTTAATTGTTATTTTGACCACATCATCACTGGTTCACTTTGCATGGACTTTCACTGGAACATGTGAACATTTTACACAAAATATGGGCTAATATCCCTGAGCAACAAGAGTAACTGATGAAACTGAAGTATTAAAAAGTTTACTAGGAACTAAAACTTTTGTTTTACTAGTTAACTATTTTTAACTGCCTTGATTGATTGATTGCACAGAATGTTGTACTACAATGTACATCTATCTCAAAACTTTTATTCACCTGAAGAAGAATAATGCTGAAGGACTCTTATGATCTCAATTCTTAATTCCAGATCATCAATTATCTCCAAGCACTGTAAAGAAAAATATGTAATTGTATAAATTATACAGGTATAAAGTCAGTTAAAAAATAGGTTTAACACTGTATGTATTGCTGTGCCATGGGATCAATGCAAAAATGGCTGAGACAAGAAACATTCCCAGTTTATACCTTTGTCCAGTTTCAAAGCAAAAAATATAAAAAAGGTTAGAATGAAGTGTACCTCTGTAAGTGTTCTTGCTATTCCACTGACATCTATCAGTTCTCTAATATATGAAAGGCTTGATACCTGAAAGTCTATCATAGGTAGGAATAATTAGGATTTTTGGAAATCACCAATAACAAAAAAATAAAAACAACAGTGTGACTACATGTACGATGCTCACCATCTATCATTCTTTGTTGTGGCTGCTTACAGTATAATCTGGTTAATGAGTCAAGAAGAGTGAATCTTACTGGTGATGAAGGAACCCTCAGTACATTCCCTGCAAGTCAACAGTGTTATAAATAAATACAGTATTAATAATATCTATTTAATATAAAAAAACGTATTGCAAAAGACCTACCCAATTCTGTTAGCATGTTGACTATAGACTCTGCATACACTGATTCATCTGAAGATTTTTCTTTTATAAAAGGAAAGCTAAAACATAAAAGGGCACAAAAATTAGTAACAGTTTGACACTAGAGTGTTTGTTCCATTATTTATATAATACACTCGACAAAAATACTTGATTCTGATTGGACAAGAGGAGTACAATTAAACCCAAATTGCACTTTGTAGAGTCCCAATAAAGTTTTGAGATAGATGTACACTGTAGTATAGTGGTTTACCTCTCTTGCCTCTCACCACTATGGTCCAGGTTCAAGCCCTGCATCAGACTGCATTATTTGTGATTTGAGTCTGCTGGATGTCACAAGGGCTTTTCTCTGGATTCTGAGATAAGTGTTGCATGTTGTAAATATAGAATGTAGTAGTAGTGTGTGTGGAGTGATAATAATGGAAGAGTCCCTAATGGTGATGGTTGAAAAATATTAGATTTTTGGCAGTGTATTGTACAATTTCCACATTGCAATAACTACTGTTGTCTCGATTAAACAGGGGTGACTGTATACTCATGATAAACTATCAAAGGGTATTCTGTGTTCATAAAACTCACCCGCATATTTTGATGAGCTCACAAAGTGGTTTTTCATAAATTTGATCAACACTGATTCTTTCGGAACAGATCACCAGCATATCAGAAACCATTTCTACATCCTTCATTAGCTATCACAGGGTTAAAGAACAACGTAAGTAATACTACAATAAACAATTTATCATGATAATATTCCTTTCTGTGTCTTAAACATTTATAAAAGTTCAAAAGATACAAATCCACGATTAAAGTATTTGGTCAGCCTGTGGATAGCTCGAAGATGGCGTTCAACAAGACCAGTCTGTGAAATGTGGAAATTCAAAACGAAATCAATAAACTTAGCTGTTTATAACTTTATGAAATGAAGTGCGTTCTAAAAAAGTTCCCAAATGTATACTAGTAAGTGTAGAGCATCTTACCGAATGTTTATCACATAGCAGTTTGTGTGTCTTGGCTATGCTGACAGGAACATATCGATGGCCATTGGTTTGCTGCGATAAAAACATGTACATGTTAGAAACAAAAGCGAACATTACGCATTGCACTAGAAAACATGTTCGTCTTTACTTTTTCATGACCAAAAGTTACTTCTTCGTCTGTGATTACGTTGTTTACGACGGGAATAGGTTTTGTTTCTGTGACCGTCGCCATTTTGTTTCTCTTTTTCCACTTCTGTTTCTTGTTGCTAAGATACGAGGAAAAGAACAGCCTCGCTTTGATGTGCCTCCAACACAGGGAGCCCAATTATTTACTCAATATGAAGTATTTAAAAAATGTGAATCGTTTGGCGCAGGGACCATCACATGCCAGTTATTTACTGCAGGTCCTTAATTGATACAGTCCTGATGAGGATGATATAACCGGCCTAAATACCGCCCGATTCAGGCTGTTGTTTAAACATTATCCAAGAGCTATCCACTATTCTCTATAAAGATATATACAAGGGCGGATCCCGCCAAAATTTTAGGGGAGGGGGGCTAAGTAAGTTTCTTCAGTCAACACAACGAGAAACAATGAGAAAAGGATATATTTTTCCAGTTTTGTTTTGTTTTAGTTTTTCTGCTGAAGGGAGGGTTCAGTTCCCCCCCCCCCCCCCCCTGCAACCCCCCCCCCCCCCCGCCCCACCCCCTCCTGATCTGCCCTTGCTGTAACAGATCACTCTCTATTCTCTGCAAGTCAATATGGCTTTAGGAAGGGCCATTCTATTGAACTGACAAGACTGTCTGGCAGACAAAGCTTCTAAAGAACATGTATTCTTCTTGACAAACGTAACTCTGTAGCTCATCTTGAAGACCTGCCCTACGCACGCTGCTCTAATCTCATAAAATGTAAATGTGTCACTAGGTAATTATCACTGTATAATTCTTTTAAGCAGGACACACATTGATACCAGCAACTATCGTTGAAGTGTTTATTCTGTGTAAATATTTGTATTTTTTTAATCATCGTTGTCATCATCATCATCATCATTATCGTTATCATTATTATTATTACTTTATTATTACTATTATTACAATTGATCTAAAAGATTACTTTTTTAGCTCCAGTTTCAAAATAATCTTATCGCGAAGGACAAGTGCTGCACCATGGATGCATATATCAGTCAACGATACAAGAGTTACATCAACATTATTAAAAGTCGATAAGGACTGTAAGTATTTTTACTTTAATATTTTCAAGCATAGTACTTGAGACTCATTAAGATCGTGCTATTGACTATAAGAGCTTACGTAATTATAGACTAAATAAACATAAGCTAATATAGATGCAAATCACACCATATATGGAGTGCAGTGACTCGGAGGACAAAACAACCAGTTTTCAGATTTACTATGCATAGCAAGTAACAAATATCGGTTAACCGTAGAAATCTCCAAGAAAAAATCTAAAAGGAAAACTGAAAACCTCGAATAGCTACACGTTTGTCATGTAGAAAAAGATGTTTCTATAAAGGTGGGTGATACCGATTGAAATGGTTTTCGAGGATGTGTTTATTATTATTGAAGTGTCTTGGATTATTTCATTAACCAAATGGTCACCAGAAGTATTTTGACTATATCTCTAACCTGTTCTACTTGTTTCAGTAAAAATATCGGTAAAGAATACATGTCATGTGTTTCATCTGTTTACGTTCAATTTTGATTTGTGTTCTGTCGAAACGAGATGCCTGTAGCTAGGGAAAACTAATGTTTAGTCGTCTGAAAACGCCTTTTACTAATTCCATCTTACCTTGTGAAATAAAACCAAAGGGTATCGCTAATATGGTTGATAATAACCAAGCCAAGCAAGCTAGACGTAATTCAAACTGAGTGATGTTTAGGAAAATCAAGTTTGAAAATGTAAAAAAATACAACCAAGAACCGACGTGTTTCGTTTCAAAATCGAAACGGGGCAACAAAAAAAGAGCAACCTGTTGCGCTAAGTAAATGACCCTGAACACCATAAACAGGCCTTGAGAGAATAATCACAAGTTCTTAAATGAATAGTTTTTACTTTATTCCAAACGTAAATCCTAAAGCACTAAATCCAAAACAGATGTATATATCGACAGCCAAGTTACATTCAGTGCATATTTTACATTTGAAACTGTATGTACTACGCAGATATTTTGAAAATAAAAATCGGCCATTATCATGTGCGGACCTTCCGAGAACCAATGGTATAAGATGTCATCATGCTAACTTATGTATATAATGAACAAAACGTTTTTATGTGACTATATATTCTTGGGCAAAAAAGGTTAACGGTCTTCGTGTCATTGCATATCAACCAACATGGCGGCCTGTTATTCTCATGGGAAGGGATGTATGCCACCAATAGGCATTTTCCTATGATGGCAGACAAATCATTTGCCAGAATGGGATACGCACCTCAGACTGATAAACACCAAAAGCGATTTTGATCATGCGGCGTGTGGGTGGTTGTTAGGTGGTAGCGAGGGTTTGACGTTATTATAAATTACTTTCAACAAGACATGCAAAAGCCGCATTTTACTGAAATCAAAAGATCGGAAGAATGAGAAAGGTGTCGACCTTCGTTATATGTCTCATATTCCTTTTCCCTCTTGCCATATTCGTTGCATTTGTGATGGTCAATGAAGATTAAACGTTATAAGCAAGCTAAACTAATGCCATCCGAAGTAGTTCCATTTCTTTCCTTCCCCTCTTCTTTTGCCTTCTTCTTTTATTTCTTTTCGTTGTTTCTTTCTTTTTTTCTTTCTTCTTTTATTTTTGTGTTTTTTCCTCTTTATTGAATACCCTCATAAGAGCGACATAGGTGACTATGTTGTACGCTGCTATTGAGTCAAGCAAGCCCCGTGCAATGTTTGATCCACATTTTTCCATCCACGTAGAAATACGACAAATGAAAATAAAGTGCTTGTTATAAAATCAAATTTAATCTTTCTTTATCAAGGAACAGTGACATTTAATGCAAGATAAGTTTCCGTGTGTTTTTGCCAAACAGGTACCCGTTGCCATTTTCAAGTGATTTTGGAGTATTCGTTACAAGAATCACTTTTGGGACTTATATATATTAATACTGACATGTCTATGATGGAAACGAGCAACCACGTTTTGGCGCAGAATTTTTCTCCTCGAAATCTAAAGGCCTTACACATCAATATGAGCCACGTAGACTGAGAACGTCAGTCTTATATCGACAGAACAATTTAGTAGTGGGGGAGGTGCCTTTTATTCTGATATGAAGCATATAATGTTTTGTTTCTCGAATTATTTGCAAAAATAAAGAGCAGAAAAACAAATTCTTGGGAGAAGTTGGTGGGGGACTTCAATCCTCTACTTTTATACAAGGATTTTTTTCCGCCAAATCTTAGCTTTTTTATTAGTGACTAAACATGGAATGATGATAAATGTGAACTGATTGTTTATTCTCTTTTGTCAGGATATTGCCATGTGAAGAAAACAACATATCTGCAATGAATATTATACTGACCATCTTTATTTGTTTCTTGGGATGCGTATGTAGTTTTCCAGGTGAGAAAAGGAATATAACAGTTTTTATACTTTATGTGGTATCAATATCAATCTACCATATTATTGATACTCTGGACTTCAGGGGTTTAATGTCGCAGTAATCTCCTCCTCACGCTCCGTGAACACTACAAACTACAAGAGGACCTCTGACACCCAGACAAGACAGCCTCACTAAGCTCAATGTATTAAATGCGTAACTTGTTTTGCACATTCCTATCCTAGATCCAATGCAACGTCGTATTAAATAAATAACATAATGGCAGATTTGGAAAAAGTTAAATTTATATGATTATTTTTATAGCTTCCCCCTTAAGACCGATAAGAACGCCGTCAAGAAAACTAACAGCAAATCAAAACCACGTGGCAGCAAGCTCTAGCTCAGTGCGTAAACATATATCTTCGAAACATGTTAACGATAACAACCACCAATACCACAGCAAAACACACAAACGACATCTAAGAAAGAAGAAACAATATATATTAGCTGGTCTTGGAGCAGGCCTTGGAGCAGGTCTTGGAGCAGGTCTTGGAGCAGGCTTAGGAACAGGTCTTACTGGATATACCGGTTACGATTATGGATCATTGGCAGCAAGTAATAACCCTTTAGGGTATACTACACCAAACGATGCCACCGCGTATGGATATGCT
Source organism: Actinia equina (assembly GCA_011057435.1). Taxonomy (NCBI): domain Eukaryota; kingdom Metazoa; phylum Cnidaria; class Anthozoa; order Actiniaria; family Actiniidae; genus Actinia; species Actinia equina. Next base: position 281,051 of record WHPX01000023.1, read on the forward strand.
ACTGGAACACCTGGAACAAATGCACTAGGGGGCAGCCTATTAACAAGTGCGACGGGTGGTACTCAGCAAAGGCAAAATTTATTAGCCGGTTCTTTTACTGGAACAGATGGGCTCAGTAGCTATAGCGACGCCGGGCTAGGTGGCTATAGCAACAACGCAGGGCTGAGTAGCTATGGCAACGGAGCATCTAGCTTTAATCTAAACAATGGAGGGATAGATCCCAATGCGTTATCGAATACCATGGGCGGAGGTTTTGAATCAAAATTAACAAATGCTCTAACGAACAGCCTTAGTAACAGCCTTAGTAGCAGCCTTACTAACAGCCTTAGTAACAGCCTTAGTAACAGCCTCAGTACTAACAGCCTAAGTAATGGTTTGAGCAATAGTCAAGTGAATGGATTAAGCGCGTTTAGCTCCTATGGTGCTGGAAGTAATGCCAACCCATATGCAAATCTTAAAGGACTGAATTCACTTGTCTCTTCCAATTACAATTCAGATGGAAAGGATCTTAGTAGTTTAGGTGGAAAGTACACAGCAGAATCGTTAAGTGCAGGACTTGACACTCCAAATGGAATATCAAATATTGCAAACCTTTTGAACAGTGCGTCAACGTCATTTGATACAGACGCACAGAATCATATACTTACCAGTAATAATAATAACAATATGGACCTCAATCGTTTTGGTCAGCGGTTTGGCAATCACTTGTCTCAGCAGGGAACTCATCATACAGGTGGGCAGTCACCATATACAAGTCAATCCATCCTGGCTGAAGCTCAAGCCTTTGGGAATCAACTTAGTCACTTATCTGGTGGAAAAATCAATCTTGGGAGTCATAGTCATGCTAGTAAGTAAGACACTAATGATGAGAAGCTGTTACTGGATTATTGCATTTTTTTGTCAAGGAAATCGGTGAATGATAGTGACTGTTTTGTTGATCAAACAATGCCCGTTTTCTTTCTTCTTTTCATTCTTTTTTAGTAGCTGTAAAGTATAAAGAAAAACGCGTTAACATAATTTAAAAGTACGACTATACAAACATTTTCTTGTCTGTGACATCTTTTAGATTACGGGGGCTTTGGTGACAACATAGACTCCAATAGTCTTAATGAGATCGGTCAAATAGCCAGCACAGGTATATCTGATTCTTCATTACAAAGACTGCTTGGTCAACTAATGGCAGGTCAAATGGGACAAGGAGATCACGGTGTATCCAGCCAAAGTCTAGGCAGCCTGCCTACTGATGCAAGTGTATTTGAACAAGGAAACTCAGAGGTGCTTATATGCGTAAGACTTGCAGAACTCTCATGTCAATCCCGTTTTTTCATGATGTTTTATGATGATCTGTTTTATTTATTTATATCCGAACTATTTTAACTTTTGAAGCGCCTAGTTTATACCGGCAAGGTGCAGACAGGAAGCAATTGAATACTTCATAGTACGTACTCCAGTATAACAGACTACAGACGACGATGTGGACACTCCATGATGCCCCGTGATCCAAGATGGCTGCTGTATCGTCAAAATAGCCCTTGGATTAAAAATGCTAAAGTGTTTATTTTGAAGTAGTAATTTTTCAATAGTTGCGCATTGAAAGTGTGTTAAAAAGAGAAATAAACAAAGGATACCGAAGGCTGTAAAATATTTTCTCCACCGTTTCCTACTCCCGCCCCTCCTTCCTCGCGTTATTTATTTTTTCCTTCACTTTAATCTTTCATCCACTTTTTATAGTCGCCAGAGACATCATTTGAAGATCAACAAGGGGATGTAAACCATCGGCTTTCACCGCTGCTGCATGGACAAACTGTTCACGCTCATGCAAGTGACAAACCAAAGGCTGATTATGAAGGAAATCAGGTTTCCTCTGTTGCCATTCAAAAAGCTATGGACGTCCAGTTAAAAGCAGACAGGGATCATCAAAAGAAGCTCAAAAACCTCAAAGACAAATTGAAAATGCTGAGAGAAAAGCTGCGTAAATTGAAATCAGAATACGAGGGTGATAGCTCTGAAGGTAAGCTGCTGCGTCTGGTAATTGACTTTATACATCCCGAATTCCAGTACTGATATTGTACTTCTGCGTCTGTCTATTAGATGAGGACTTGGATTCCCAACTCTCGTCTGAGCTTTCAGAGAAGTCTGAGATGGAAACACTGGATGACTTGAAGAAGGCAACAGAAGATGCTATCAAAGAACTTCAAAAGGAAACTTTGAAAATAGCGAAAGCTAAAGGCTTGAAAGGTTTGAGTATATTTGAACCCCCCACAATGAGCAATTACTCTCAGGCCATTGGGGCGAGAGGACTAACTGCTTAGTCAAATCCAACTAGTAGGTCAAATATATAGCTGCAAATGAGTCTTGAATTAAAGTTAAATATCATTTTTGGTTTTCAAAGCTGTCACTTTTCGCTACTAGTAGGATATAACTTATAGCCTAGTAGTAGCTCATCCAATTAAAACGCAACACTGGTGGATTTGCCTAATATTTATTATGGTCCTTGTAGTGTAGTGGTTAACACGTCGGACTAGAATACAGAAGACGTGGGTTCGATTCCCGCCAAGGGCATTTGATATTTTTCTCTTATTCTTTCTTCTTCATTACATACACACCGAACGCATAATTTATTACTACTCTAATATTTATAACAGTATTTATTAGAGTCACGTGACCTTTTAGTGCGAAAGGTCTGCTATACATGATATGCTACCCTAAAGATATATTAATAACTAAATTGTGCATCTTCATTTAAGGATCAAAGAAGTTGATATTTATCCATAAGTTTCCTGAGTCCAACTCGCATTCAGATGTTACTGGCAGAAAGAAGGGAAACGAAATTGGAGAGCTAGGAACGGACCTATTAGAGCTTATTGAGGATGAGAACACAGGGAATCAACAACAGGCGTCAGGAAGGCATGATGGAACAGCACCTCGTAAACAGGATGACACACAGTCGTTAACGAATCTAGAAAAACAGGCTGAACAGGAAGTAAACTTTCTGACGAATAAAAGTCCTAAAGGTACAGTATTTTATTACTCTTCTCGGACTTATATAACTCTCAGTAATATCTACATTAATACAGCAAGCTAGCCTACTTTAGATAGTCGGGAAAAGGGGGTCTTTATTAATTCAGTGCTTAGCATTCAGTATGCTACGCCTTAGTTTTCTCGATTAAAAAAATGATGCAGATGTTTACATCAGAAGAGAATATATGAAGAATAACAAGATACGATATCTTGTCTTCAATCAAACTCCTAAAAACTCTTGATTACAGTGATCCATAAATTCCTTCATTTTGCTCCCCTCTTGATTTGAAACTTCTTATCCGTCCAGGGATGAGAAATATATCTTTGAACATCCATAACGATGATGGTTACAAAAAGCCAAGAGTCGGTCGTAATCACTTTGTTTTTAATTATAGTTATTAGAAAACATCCACGTCCTAAAGAGCATACACCTGGTAAGCATGTCAATGCATGGATTGCTCAGTTTTCACTAGTAGAAACCTGTCTTGATCAGTTTGGTGTGGCTGTCTTTTTTGTGAATTATCATTCAAGTTACAGTCCCTCAATTAATTCATCATTTGTATTCAGGGCACTTTTAAAAAAAAGAATTTAAAAAAAAAACAACTTTACAGCTTTCAATTAATCAGTGCCCAATTCTCTGGTGTATGAGTATTTTAATGAACGTTGGCCCAAACTTAAAATCATTATATGTATTAGGAGGGCGAGGGGGTGCGATTAAAACTATCATTGATTGACGTTGCGCCGTTCTTGCGCGAGCTATTGCTTGCAGAACGTGTCGGGTATAGATATTATCATCACTGATGCAGAATACGCTGTACCTATAATAAACATATGTAGTTTATGTAAGGTACTTCATTCGACTCATTGATATCATTTGTTTATTTCTTTGATCAATCAAAAGCCCACAATACGTTAAATCCCGGACTTCACATTCACATCCCAGGTATAGATTGTTTATAATTCCTCGTGCATGCTTGCTGATGCATGGTAAACAACTGGCAATAATGTTCCTGGCGGATCTTGCTGAAGTACGATAGTTTTGTACTTCATCAACATTGCTTGTACCAAATCGAGTACTTTGACAAAGCTCGCAGCATCGATTGCATGCAATATTGCGCGCAATCGTGGACCGTTTGTCCGTTAGTCTTCCGTTGCTTTGTTGTTGCATTGCCATCGATGTTCATTGGCGCTTTCATATATCTATATAATTATTCTAATCAATAAATTCTCAGCACAAAGTTAATATCTTATAATTCTCTCTCCTTAAGAGCCTGTCGACGAGGGAGACAATTACTCCCAATTCAAAAAACCAAAGCTGACAACTTCAAACGAAGCAGGTTAGTAAATATTCTGATTACCACACTAATATCCTTTGGATTACCTCCCTATCTATTGTACATTGCTTGAATTCCCTGTGTCATTTGACGTATAGTAGTTGGGGACGTTGAGGGGTATATAGTCTCTGTATAGTCTCTCTACATAATCTCCCTGTATTGTCTATGCGTAGATCATCACTCATCTTATATAAAGTGTATATTTAACAACCACCCTTGCCCTTGGCTCTTCTGTGAGGTTCACTCCACACGCACTATCACTACCTTCTATTACGACATACGACATACAACACTCAATTATCATTATTGATTCTTACGAGTCGCGATGGAGGAAAACCGTAGAATCAGGATAAAATTTACCATTTTCCCGCCAATTCACACGCGTATGCGTTTTATTTTTAGACTTTTCTCCGGCACATCCACAATTTGGGAAGGGGGGGGGGGGGGTAGTCGCCCTCTCGTACGCCCTGGATCGCATGAATATTTACGTCTTATTTCTCTGTATTACAGTGAGAAATCTTTCACGTATCTTGTCAGCTCGCACGGATATAGTTAAGAACACAACGAAGAATAACAACCACAAAAACAGTTGAAACAGCGACAACAACGAGGAACGAAATGTTATCGTTACAAGACGACAAAAAGACTACAACTTAACCAGACAAGTGTATCTTGTTACGAGTATGAACTATAAAAAGGGAACATGGAAGTAACCTATTCTAAGGGAGCATCTACTACAATTTTACATGCTTATCATAGTATAATAATAGACTGAGTGTTTTTCTTACAACTGTAAGCAATTCTCGTTGTATTGACTGTTGAAAGAACCAGGAATTAATGAACACCACTACACGAGGTGAAGCTGAGGACGTAATAAATAAAATACTAAGACCAGTAATGGTGATATCGAATAGAAATGCTATATTTGTACAGCAGTACAAGTGTTTTTCCAATTGCGCATGCCTAGTAAGGCCACCCCTCGTAAAAGGTTCATTAAACCTATGGATATAGTACTATGATAAAAGGGTAAAATTTACACGTGAAAAGATGAAAAAACCTACTTACAACTTTTTAGTAAGTTTTTTTCATCTTTTCACGGTATAAAATTGACCCTTTTATCATTACTGTTTCTTTAGAAACACCGAAGCAGCTCACACTAGTTTTGATCTAGTTATCTCTTCCTATGGATATGGTAGTAAACTCGATCCAAAGATGAAACGTATATACTATGCGTGTTTAGTATAAACCTAATGGTCTACCACGAATCCTGCACTCTGATTGGCTGAGCTACTAGTGTTCCATTAGTGATAGACCATTAGTAGTGAAAAGCTTTTGAAAACCAAAATGACAATACAAATAGATTATTTCAACCTAGTTTCAAAATATTCATTTTTTGACCAATCAGCAGGTTTATTCTAAAACAATTACAATCTCTTGCCTTTATGGTCCCGAATCTAATACCGAGCATTTCGGGCTTCGGGTCTAATCGTTAAATATTGACATGAAAAGTTTGCATTGTTCCCCCCTCCATAAAACTCTTTTTTTAAATCTTCATCATAATATTAATTAAAAATTGTTTGAAAATCTATTATGGCTTGGCGAAGGAGTCTCTTGTCTAGTCTTTTTTTAAGGAGTTTTAAAGAACTTCTTAAACTTGTGGTCAGCACCTAAAACGTAGGGTTATTAAAACAAACTATCACAGGAAAAATGATGATTTTAGTTTCCGGCTGATCAGAAAGGATTTCAAATCACGAACTTTGATGGTATTATGCTCCAGTACGTAGCTTAAAGCCACTTCTTTAAAAAAAATTCAGCTCAAAATATCACATTAGAGCAGCTTTGAATCAAATATTATAAAATACTGTTTGAGGTCGCACCTACATGTTCGTCTCACCAGCCCCAGTCAAGCTCGGAGGGGTAACTTTGTTTTGGATATTGGATTAAACAGATTATTGTACTTGACGACGCAGTCGACACACCCATGAAAAAAACGTCTGATGATTCTGATGATTCCTGATCGATCTACCCCTCCCCCCTCCCCCACCAGAGAAATCTCACTTGCATCGTTGTGTATATCTACAAGCACGTTTGTTTCATAAATTTGTAATTTCGAATGAATAACTAGATGCCTAAACGTTTTTACAACACTTTTTTTCAGGCAAAATATTCAACAACACGCAACGACATGATGCTATAAAAGGTATGTAACCACTTGTGTATGTAATCACTTTACTTCACGCATGTAACCCCTTCACACATGTAACCCCTTCACACATGTAACCCCTTCACACATGTAACCCCTTCACGCATGTAACCCCTTCACACATGTAACCCCTTCACACATGTAACCCCTTCACGCATGTAACCCCTTCACACATGTAACCCCTTCACGCATGTAACCCCTTCACGCATGTAACCCCTTCACACATGTAACCACTTCACGCATGTAACCCCTTCACACATGTAACCCCTTCACACATGTAACCCCTTCACACATGTAACCCCTTCACACATGTAACCCCTTCACACATGTAACCCCTTCACACATGTAACCCCTTCACCCATGTAACCACTTCACGCATGTAACCCCTTCACACATGTAACCACTTCACGCATGTAACCCCTTCACACATGTAACCCCTTCACACATGTAACCCCTTCACACATGTAACCCCTTCACGCATGTAACCCCTTCACACATGTAACCCCTTCACACATGTAACCCCTTCACCCATGTAACCCCTTCACACATGTAACCCCTTCACGCATGTAACCACTTCACGCATGTAACCACTTCACGCATGTAACCACTTCACGCATGTAACCACTTAAGTATCAAACATATTCTTCTTGCTCTATCTCTTTTAATTTCTTGTCTTCTTGATGCACCAATAGCCGGTTGACACATCGCAGAACGATAAAGGCTTCGCCGTGTGTTCAAGATGATATTAAAAACGTACAATTGAGCTTACATTAGGTTTCCAGATAGTGAAGCGGTATTTAGTAGGGGTACCTTGCGCAATTTGTTATCAGGACAAACTGATAAGTTATGCATCTAGGGATCGGTGGTGGGGTGGGGTGTTCTTCCCCTTTACCCCTTCCCTAAGTTCGCCTCTGCGTGGATCCTCCGTGTTCATTGTTCAATTCATTCTTATTTAATAAAATGTAGCTACTGTTCCTTTTCAAAGGTACCAGTTACAATATCACTTCCAAGAAATATCGAAAGCATTCACTTGGTACGTAACAAGAAACTCAATTTTCTGCTTTTTCTCCGCGCGGTAAAGAGGATAACTACAAAGCAGAGTTCTTAGAATATCCTCTTCGATGAACTTGCTCTTGTTCTGGGTGCTAACCATTTAAAACCACTCCATCCGGTTGGAAATTCCTTTGCTAATAAAATAAATAACTAATAAATGAAAATATACAAAAACGGGAAACTTTGCTTTCCAACACTTGGTATACGGAGAAGAGCGGGAAAAGTGAATTACATATATCGGAAGACCGAGTTTTCCATTTGTTTTTCCAATAAGAATTTCCGGTTTTTCCTGTTAAAGCGTGTTCCACCAAAGCGTTTATTGAGAGAAAGCCCTGAAACTATTTTTTAGTTCAATCCCTTTGGTGTTATTTTTAGGATTTTTCAGCATCGGCTGTTGGAGAGACCAGCCAGAGAGAGCTTTACCAAGTCTTGAGGGAATATTTCCTATCTTGGATGGAAACGATTACATGCATAGGAAATATGCCATACGAAAATGTGCTCAGGTTGCACGAGTACAAGGTTTCTACGGCTTTGCCATCGAAAATGGCGGCCATTGTTTGGGTGGTAAGAATATCCTACAGACTTATTCCATGTATGGGCCATCACGTGCTTGCAGACAAGATGGAAAAGGCGGGCCCTGGAGTATGGAGGTTTATAAATTCACAAGTAAGTTTTCTTCCAATAGTCAGTATCTATCAAATCTTTCAACCCAGTTGTAGATTGTCCTTTATTAAAACTAACCAACAATTCTTAATGAATCCTAGCCCAACAGTGACTGTAAAAAGTACCTGACCTTCAAAACAAATTCAAGGTCAAACTAGAATGCACTCTTAAATGTGCGGTGTTTCTTTTGCAAAGTTAATTTTCATAATGAGCATATTGTAAAAATAACTTAGATATTAGAATATCATTGCATTATACAAATACAAATGCGCCTACACTCAAACGTCAAATATCGCACAAGAAAGCCTCGAAATAGTACAAATATTTCTCAATATTTGAACTCTAAGTTATGTTGTGCAGCTAGGTAAACTAGAAACCGCGCGAAAACAACTTTTTAAGAAACCACGTGATTCTTTTCAACCAATGATAACGCGTAAGCGTTGGGTTATAAAGTCGTAGTTTCAAAGCAGTCATAATGATTTTTGCAAATGGCTAATTTCGCACTTTGCAAGAAGTAACTCTATTTATTATAAGGCATATTCTTTTATGTTCAAACTTTTTCAGTGAACGTACAATATACATATATTAACCTTTCTTTCCATAGCGACATCAATAAATCCAAAGAGTCGAAGAGGTGATATAATACGAGCTGTAGGGCTCGACGATGCCAAAGAGATCTTCTTCAAAGGTTTAAAGCCGTGAAAGGAAAGAAACCTTGAGAATAGCACCACAACAAAGTAACTTTCTACAGAAGTGGAATGATAGATACGTTGAGCATTAACTGTATTATATCGGGATCTGCTTCAGATACACTTGTCTACCTAATTCCGCTTTACCTTTACAAAACAATTGATATCGGGCCGCTAGTAGATAAATGACGGCATGAAATTTGTTCATAAAAATGGTATTTTTAGCTGGTAGTTCAACGAGAATTTAGTTACAATGACACCATTAATTAGTGCATGGAAGGAATATTTCGGCTCATAATTAGGGGTTGTCAATTCACTTTCATGCCGCAGTTTATAGTTAGTTACAAAATAATATTTTAGTCCTTCTTCGTGGTCACTACAAAGTATTGATTCTTCATTATATTAAAACTTATATTGTTAGTTTTGTAAAGTCGTGTTTGGAGTGGTCATTGATTTTTTAACCTATAAAGCTTTGTCTCTTGTCTTTGTCACTCACTCACTCACTCACTCACTCACTCACTCACTCACTCACTTATTAATTAATTAATTAATTTATTTCATAAATACCATCCACTGATTTTCGTTTACTCACTATAGACTCTGAAGTTCACTTCCGCTTAGATTTTCGAAACGTCACTCCGCACCAACAACAGTCTTTCTCAATTAGACTACATTCGCTCGGACGATCATATTTCACAACCAGTTTTATTTGTTCCCCAACCGCACGCGCTTTTGTCGTTTTCAGTTTTTCATATACACTCTGTTTGCTCATGTTTTCTTGTGTTTTCCCCCTATTTAATCTCATTGTACCCTGAAGCTAAGATGACCGTGTATATCGAAAGCTAGGTGGAAAATAAAATATGTAAAAATGATAAATAATTTGCTTTAGTTTCGTATTTTCATATTGGCGGATCCCTTTCCTTCGTCCCCAGAAATAGCCTGCGTAGCGGCCCTCTGGTAGGGAATTTTGGGAGGGAGAGGGACTGGGGAGGGAAAAAGGAAAATCCCCCTCTCCTTACCTTTTTCCCTCTCCAGTCCCCTCTCCCTCTCCCTTCTCCTCTAACCCAAAATTCCCTAACAGAGGGCCGCTACGCAGGCTACCCCAGAAATAATAGTACTCCCTCCCCATTCCACCTTAACCTTTGAACCCTGATCCATCGATCTCTCTGTTTCTATCTTTTTAAGTAGTTGAATCAAAATTGTTGCTAACAAAAAAGGTTTATATATATCTTTTATTCATTTATCAGGCTTCTTATAACATTAAAAACACTTTTAAATGTGTACATACAACAAAGGGTGTAGATATATATAAAAAATATATATAAAGTTTATTTATATAGCGCTCATATCCATGAGCATGTCCAAGGCGCTTTACAACAGGAATATATGCATAAATTATATATATGTATTTACAATATTTACGATGCTACGTATTTAAAATATTAATAAGTAAATCTAATTATAAAAGGAAAACTTATCTTAAAAGCCTAAAGGCAATATGCATAAAAGCAGGAAATGAATCAAACAAAAGAGATCTAAATATATTTCCTATTATTAAGGAATAAAGTAAATAAATAAGTTTTAAGCTTACTTTTAAAGGAAGCAACAGTAGTACAAGAGCGAATCTCAAAAGGGAGCCTATTCCATAATCTGGGAGCAGCAAAGGAAAATGACCTGAAACCATACGTAGTACACCTAGCTTTAGGTTCAACCAGAAGTTTGTTGGAGATAGATCGGAGAGCATAAGAAGAAGAACGATAGCACAGAAGATCAAACAGATATGTCGGGGCAAGGCCATGTAAGGCCTTGTAGGTCAGCAACAGCATCTTGGAAATTACTCTGTAGTATACTGGCAACCAGTGCAGGTCAACCAACACAGGAGTGATGTGGTCAAATTTCCTGGTGAAGGTGACAACACGAGCAGCAGAGTTCTGAATGCGTTGCAGCTTCTCCATGACATATTTAGGAAGTCCATAAAGTAGAGCATTACAGTAGTCTAGTTTAGAAGAAATAAGAGCATGGATAACCGACTGAGCAGCATGAGAGGTTAAGTATTTCTTGATAGTTGACAGATTCCTCAAATGAAAGTAAGATGATTTACAGATATTGTTAACTTGGAGCTCCCCGGTCATACATTGGTCAAAAACAACTCCAAGATTAACGGCTGATATACAAGGGACAATGGTGTTGCCACAGACAAGAATTTCCCTCAAGGAAGGACGATCTTGAAATCTAGAGTGGATGCACATAAGTTCAGTCTTATTATGGTTTAACTTTAAGCCATTGGAAAGCATCCACCTAGAGATGTCGGTTAGACATTCCTCCAACGATTGTCTAGATTGCACAAGTTTGTCATTGCCCTTAAAAGATATATAGAGCTGAGAATCATCAGCATAGAAATGATAGTTAAGATTGTGTCGCTTAACAATGTCAGCCAGTGGAGAGGTGTAAAGCAAGTAAAGAATAGGGCCCAGTACGGAGCCTTGCGGAACTCCAACATCGAGATTAACAAGGCAGGACGAGCAGTCATTGATATCAACAAATTGCTTCCTGTTAGAAAGGTAGGATCTAAACCATCTTAACACAACATCACCAATTCCAAACCGATAAGCAAGTCTATCAAGTAGAGTATCATGAACAACTGTGTCAAAGGCAGCTGACATATCAAAGAAAATAAGAATAACACAGTTGCCAGCATCAACTGATTGAAGACAGATGATAGATGGGGTTAATAACAGTGAAGATAATTGACAATTGGCCCAAAAGTTAGTAGTTAACTGTCAATCGCGTACCCCCATCCAAACCCCCACAACAGTTGCACGTTGGCGGGCTTCTTTCTACAGCTCGGGGTTTTTAGTACCGCTCCTTTGCAGAAGGAAGCGGCTACTGCCTGGGAGTGAAGAGCCGTCCCGAACTGCATAGTCCCAGGCTAGATAACACTATGTACACTCTACCTCGATAGAAACGGGGCCCTAGCGTTAGTTTTTCAGATAAAAGTACAGTACACTACATAGTTAACTAGTTCCTCTGTAGACGGTCGTGCCGAGTCGAGTTGATCCAGGTGATTGCATGTAAAATAGGGTACCAAATATTTTCTTGTGCGTTCCGGAAAAAAAAGTAAAGTGAGCTATTTATAAGAAGTGTCTTATAGCTTAGACCTTGTTTTTAAAATGACTTAAAATGACAACCAAGCCGGGATATGTATGTACTCTTTGCATAAAGGAAGCCAACAATCGAAAATTTCTGCCTTCATGTGCAGCACGAAGCGCACCCTCGGGAATCCAGGGGTGAAATCCTGTCGCTCTTTTCTCCCTCCAGACTCCATGGAATTGCAGCGTCTAGCTGCCTAACTCATACTTTTCCTTGTACGAAAACCTTGCTAGCTAGCGCGAATTCGAACAGTGGCTGATCTGGAGGATGTAGGTCTCGAGGGTGAACCTGCCATTCCTCTGTGAATTCATATAAACAAACTTCAGGAATGCGCTTAATTTTCTCTATTCTATTCATGAACACTGGTTTACATCCAGCGAAGAAAGATAAAATTGTGCTTTCCCTTAGCAGCGATCAATGAAATCCTGGGTTCACCACGCATTGTTTCTAGTTGCTATACGTGCACGTAGTGCATTGGCCTTTTATTCGCTCATTCATTCATTCAATCGATCATTGATCAAGGCATTGATCTATATATCCACCCACAGGCCGATATTACGGGTACCATTCCAAATACCTGCAACGGCTCTATATGCTTGACTGCCATTTTAAAAGCGAAATAAAATAACAGCAAACTAGGACAATATTGTTCCGTCAGGTTGACGGCGTCGATAACGAAATGGATTTCTGCTGATATCAGTTTAGTCTACACGTCCATCATATCACTGGGAATTTATAAAGCGATGTTTTACGTAAAATATGAATATTCTTTCCGAACGTTGGTCCTTATTCTTCTTGTTATAGGTCTTGTACGAGAAAGCAGCGGTGAGTTGAGTAACCATCATATCAAATATCATAGCTTTACGTCGTGATATACCGATTATAGTATCACGTATGCGGTTAATAGCTTCACTGACACAAAAAAGGCAGCCCAGTGGGGGGTAATCCAATAGTGTTCGTAAGATCTTTTTAAAAATGTTATTCCAATGTATTTCAGGCTGTTATAAATGTGAATGTGACCCCAGTGGTGCATTGTCATCATGTCAAACCGGCCATTGTACGCCAAACCATCAGTATCTCGCTGAACCAACAAAATGTGACATCACTGGCAGGAAGTGTTGCAGGATGATGTGCCAGGGAGAAGGATCGATGTGCATGTCAGCTACAAAACCTTGCATGAAAGGACACATTGCAAGAAATATCAATAGCTGTAAAGTGGGATTTAAATGTTGTGTTCTTGTTTGAAAGTTAAAGGTCGTGTTAAAATGGATTTTCATAAACTCATTAATAATTTATAAGTTCAACAACCAATCAGATTATCGTATTTGGTCAGGTTGATGGGTCTTGATACCGGATCAAAGAGACACAAGTGAAAAACTTCTGCGCATGCTCTGAACCCGTATGTAAATTAGGCAAAACATATCAGTGTAAATTTGACTTTCAAATCAAACATGCCTGATGCCAAAAGTTAGTGTTCATTGTGTTTGTGGATACAGTGTCTTGGTCTCCCAAGAGTATACGCTCTAATTTTTTATGATAGCCAATTGGAGTCCAGCAGAGGAAGAACTATGTGACATTTTCTACACAATAATGGATAAATCCCGGGTTAAAACGCCTATGAATGTCTGCAGGCATCGAACGCTTGAACCCTCACTCACGTGATACGTACCCACTACCCACTACCCTTACGCTCACAGGCTGCCATGGCTATTATCCTGTTACTTAAAAGATAGTGATATTTCTACTTCTTTTATTTCTTTTTTTAATGTACTGGGAGTTGATATTAAAGCTATTTATGCCGTAATTTTTTTTTTCCGAAAAATGTTCTCCCCGTAGGAAAAAATTGTCAATATAGACCTATCCCGAATGCGCTTGACTGACCAAGTCGAGGTTGAACGAGGTTGAATAAAAGAATCAAGTTCAGTCTCGACTTCAAACCATTGTTTCGTGGTCAGGTAAGCAAATTCGGGATAGGCCTATTAAGGCCCCGTTCACACGTATCCGGAAAGTTTTGTATTCGCAATAGTTTTCTTATTGAGCATGCCCAAAATCGTGTTTACGTCAGCGAATTCGAAAATTTGCGGATACGACCATCCACACGTATCCGTATTCGGGGCGTATTCGAAAATTTCCACTCTGATGTCTTTCATTGAAATTGAAATCAAGACCAAAAAACAGACTTGAAAACTGGTTAAGGTTGAGCAAAGTATAAGCTTACTTTAATAATTACGTCTTTTACAGAACGAGACGTTTTACATTCAGTTAAACTTGACAAGAACAACTGAGACAAAATAGAAAATAAAGTCAATGCAAAAAGGCAATGCAAAATGACGAATTTCTTGGTCAGTAAATTGGCGTTTGTAAATGTTTTTGAATCAGTTTTTTACGGCTTTGTAAAGTGAAAGTCTAGGTCTTTCTACAACATCTTTCAACAACACAAATTTAAGCTCATTTTTATAATCAGACTTGCTCGAATAGCTTGAACGAAAAACATACGATAGTTGGTATAAAACAACGTTTTACAACGTTAACCGAATTGCTAAAGATTTACAAAGCTTAATAAAGGACGAATATTTGTTGTAATATGCTCTTCATGTTATATTTACTCCAACATTAAAATAAATTAAGCTTATCTACAGAAATAATAAAAGCTTTGAGGGAAAGTCTTTGATTTGTCGATTCGTCGAGAAAAAATTAAATGCTTGTCAAAAAATAATAAACGATTGTTTGCTAAACAACACACCTGAATTTTTGGAGAACACTTCTTAATCCATCTTTGAATACATGAAAGTTTTTTAATTGTCTTTGGTCTATATCTTGTCCTAGAGCGATTTTTTTCTGTGCATTTGAGAGTCGCCTTAGCTAGTAGTTTTGCTTCAAATTCCTTTGTCTTTCACGCTCATTTTCTCTTTGTTCATTCGTGAAGTTTTGACTCAAATTCCTTTGTATTTCACGTTCATTTTCTCTTTGTTCATCCGTCAAGTTTTGCCTCATACTCCTTTTTCTTTCACGATCATGTTCGCCTTGTTTATAATCGATGTCCCGCCTGGATTTGGGTCTCTATCTCTCTCTCTGCTTGCCGCTTTTCTTTGGTGAGTCCTTCCTCTTTGCCTTCCATTTTCACGCCACCAGAGTTTTTCCTTTTTCGAAAAAACTCTTTTACTTCTGGCCTTTCTTTCTTGGCTTCATTCTCCTCTGAGCTTTCTTTCGACATATCGATTTCGGAAAGGGGTTCCATCGTAAATAGATTAAATAAAAATATAAGGTTGAATAAAAAAATTAGTTGTTATCTTTCGGTATTTCTATACGTGTGTAAGACGTTTTTTACAAAAGTTTAATAGCCGGATTTACCTTTATGTGTACCAGGATGTTGCAACGCGTCGAAATTCCCGCCAAAAAAAAAAATTTAACCAGCCAATCGGAATGCTTGTGTACACGCCCGGACGGACGGACGGACGGACGGACGGACGGACGGACGGACGGACGGACGGACGGACGGACGGACGGACGGACGGACGGACGGACGGACGTGGAATGAAATGTGAGGGGTTTTGGGTATTGTTGCACGTGATTTTTGATCTATGTCATTTATTTCAACGGTAGTATTTTCCTGATTTAAAATACCTCCTATGGGAACAGTTGGAAACTCGTCTCTTCGTATTTCTTCGGCCTACGGAGGGCCTCGTGCATTCATCAGCTTCTCGATTTTGAACCCCGATTTTTTCTCTTGATCCTAGCCTCGTCCGCTGGCTACTCCATATTTATTCTCCAGAAAGTAATTGGGATTCCTTTGTTGAAATGATATGGCAGAGAATCTATGTCGGTGTTGGTTTGCGTGACAATATGCAAATTTAAGTATTACGTCATCTGTTTCTATTTCTTGGAATTACAGAGAGCCATCGGAAAACTCAGGAAAATAACACTTTACTTCTTTTTGTCTTCAGTCTGTATTATTTTTTCATAAAGTAAGTATCTATCATTATTAATATGATCTGTACAGCCGAATAAATCGCTCGAGTAATTGCGACTAATTTGGCTCTAAAGATCATAATAATAGTCCGGCAAAACGTTAAATGTTTTCGTAGTAAGCTACGAAATGTTCTTAGCTGTCTTCGAAAACATATGTGTTTTATAGTTTTAATTTTATATGGTCACTCGTATATTTTGATTCAGATTGTTTAAGAGCGTCCATTCTACAAGAGTCGGGTGCTTTTGAGTTCTATTGATTTTGTTTTATAAGGACTGGCTGACATTTGGAGACAGAAAACCATTCTTGATTAACATCAATGGGGTTGAAATGATGCTGTTCAGTCGCGTACAAAGAAACGTAGTCATGTTCAACTAGAACTGAAACTATTGTACATTTTTAGCCAAAATTCCAAATTCAAATCATTCTATTTCGTGAGAAGTTCGATTAACTTGGGTTATGTTCGGCAATTGGACATATAAGAAATAACCAAAACATGATAGTAGTCGGACCAAATCGAACCGTATCGAACTTAATCGAACTCGCCAAAACGTCCTATGCCCGATTGCCGAAACAATCATATAACAGAATCGAGCGATCGAAGTTCGGTACGGTTCGATTTAGTTCGATTTGGTTCGATAAGTTCCGGCATTCGTCATTTGAAACTTGCCGTCCTCCACCCCACTGTTTGCATTTGCCGATCATGTTAAGCCCACGATACAGCTTGGGCTGCCTGTGGTTATGTGGCGGAAAAATAAAATCCCTTTGTTCTTAGAAGGAATTGAATCCTTTCTCATGTAAAACGATTGCAACCATAAATTTTTTATGCATGTTGTATACTAATACTTTTTTAAATGCATATACAGGTAATTATCCTCAACATAAGATGTCTGACGATCTCGACTTTCTTTGTGCTTACGACAATGGTGGCGATGACTGTGATACAGATAACAACAGTGTTGATTTTGAGGATGAGTGTGCATACGACAGTCATGGCGATGACTGTGATACAGATAACAACAGTGTTGATTTTGAGGATGAGTGTGCCGACGACAGTCATGGCGATGACTGTGATACAGATAACAACAGTGTTGATTTTGAGAATGAGTGTGCCGACGACAGTCATGGCGATGACTGTGATACAGATAACAACAGTGTTGATTTTGAGGAAGAGTGTGCCGACGACAATTATGGCAATGACTTTGATATAGATAACAACAGTGTTGAATTTGAGGATGAGTCTGCCGACGACAATGATGGTGATGACTGATACAGATAACATTGTCTATGGTCCCACACATCAACAATACTTGCAAATTTGCCTTCTATCATCTACGTAACATTGCTCGAATTAGAAAATTCATCTCCTCCAAGACCACAGAAATACTTGTTCACGCATTTATCACTTCAAAACTCGAAAACTGTAATTCTCTTCTGTATGGCCTTTCCCAAAATCTCATTAACAAGCTCCAAGCTGTCCAAAATGCTGCTGCTCGTCTCATCACCCTGTCGCGCAAACATGCTCACATAACTCCTGTCCTCATTGATTTACACTGGCTTCCTGTGGCTGAAAGGATCAAGTTTAAAATAATTTTGCTTACCTTCAAAGCCCTGCATAATCTCTCTCCTGTCTACATTCAAGATCTCATCTCTACCTATAAACCTTCACGCAATCTTCGATCGTCTTCTCATCTGGCTCTAAACTTCAAGTCCTACAATCTTCAATCTTATGGTCTAGGTTCTTTTTCTGTTGCTGCCCCTAAACTTTGGAACATGCTCCCGTCATCAATAAGAAACACTACTGTAAAGTTCTAAATACCCAACACGGTATAACAAACTAGGCTTTTAATAAAGCTTCTTGTTCATAGCTTATCTGACTATCTCTCACAACTTGATCATGCCATGTGTCTCTATCTAGACCATAATATTTCACTATACACACAGGGATCCCGACACTACAATCCCTCCTTTCTTAGAAAAGATTAAACTATATCAATAAACAACAAAATGTCAAATGTCTGATTGAACTACTAGACTTTAGTTGAAAAGTGTCACTTATATAAATGGTAGTCTTTCAAATATTCTGGTGATCTTCTCTCTCTCTTGGGTCTTGCTGGAGTACTAGGAACCTCCTGTTTAGTGCCTTGCGGCTGCAAAACAGTCTCCGCACTAGTCCCTGTACCATAGTTCTCCTGTTGAGTCTCGATGCTCCCAAAACTAGGCTGAACGTGGACTGGGTCTTCACTATCACCATCTTTGAAGAACCTCTTTATCTCTGTGACATTCCTCCTGTAACTTCCTCTTTCAGGATTGGTTACTACCACCTCACTGCCGCTCTTGCTGGTAACTTCATATGGAATCTTTCCAAAAGTTGTAGACAGTTTGTTCTCTTTTCTTTGTTTTAACAAAACTGTGTCACCTGGTACAATGTTGCTTTCTTGAGCTCCTCTTCTGGTATCAGCATAATCAGCTCTCTTTTGCTTGTTTTCTATGTCCTTGTCTCTTGCTTCACTGTAGGCTGGTAGTGTTTCTTTTAACTCTGGTAACTTTGATCTCATTTCCCTATTAAAGAGTAGCTTGGCTGGTGTACTACCCGTACTGCTGTGAAGTGTTGTCCTGTAGGCCATGAGAAACTTTCTTAGCTCAGAATGCATGTTCTTCCCTTCTGCATGTGCAATCTTAAGTACTTTAAGTAGACTTCTATTCTGTCTCTCTACCTCACCGTTGGCTTGGGGCCACAAAGGTGTTGATGTTTTGTGGACTACCCCATTCTCAGCTAGATAGGATGTAAACTGTTCCGACACGAATTGTGGACCATTGTCTGTCCTTAAGGTCATGGGTAGACCATGAGTACAGAAAATTTTATCTAGACTTTCAATGATCTTTGTTGCTGTAGTAGACCTCAATATGTCCACTTCAAAATATCTGCTGAAGTAGTCAACAACGACAAAAACATATTCACCTGCAGGGAGAGGACCCATCAAGTCTGCTGCCAAGTCCTGCCAAGGTTCGTTTGGAAAGGGTGTTGACTTCAAGGGTTCTGGTGGGGATGGTTGAGCAACTAGTTGGCATCCTTGACATACTTTACACTTGTCTTCAACCTCCTTGTCCATTCCTGCCCACCACACCTTGGTACGGAGTCTTTGCTTTGTCTTTACTACACCCTGGTGTCCTTCATGTGCAAGACTGAGGACTCTCTTTCTCAAATCCTTTGGTATTACTAACCTCGTCCCCCTTAGTATAAGCTTACCTAAGGTAGACAGTTCATATCTTACTGCTTTGTATTGAGAGGGGACGTCATCCCACTCACCTGTGAGTATACATCTTCTCAACTGTGACATCTCAGGGTCTGATGCACACTCTTCCTCGATTTCTTTGAGGCTCATAGCAACTGGTGTTGCCATAGTAACAACGTGACGAATGTATTCCTCTGCATCTTTATCAATGCAGTGTCCCTTAATGTTTGTCAATCTCGACAGAGTGTCAGCAATGTTTTGCTTCCCTGGAATATACCTTACTGTGAACTTATAAGGCTGGAGCCTGAGAACCCATCTTTCAATCCTTGCTGGTGCTGCTGTTGTCCTGGCTGAGTAGATTATCTCCAGGGGTTTGTGGTCTGTCAAGAGTGTAAACTCAACTCCATAGAGATACATGTGGAATCTCTCACAGCCCCAAACAATGCCAAGAGCCTCTTTTTCCGTTTGCGAGTATCTTTGTTCTACATCTGTTAGGCTTCGGCTGGCATAAGCTACAACACGCTCTGTTCCACTCTTAACTTGGATGAGTACAGCCCCGAGTCCTACTGGGCTGGCATCTGTGATCAGCTTGGTTTCTTCTGCATCTCTATCAAAATATGCTAGTGTGTTTGAGCCAGCTAAGGCCTCTTTAAGAGCATTGAATGCCACTTGTTGAGCTTTACCCCACTTGAAGGTTACTCCTTTCTTTGTTAGACTTCGGAGCGGCTCAGCAATCGTTGCAAGGTCTGGGATAAATCTAGCACTAAAGTTCACTAATCCTAGGAAGCTGCGTACTTCTTCAGCATCTTGTGGCTCTCGTGCATTAACTATTGCTTCAATCCTGGACTCTGTTGGGCCAATTCCTTTTTCAGAAAGCAAATACCCCATAAAGGTAAGTTCTGACATCCTGAATTCGCACTTTTCTCTGTTAAGGGTCAGCCCCTTGTCCCTGATGCAGTTCAGTGTCTCTCGTAGCCTTTTGTCATGTTCTTCAACTGAGCTCCCATACACAATTATGTCATCATAAATGTTATCAGCACCTTCAGTTCCAGCTAGGACTTGTCTAATTATGTGATTGTATAATTCTGGTGCAGAACTGATACCGAACATAAGTCTCTTATAGCGGTACAGTCCCTTGTGTGTAACGAAGGTGGTGATATCCCTGGAATTCTCGTCCAATTCAATTTGATGGAAGCCCCACTTCAGGTCTAGCTTGCTAAACACTTTACTGCCATTTAGGTTGTATAGAATTTCATCTACTGAAGGTATAGGGTGACGTTCCCTTACAATAGCCTCGTTCGCCTTTCTCATGTCTACACAAAGTCTAATGTCATCCCCTTTCTTTGGCACTACTACAACTGGACTTACCCATGGTGTTGGACCTGTAACTGGTTCAATGATATCAGCATCCACAAGTTCCTTGAGTTTCTTTTCCACTTTCAGTCTTATACCAAAAGGTACTGGTCTCTGCCGCTGGGCTACTGGTTTAACACTATCATCTATGTGGAGTTTGGCCTTGAAATCTCTGAGTTTTCCAACTCCCTCAAAGCACTCCTTGAACTCAGTAAATATAGAAGACTGCTCATCAACACTATTTATAACAATCTTTAGGACTTCCAGCTTTTCACAGGTTTCTCTACTCAATATTGGAATTGCTTTCTCTTTAACTACAACAAAACAAACAGTTATTGTCTTATCCTTGTAACAAAGTTCAGCTTCAAACTCACCAACAGTACTGAGGGGTTTTTCTGAACCATAAGAAAACAGCTTTCTATCAGACTTCTTTGCCTTGCAAACAATTCCTTCACTCTTGAGTTTCTCCCATGTTTGTCTGTCAATAACATTACATGTAGATCCAGAATCCAATAATACTGCTTCAAGTTGAATTCCCCCAATGACAATGTCAATCTTTGGTATCTCCTTGTCTGTTGTAGTGACTGCAAATGGATAATCTGGCTGCTCAGTTACTTGACGAACTCCCTTACCTCCTTGATTGGAAGTACCTTCCTTTGACTTGGTCTTGCAACAGTTTGCAAAATGTCCCGTTTGCTTACATTTATTGCATACCTTGTTTCTGGCTGGACAGTTAACATCTTTTGCAAAATGTCCTTGTCTTCCACATCTGTAGCACGAACCTTTACTCGGTTTCTCTTCCTCTTTCTTCTCTTTTGACCTGAATGGTTGTTGTCCTGTTCCCCTTCCTTTGAGTGGTTTCTTACCAATCCAATTTACATGGCTTGGGCCTTGGTCTGAAGGGTTGCACATATTCCTTGCCTGTCGTTTTACGGCCTCAAATGTTCTTGCTGTATCTTGTAATTCCTTCAGAGTGAGGGCCTGTCCCTTCTCAAGAAGTTTGCGTCGAAGCTCGTTTGAACGGCAAGTTGAAATTATTTGATCTCTGATCTGGTCATTGGTCTGGTCGGCGTAGTTACATGCTTCTGCCTTACGCTTTAATCGTACTACATACTGGTCGATGGTTTCTTCTTCTTTCTGGGTCATTTCCCGAAACTGGTGTCGTTCGTAAGGAATATTTACCTGAGTCACAAAGTAGTCGCTCAGGGCTTTCTCTGCCTTCGCGTAATCCTTCGGTCCTCCGGTATCTGGTAAAACGTAAAAAATATCTTGAACATCCGGTCCTGCTGAATGAAGAAGTAAAGCCCTACGTTGTATCTTGTTGTCATCTTTATCTGGAGCGATAATCAGCCCTTTTCCATCGGCATAAAGTTGAAAACTTCGAAGCCATCGCTTCCATTCCAGCGCCAAACTATTCGGGTCACTGTGTACATCAAACGGTTTTAATCCACCAATTTCTAGACTTGAAGATGCCATTTTTTTATATTTTTATCCCAATTGAATGTTTATCATCCTCGTCGCCAATTGTAAAGTTCTAAATACCCAACACGGTATAACAAACTAGGCTTTTAATAAAGCTTCTTGTTCATAGCTTATCTGACTATCTCTCACAACTTGATCATGCCATGTGTCTCTATCTAGACCATAATATTTCACTATACACACAGGGATCCCGACACTACAACTACTAATTTGGCTTCATTCAAATCACAACTTAAGACTTATTTATTCAAATTAGCTTTCAAAACATAGTTTTTGCTTTAACATTTTTCATCATCATTTATTTTCAATGCGCTTAGAACAGATTTGTATAAGCGCTTTACAAGTTTTTATATATTATTATTATTATTATTAACAACAGTGTTGATATTGATGAAAATATTGATGATGGGGAAAATTACTTCATTTTTGACGACGAATGTGACCTTTCTAGCAATGATTCCCAAGACATCTATGACGGTTATGGTTATTGTGAAAATATAAAAGTAAGTGTTGGAGTTGTGCTACCAAGAACCGACGTGTTTCGTTTCAAAATCGAAACGGGCAAAAAAAAGAGCAACCTGTTGCGCTAAGTAAATGACCCTGATCACCATAGACAGGCCTTGAGAGAATAATCACAAGTTCTTAAATGAATGGTTTTTACTTTATTCCAAACGTAAATCACAAAGCACTAAATCCAAAACAGATGTATATATCGACAGCCAAGTTACATTCAGTGCATATTTTACATATCAAATTTGAAACTGTATGTACTACGCAGATATTTTGAAAATAAAAATCGGCCATTATCACGTACCGACCTTCCGAGAACCAATGGTATAAGATGTCATCATGCTAACTTATGTATATAATGAACAAAACGTTTTTATGTGACTATATATTCTTGGGCAAAAAAGGTTAACGGTCTTCGTGTCATTGCATATCAACCAACATGGCGGCCTGTTATTCTCATGGGAAGGGATGTATGCCACCAATAGGCATTTTCCTATGATGGCAGACAAATCATTTGCCGGAATGGGATACGTACCTCAGACTGATAAACACCAAAAGCGATTTTGATCATGCGGCGTGTGGGTGGTTGTTAGGTGGTAGCGAGGGTTTGACGTTATTATAAATTACTTTCAACAAGACATGCAAAAGCCGCATTTTACTAAAATCAAAAGATCGGAAGAATGAGAAAGGTGTCGACCTTCGTTATATGTCTCATATTCCTTTTCCCTCTTGCCATATTCGTTGCATTTGTGATGGTCAATGAAGATTAAACGTTATAAGCAAGCTAAACTAATGCCATCCGAAGTAGTTCCATTTCTTTCCTTCCCCTCTTCTTTTGCCTTCTTCTTTTATTTCTTTTCGTTTTTTCTTTCTTTTTTTCTTTCTTCTTTTATTTTTGTGTTTTTTCCTCTTTATTGAATACCCTCATAAGAGCGACATAGGTGACTATGTTGTACGCTGCTATTGAGTCAAGCAAGCCCCGTGCAATGTTTGATCCACATTTTTCCATCCACGTAGAAATACTACAAATGAAAATAAAGTGCTTGTTATAAAATCAAATTTAATCTGTCTTTATCAAGGAACAGGGACATTTAATGCAAGATAAGTTTCCGTGTGTTTTTACCAAACAGGTACCCGTTGCCATTTTCAAGTGATTTTGGAGTGTTCGTTACAAGAATCACTTTTGGGACTTTTATATATCAATACTGACATGTCTATGATGGAAACGAGCAACCACGTTTTGGCGCAGAATTTTTCTCCTCGAAATCTAAAGGCCTTACACATCAATATGAGCCACGTAGACTGAGAACGTCAGTCTTATATCGACAGAACAATTTAGTAGTGGGGGAGGTGCCTTTTATTCTGATATGAAGCATATAATGTTTTGTTTCTCGAATTATTTACAAAAATAAAGAGCAGAAAAACAAATTCTTGGGAGAAGTTGGTGGGGGACTTCAATCCTCTACTTTTATACAAGGATTTACTTTTTTTTCCCCAAATCTTAGCTATTTTATTAGTGACTAAACATGGAATGATGATAAATGTGAACTGATTGTTTATTCTCTTTTGTCAGGATATTGCCATGTAAAGAAAACAACATATCTGCAATGAATATTATACTGACCATCTTTATTTGTTTCTTGGGATGCGTATGTAGTTTTCCAGGTGAGAAAAGGAATATAACAGTTTTTATACTTTATGTGGTATCAATATCAATCTACCATATTATTGATACTCTGGACTTCAGGGGTTTAATGTCGCAATAATCTCGACCTCACGATCCGTGAACACTACAAACTACAAGAGGACCTCTGACACCCAGACAAGACAGCCTCACTAAGCTCAATATATTACATAATGCGTAACTTGTTTTGCACATTCCTATCCTAGATCCAATGCAACGTCGTATTAAATAAATAACATAATGGCAGATTTGGAAAAAGTTAAATTTTTTTCATTATTTTTATAGCTTCCCCCTTCAGACCGATAAGAACGCCGTCAAGAAAACTAACAGCAAATGAAAACCACGTGGCAGCAAGCTCTAGCTCAGTGCGTAAACATATATCTTCGAAACATGTTCACAATAACAACCACCAATACCACAGTAAAACACACAAACGACATCTAAGAAAGAAGAAACAATATATATTAGGTCTTGGAGCAGGCCTTGGAGCAGGTCTTGGAGCAGGTCTTGGAGCAGGCTTAGGAACAGGTCTTACTGGATATACCGGTTACGATTATGGATCATTGGCAGCAAGTAATAACCCTTTAGGGTATACTACATCAAACGATGCCACCGCGTATGGATATGCTACTGGAACACCTGGAACAAATGCACTGGGCGGCAGCCTATTAACAAGTGCGACGGGTGGTACTCAGCAAAGACAAAATTTATTAGCCGGTTCTTTTACTGGAACAGACGGGCTCAGTAGCTATAGCGACGCCGGGCTAGGTGGCTATAGCAACAACGCAGGGCTGAGTAGCTATGGCAACGGCGCATCTAGCTTTAGTCTAAACAATGGAGGGATAGATCCCAATGCGTTATCGAATACCATGGGCGGAGGTTATGAATCAAAATTAACAAATGCTCTAACGAACAGCCTTAGTAACAGCCTTAGTAGCAGCCTTACTAACAGCCTTAGTAACAGCCTTACTAACAGCCTTAGTAACAGCCTCAGTACTAACAGCCTAAGTAATGGTTTGAGCAATAGTCAAGTGAATGGATTAAGCGCGTTTAGCTCCTATGGTACTGGAAGTAATGCCAACCCATATGCAAATCTTAAAGGACTGAATTCACTTGTCTCTTCCAATTACAATTCAGATGGAAAGGATCTTAGTAGTTTAGGTGGAAAGTACACAGCAGAATTGTTAAGTGCAGGACTTGACACTCCAAATGGAATATCAAATATTGCAAACCTTTTGAATAGTGCGTCAACGTCATTTGATACAGACGCACAGAATCATATACTTACCAGTAATAATAATAACAATATAGACCTCAATCGTTTTGGTCAGCGGTTTGGCAATCACTTGTCTCAGCAGGGAACTCATCATACAGGTGGGCAGTCACCATATACAAGTCAATCCACCCTGGCTGAAGCTCAAGCCTTTGGGAATCAACTAAGTCACTTATCTGGTGGAAAAATCAATCTTGGGAGTCATAGTCATGCTAGTAAGTAAGACACTAATGATGAGGAGCTGTTACTGGATTATTGCATTTTTTTGTCAAGGAAATCTGTGAATGATAGTAACTGTAAGCTACCTGATTTTGTATCGATACGTTCACTTTTGTTGATCAAACAATGCCCGTTTTCTTTCTTCTTTTCATTCTTTTTTAGTAGCTGTAAAGTATAAAGCAAAACGCGTTAACATAATTTAAAAGTACGAAAATACAAACATTTTCTTGTCTGTGACATCTTTTAGATTACGGGGGCTTTGGTGACAACATAGACTCCAATAGTCTTAATGAGATCGGTCAAATAGCCAGCACAGGTATATCTGATTCTTCATTACAAAGACTGCTTGGTCAACTGATGGCAGGTCAAATGGGACAAGGAGATCACGGTGTATCCAGCCAAAGTCTAGGCAGCCTGCCTACTGATGCAAGTGTATTTGAACAAGGAAACTCAGAGGTGCTTATATGCGTAAGACTTGCAGAACTCTCATGTCAATCCCGTTTTTTCATGATGTTTTGTGATGATCTGTTTTATTTATTTATATCCGCACTATTTTAACTTCTGAAGCGCCTAGTTTATACCGGCAGGGTGCAGACAGGAAGCAATTGAATACTTCATAGTACGTACTCCAGTATAACAGACTACAGACGACGATGTGGACACTCCATGATGCCCCGTGATCCAAGATGGCTGCTGTATCGTCAAAATAGCCCTTGGATTAAAAATGCTAAAGTGTTTATTTTGAAGTAGTAATTTTTCAATAGTTGCGCATTGAAAGTGTGTTAAAAAGAGAAATAAACAAAGGATACCGAAGGCTGTAAAATATTTTCTCCGCCGTTTCCTACTCCCGCCCCTCCTTCCTCGCGTTATTTATTTTTTCGTTCACTTTAATCTTTCATCCACTTTTTATAGTCGCCAGAGACATCATTTGAAGATCAACAAGGGAATGTAAACCATCAGCTTTCACCGCTGCTGCATGGACAAACTGTTCACGCTCATGCAAGTGACAAACCAAAGGCTGATTATGAAGGAAATCAGGTTTCCTCTGTTGCCATTCAAAAAGCTATGGACGTCCAGTTAAAAGCAGACAGAGATCATCAAAAGAAGCTCAAAAACCTCAAAGACAAATTGAAAATGCTGAGAGAAAAGCTGCGTAAATTGAAATCAGAATACGAGGGTGATAGCTCTGAAGGTAAGCTGCTGCGTCTGGTAATTGACTTTATACATCCCGAATTCCAGTACTGATATTGTACTTCTGCGTCTGTCTATTAGATGAGGACTTGGATTCCCAACTCTCGTCTGAGCTTTCAGAGAAGTCTGAGATGGAAACACTGGATGACTTTAAGAAGGCAACAGAAGATGCTATCAAAGAACTTCAAAAGGAAACTTTGAAAATAGCGAAAGCTAAAGGCTTGAAAGGTTTGAGTATATTTGAACCCCCCACAATGAGCAATTACTCTCAGGCCATTGGGGCGAAAGGACTAACTGCTTAGTCAAATCCAACTAGTAGGTCAAATATATAGCTGCAAATGAGTCTTGAATTAAAGTTAAATATCATTTTTGGTTTTCAAAGCTGTCACTTTTCGCTACTAGTAGGATATAACTTATAGCCTAGTAGTAGCTCATCCAATCAAAACGCAACACTGGTGGATTTGCCTAATATGTATTATGGTCCTTGTAGTGTAAAGGTTAACACATCGGACTAGAATACAGAAGACGTGGGTTCGATTCCCGCCAAGGGCATTTGATATTTTTCTCTTATTCTTTCTTCTTCATTACATACACACCGAACGCATAATATATTATTACTATAATATTTATAACAGTATTTATTAGAGTCACGTGAGCTTTTAGTGCGAAAGGTCTGCTATACATGATATGCTACCCTAAAGATATATTAATAACTAAATTGTGCATCTTCATTTAAGGATCAAAGAAGTTGATATTTATCCATAAGTTTCCTGAGTCCAACTCGCATTCAGATGTTACTGGCAGAAAGAAGGGAAACGAAATTGGAGAGCTA
Organism: Actinia equina; assembly: GCA_011057435.1. Lineage (NCBI taxonomy): Eukaryota > Metazoa > Cnidaria > Anthozoa > Actiniaria > Actiniidae > Actinia > Actinia equina. The sequence continues at coordinate 308,911 of WHPX01000023.1, forward strand.
GGAACGGACCTATTAGAGCTTATTGAGGATGAGAACACAGGGAATCAACAACAGGCGTCAGGAAGGCATGATGGAACAGCACCTCGTAAACAGGATGACACACAGTCGTTAACGAATCTAGAAAAACAGGCTGAACAGGAAGTAAACTTTCTGACGAATAAAAGTCCTAAAGGTACAGTATTTTATTACTCTTCTCGGACTTATATAACTCTTAGTAATATCTACATTAATACAGCAAGCTAGCCTACTTTAGATAGTCGGGAAAAGGGGGTCTTTATTAATTCAGTGCTTAGCATTCAGTATGCTACGCCTTAGTTTTCTCGATTAAAAAAATGATGTAGATGTTTACATCAGCAGAGAATATATGAAGAATAACAAGATACGATATCTTGTCTTCAATCAAACTCCTAAAAACTCTTGATTACAGTGATCCATAAATTCCTTCATTTTGCTCCCCCTTTGATTTGAAACTTCTAATCCGTCCAGGGATGAGAAATATATCTTTGAGTATCCATAACGATGATGGTTACACGAAGCCAAGAGTCGGTCGTAATCACTTTGTTTTTAATTATAGTTATTAGAAAACATCAACGTTCTAAAGAGCATACACCTGGTAAGCATGTCAGTGGATGGTTTTCTCAGTTTTCACTAGTAGAAACCTGTCTTGATCAGTTTCGTGTGGCTATCGTTTTTGTGAATTATCATTCAAGTTACAGTCCCTCAATTAATTCAACATTTGTATTCAGGGCATTTTCTTTAAAAAGAATAAGAAAAAAAACTTTACAGCTTTCAATTAATCAGTGCCCAATTCTCTGGTGTATGAATATTTAAGTGAAAGTTGGCCCAAACGTAAAATCATTATATGTATTGGGAGGGGGGGGAGGGGGAGGGGGATGCGATTAAAATTATCATTGATTGACGTTGCGCCGTTCTTGCGCGAGCTATTGCTTGCAGAACGTGTCGGGTATAGATATTATCATCACTGATGCAGAATATGCTGTACCTATAATATACGTATGTAGTTTTTGTAAGGTACTTCATTCGACTCATTTATATCATTTGTTTATTTCTTTGATCAATCAAAAGCCCACAATACGTTAAATCCCGGACTTAACATTCACATCCCAGGTATAGATTGTTTATAATTCCTCATGCATGCTTGCTGATGCATGGTAAACAACTGGCAGTAATGTTCCTGGCGGATCTTGCTGAAGTACGATAGTTTTGTACTTCATCAACATTGCTTGTAACAAATCGCGTACTTTGACAAGGCTCGCACCATCGATTGCCTGCAATATTGCGCGCAATAGTGGACCGTTTGTCCGTTAGTCTTCCGTTGCTTTATTTTTGCATTGCCATCGATGTTCATTGGCGGTCTGATATATCTATATTATTATTCTAATCAATAAATTCTTGGTACAGAGTTAATATCTTATATGTTAATCGAAGTGATATGATCATCCGGGTGGGTGTAGTCCTGAGAAGGACTGTTTGATGTGACTGACGTTTCGACAACCTGAGCATCAAAATGCTGTTGTGAAACAAGATGAACATAATAACATTGCCAGTCATCATACCAAGACTGGTCATACGATAGACTGGGAAGCCAGTGAATGCCTTTCTTTTTGTAACAACAGGCAACAACGACTTGTGCTGGAGAGTTGGTTTACCAGGTTTGAGCATCATCCACTAAACCGCTCAATTAATTTACCGGCTACGTATAATAGGCTTATTAGAAACAATAAAACCGCCCACAACACCGAAACAGTGACTCGCACTCATTAGACCGATGCCGCCAATTACGCTATTTCAGGTAATTAGGCTATTGTTATCATGGCAGTATAAATATGACCAATCTGACTTTATTCTTCACTGAACTCTGAAGATGACTTCCGCTCAGGTTGTCGAAACGTCAGTCACATCAAACAGTCCTTCTCAGGACTACACCCATCCGGGTGATCATATCACTTCGATTAACATTCATTCACCTGGGTTCAGACTATTCTATACAATAATATCTTATAATTCTCTCCCCTTAAGAGCCTGTCGACGAGGGAGACAATTACTCCCAATTCAAAAAACCAAAGCTGACAACTTCAAACGAAGCAGGTCAGTAAATATTCTGATTACCACACTAATATGCTTTGGATTAGCTCCCTATCTATTGTACATTGCTTGAATTCCCTGTGTCATTTGACGTATAGTAGTTGGGGACGTCAGGGATATATAGTCCCTGTATAGTCTTTCTACATAGTCTCCCTGTATTGTCTATGCGTAGATCATTACTCATCTTATATAAAGTTTATATTTAACTACCACCCTTCCCCTTGGCTCTTCTGTGAGGTTCACTCCACACGCACTATCACTACCTTCTATTACGACATGCATACGACATACAACACTCAATTATCATTATTGATTTTTACGAGTCGCGATGGAGGAAAACCGTAGAACCAAGATAAAAATTCTCAATGTACCATTTTCCCGCCAATTCACACGCGTATGCGTTTTATTTTTAGACTTTTCTCCGGCACATCCATAATTTGGGAAGGGGCAGTCTCCCTCTCGTACGCCCTAGATCGGATGAATATTTATGTCTAATCGCAATTTCTCTTACGTATTACAGTGAGAAATCTTTCACGTATCATATCAACTCGCACGGATATAGTTAAGAACACAACGAAGAATAACAACCCCAAAAACAGCTGAAAAAGCGACAACAACGAGGAACGAAACATTAATGTTACAAGACGACAAAAAGACTACAACTTAACCAGACAAATGTATCTTGTTACGAGTATGAACTATGAAAAGGGAACATGGAAGTAAAACCTATTCTAAGGGAGCATCTACTACAATTTTATCATGCTTATCATAGTATAATAATAGACTGAGTGTTTTTCTTACAACTGTAAGCAATTCTCGTTGTATTGACTGTGGAAAGAACCAGGAATTAATGATCACCACTACACGAGGTGAAGCTGAGGACGTAACAAAATACTAAGACCAGTAATGGTGATATCGAATAGAAATGCTATCTTTGTACAGCAGTATAAGTGTTTTTCCAATTGCGCATGCCTAGTAAGGCCACCCCTCGTAAAAGGTTCATTAAACCTATGGATATAGTACTATGATAAAAGGGTAAAATTTACACGTGAAAAGATGAAAAAACTTACTTACAACTTTTTAGTAATTTTTTTTTATCTTTACACGGCGTAAAATTGACCCTTTTATCATTACTGTTTCTTTAGAAACACCGAAGCAGCTCACACTAGTTTTTATCTAGTTATCTCTTCCTATGGATATGGTAGTAAACTCGATCCAAAGATGAAACGTATATACTATGCGTGTTTAGTATAAACCTAATGGTCTACCACGAATCCTGCACTCTGATTGGCTGAGCTACTAGTGTTCTATTAGTGATAGACCATTATTAGTGAAAAGTTTTTTAAAACCAAAATGACAATACAAATAGATTATTTCAACCTAGTTTCAAAATATTCATTTTTTGACCAATCAGCAGGTTCATTCTAAAACAATTACAATCTCTTGCCCTTATGGTCCCGAATCTAATACCGAGCATTTCGGGCTTCGGGTCTAATCGTTAAATATTGACATGAAAATTTTGCATTGTTCCCCCCTCCACAAAACCCTTTTTTAAAATCTTCATCATAATATTAATTAAAAATTGTTTGAAAATCTATTATGGCTTGGCGAAGGAGTCTCTTGTGTAGTCTTTTTTTAAGGAGTTTTAAAGAACTTCTTAAACTTGTGGCTAGCACCTAAAACGTAGGGTTATTAAAACAAACTATCACAGGGAAAATGATGATTTTAGTTTCCGGCTGATCAGAAAGGATTTCCAAATCACGAACTTTGATGGTATTATGCTCCAGTACGTAGCTTAAAGCCACTTCTTTTAAAAAATTTCAGCTCAAAATATCACATTAGAGCAGCTTTGAATCAAATATTATAAAATACTGTTTGAGGTCGCACCTACATGTTCGTCTCACCAGCCCCAGTCAAGCTCCGAGGGGTAACTTTGTTTTGGATATTGGATTAAACAGATTATTGTACTTGACGACGCAGTCGACACACCCATGAAAAAAACGTCTGATGATTCTGATGATTCCTGATCGATCTCCCTCCTTCCCCCACCCCCCCCCCCCCACCCAACAGAGAAATCTCACTTGCATCGTTGTGTATATCTACAAGCACGTTTGTTTCATAAATTTGTAATTTCGAACGAATAACTAAATGACTAAACGTATTTACAACATTTTTTTCAGGCAAAATATTCTCACGGTTAAAACACAAACCGAGAATAAGATTTTTGTTAACTAAAAAACAACGAGATGGTCAACGAAAAGGTATTGATCCACAGGGCTTGGATGGTATAGAGCAACTTCTTCCAGGTAAACATGTCTTTTTCTTTTACTCCGGCACGTGAAGAGACCTCACGTCATTAACGTCAGTAAATTACGTTGTTTTTATACACCGTGTTTATAGTAGCAATCGTAATCAGTAGTAGGTTACTATTAATATTATTGGATACACCAACACAGTAGTGGTTATTGACATGCACAGTGATTCATATTTAAAGTAAATATACGTTTTCGTGGTAGTCACTGTTTTCTTTTTTTTTTTTTTTCATAGTCCAATTGCAAAGTCACGTCAACCAAAATCCGCAACGACATGATGCTATAAAAGGTATGTAATATGTATGTAACCACTTTATGTATGTAACCACTTAGTGTATGTAACCACTTGTGTATGTAACCACTTGTGTATGTAACCACTAGTGTATGTAACCACTTTATGTATGTAACCACTAGTGTATGTAACCACTAGTGTATGTAACCACTTGTGTATGTAACCACTTGTGTATGTAACCACTAGTGTATGTAACCACTAGTGTATGTAACCACTAGTGTATGTAACCACTAGTGTATGTAACCACTAGTGTATGTAAACACTAGTGTATGTAACCACTAGTGTATGTAACCACTAGTGAATGTAACCACTAGTGTATGTAACCACTAGTGTATGTAACCACTAGTGTATGTAACCACTTGTGTATGTAACCCCTAGTGTATGTAATCACTAGTGTATGTTACCATTAGTGTATGTAACCACTAGTGTATGTAACCACTAGTGTATGTAACCACTAGTGTATGTAACCACTAGTGTATGTAACCACTAGTGTATGTAACCACTAGTGTATGTAACCACTAGGGTATGTAACCACTAGTGTATGTAACCACTAGTGTATGTAACCACTAGTGTAATGTAACCACTATGTGTATGTAAAAAACCAATTAATGGTAAGGTAACCACTTAGTGTATGTAACCATGATTGTATGTCAACCACTAGTGTATGCTTAACCATCTTAGTGTAGTAACCACTTAGTGGATGTAACCATTAGTGTATGTAACCACTAGTGGTATTGTAACCACTTAGTGTATGTAACCACTTAGGTAATGTAACCACTTAGTGGATGTCACCACTATGTATGTAACCACTAGTGTATGTAACCACTTAGTGGTATGTAACCACTAGTGTGTATGGTAACCACTAGTGTAATGTAACCACTAGTGTCATAGTAACACTAGTTGAATGCTACATTAGTGTTATTAACCACATTGTAATGTAACCACTATGTGTATGTAACCACTAGTGGTATGGGTTAACCATTAGTGGTATGTAACCACTAGTGTATGTAACCACTTAGTGTATGTACCACTAGTTGCATGTAACCACTTAGTGTATGTAACCACTAGTGTATGTAACCACTTGTGTATGTAACCACTTTATGTATGTAACCACTAGTGTATGTAACCACTAGTGTATGTAACCACTTGTGTATGTAACCACTAGTGTATGTAACACTAGTGTATGTAACCACTAGTGTATGTAACCACTAGTGATGTAACCACGTAGTGTATGTAAACCACTAGTGTATGTAACCACTAGTGTATGTAACACTAGTGTATGTAACCACTAGTGAATTGTACAACCACTAGTGTATGTAACCACTAGTGTATGTAACCACTAGTGTATGTAAACCACTCGTGATGTAACCACTAGTGTATGTAACCACTAGTGTCTGTAACCACTAGTGTATGTAACCACTAGTGTATGTAAACCACTCGTGTATGTAACCAACTAGTGTATGTTAACACTAGTGTATGTAACCACTAGTGTATGTAACCACTAGTGTATGTAACACTAGTGTAGTAACCACTAGTGTATGTAACCACTAGTGTATGTAACACTAGGTATGTAACCACTAGTGTATGTAACCACTAGTGTATGTAACCACTAGTGTAATGTAACCACTAGTGTATGTAACCACTAGTGTATGTAACCACTTAGTGTATGTAACCACTAGTGTATGTAACCACTAGTGTATGTAACCACTAGTGTATGTTAACCAATAGTGTATGTAACCACTAGTGTATGTAACCACTAGTGTATGTAACCACTAGTGTATGTAACCACTAGTGTATGTAACCACTAGTGTATGTAACCACTAGTGTATGTAACCACTAGTGTATGTAACCACTCGTGTATGTAACCACTAGTGTAGTAACCACTGTGTAGTAACCCCTTGTGTATTTACCCACTTTATGTATGTAACCACTTGTGTATGTAACCATTAGTGTATGTAACCACTAGTGTATGTAACCACTAGGTGTATGTAACCACTAGTGGTATGTAAACCACTGTGTATGTAACCACTTGTGTATGTAACACTTTATGTATGTAACCACTAGTGTAGGTAACCATAGTGTATGTAACCATAGTGTATGTAAACACTAGTGTATGTAACCACTAGTGTATGTAAACCACTAGTGTTATGTAACCACTAGGTATGTAACCACTAGTGTATGTAACCACTAGTGTATGTAACCACTAGTGTATGTAACCACTAGTGTATGTAACCACTAGTGTATGTAACCACTAGTGTATGTAACCACTAGTGTATGTAACCACTCAGTGTATGTACCACTAGTGTATGTAACCACTAGTGTATGTAACCACTAGTGTAGTGTAACCCTGTGTATTTAACCACTTTATGTATGTAACCACTAGTGTATGTAACCACTAGGTGTATGTAACCACTAGTGTATGTAACCAGTAGGTATGTAACCACTAGTGTATGTAACCACTAGTGTATGTAACCACTAGTGTATGTAACCACTAGTGTATGTAACCACTAGTGTATGTAACACTAGTGTATGTAACCACTAGTGTATGTTACCATTAGTGTATGTAAACACTAGTGTATGTAACCACTAGTGTATGTAACCACTAGTGTATGTAACCACTAGTGTATGTAAACACTAGTGTATTTAACCACTAGTGTATGTAACCACTAGTGTATGTAACCACTAGGGTATGTAACCACTAGTGTATGTAACCACTAGTGTATGTAACCACTAGTGTATGTAACCATTAGTGTATGTAACCACTAGTGTATGTAACCACTAGTGTATGTAACCACTAGTGTATGTAATCACTAGTGTATGTAACCACTAGTGTATGTAATCACTAGTGTATGTAATCACTAGTGTATGTAACCACTAGTGTATGTAACCACTAGTGTATGTAACCACTAGTGTATGTAACCACTAGTGTATGTAACCACTTGTGTATTTAACCACTTTATGTATGTAACCACTTGTGTATGTAACCATTAGTGTATGTAACCACTAGTGTATGTAACGCCGTGTGTTCAAGATGAAATTAAAAACGTACAATTGAGCTGACATTAGGTTTCCAGATAGTGAAGCGGTATTTAGTAGGGGTACCTTGCGCAATTTGTTGTCAGGACAAACTGATAAGTTTGCATCTAGGCGTCGGTGGTGAGGTGGGGTGATCTTCCCCTTTACCCCTTCCCTAAGTTCGCCTCTGCGTGGATCCTCCGTGTTCATTGTTCAATTCATTCTTATTTAATAAAATGTAGCTACTGTTCCTTTTCAAAGGTACCAGTTACAATATCACTTCCAAGAAATATCGAAAGCATTCACTTGGTACGTAACAAGAAACTCAATTTTCTGCTTTTTCTCCGCGCGGTAAAGAAAATAACTACAAAGCAGAGTTCTTAGAATATCCTCTTCGATGAACTTGCTCTTGTTCTGGGTTTTAACCATTTAAAACCACTCCACCCGGTTGGAAATTCCTTTGCTAATAAAAAAATAACTAATAAATGAAAATAAACAAAAACGGGAAACTTTGACTTCCAACGATTGGTATACGGAGAAGAGCGGGAAAAGTGAATTACCTATATCGGAAGACCGAGTTTTCCATTTGTTTTTCCAATAAGAATTTCCGGTTTTTCCGGTTAAAGCGTGTTTCACCAAAGCGTTTATTGAGAGAAAGCCCTGAAACTATTTTTAGTTCAATTCGTTTGGTGTTATTTTTAGGATTTTTCAGCATCGGCTGTTGGAGAGACCAGCCAGAGAGAGCTTTACCCAGTCTTGAGGGAATATTTCCTATCTTGGATGGAAACGATTACATGCATAGGAAATATGCCATACGAAAATGTGCTCAGGTTGCACGAGTACAAGGTTTCTACGGCTTTGCCATCGAAAATGGCGGCCATTGTTTGGGTGGTAAGAATATCCTACAGACTTATTCCATGTATGGGCCATCACGTGCTTGCAGACAAGATGGAAAAGGCGGGCCCTGGAGTATGGAGGTTTATAAATTCACAAGTAAGTTTTCTTCCAATAGTCAGTATCTATCAAATCTTTCAACCCAGTTGTAGATTGTCCTTTATTAAAACTAACCAACAATTCTTAATGAATCCTAGCCCAACAATGACTGTAAAAAGTACCTGACTTTCAAAACAAATTCAAGGTCAAACTAGAATGCACTCTTAAATGTGCGGTGTTTCTTTTGCAAAGCTAATTTTCATAATGAGCATATTGTAAAAATAACTTAGATATTAGAATATCATTGCATTATACAAATACAAATGCGCCTACACTCAAACGTCAAATATCGCACAAGAAAGCCTCGAAATAGTACAAATATTTCTCAATATTTGAACTCTAAGTTATGTTGTGCAGCTAGGTAAACTAGAAACCGCGCGAAAACAACTTGTTAAGAAACCACGTGATTCTTTTCAACCAATGATAACGCGTAAGCGTTGGGTTATAAAGTCGTAGTTTCGAAGCAGTCTTAATGATTTTTGCAAATGGCTAATTTCGCACTTTGCAAGAAGTAACTCTATTTATTATTAGGCATATTCTTTTATGTTCAAACTTTTTCAGTGAACGTACAATATACATATATTAACCTTTCTTTCCATAGCGACATCAATAAATCCAAAGAGTCGAAGAGGTGATATAATACGAGCTGTAGGGCTCGACGATGCCAAAGAGATCTTCTTCAAAGGTTTAAAGCCGTGAAAGGAAAGAAACCTTGAGAATAGCACCACAACAAAGTAACTTTCTACAGAAGTGCAATGATAGATACGTTGAGCATTAACTGTATTATATCGGGATCTGCTTCAGATACACTTGTCTACCTAATTCCGCTTTACCTTTACAAAACAATTGATATCGGGCCGCTAGTAGATAAATGACGGCATGAAATTTGTTCATAAAAATGGTATTTTTAGCTGGTAGTTCAACGAGAATTTAGTTACAATGACACCATTAATTAGTGCATGGAAGGAATATTTCGGCTCATAATTAGGGGTTGTCAATTCACTTTCATGCCGCAGTTTATAGTTAGTTACAAAATAATATTTTAGTCCTTCTTCGTGGTCACTACAAAGTATTGATTCTTCATTATATTAAAACTTATATTGTTAGTTTTGTAAAGTCGTGTTTGGAGTTGTCATTGATTTTTTAACCTATAAAGCTTTGTCTCTTGTCTTTGTCACTCACTCATTCACTCACTCACTCACTCATTAATTAATTAATTAATTAATTAATTAATTAATTAATTTATTTCATAAATACCATCCACTGATTTTCGTTTACTCACTATAGACTCTGAAGTTCACTTCCGCTTAGATTTTCGAAACGTCACTCCGCACCAACAACAGTCTTTCTCAAGACTACATTCGCTCGGACGATCATATTTCACAACCAGTTTTGTTTGTTCCCCAACCGCACGCGCTTTTGTCGTTTTCAGTTTTCATATACACTCTGTTTGCTCATGTTTTCTTGTGTTTTTTCCCCCTATTTAATCTCATTGTACCCTGAAGCTAAGATGACCGTGTATATCGAAAGCTAGGTGGAAAATAAAATATGTAAAAATGATAAATAATTTGCTTTAGTTTCGTATTTTCATATTGGCGGATCCCTTTCCTTCGTCCCCAGAAATGGCCTGCGTAGCGGCCCTCTGGTAGGGAATTTTGGGAGGGAAAAAGGAAAATCCCCCTCTCCTTACCTTTTTCCCACTCCAGTCCCCTCTCCCTCGCTACGCAGGCTACTCCAGAAATAATAGTACTCCCCCCCCCCCCATTCCACCTTAACCTTTGAACCCTGATCCATCGATCTTTCTGTTTCTATCTTTTTAAGTAGTTGAATCAAAATTGTTGCTAACAAAAAAGGTTTATATATATCTTTTATTCATTTATCAGGCTTCTTATAACATTAAAAACACTTTTCAATGTGTAGTAGTATAGGGAATGGGGGCCCCCATTCCCTATACTACTATGTGTACATACAACAAAGGGTGTAGATGGGGTTAATAACAGTGAAGATAATTGACAATTGGCCCAAAAGTTAGTAGTTAACTGTCAATCGCGTACCCCCATCCAAACCCCCACACCAGTTGCACGTTGGCGGGCTTCTTGCTACAGCTCGGGGTTTTTAGTACCGCTCCTTTGCAGAAGGAAGCGGCTACTGCCTGGGAGAGCCGTCCCGAACTGCATAGTCCCAGGCTAGATGACACTATGTACACTCTACCTCGATAGAAACGGGGCCCTAGCGTTAGTTTTTCAGATAAAAGTACAGTACACTACATAGTTAACTAGTTCCTCTGTAGACGGTCGTGCCGAGTCGAGTTGATCCAGGTGATTGCATGTAAAATAGGGTTCCAAATATTTTCTTGTGCGTTCCGGAAAAAAAAGTAAAGTGAGCTATTTGTTAGATGTGTCTTATAGCTTAGACCTTGTTTTTAAAATGACTTAAAATTACAACCAAGCCGGGATATGTATGTACTCTTTGCATAAAGGAAGCCAACAATCGAAAATTTCTGCCTTCATGTGCAGCACGAAGCGCACCCTCGGGAATCCAGGGGTGAAATCCTGTCGCTCTTTTCTCCCTCCAGACTCCATGGAATTGCAGCGTCTAGCTGCCTAACTCATACTTTTCCTTGTACGAAAACCTTGCTAGCTAGCGCGAATTCGAACAGTGGCTGATCTGGAAGATGTAGGTCTCGAGGGTGAACCTGCCATTCCTCTGTGAATTCATACCAACAAACTTCATTAAAGGGCAACTTACCCCCCAAAATGACCCATTTTTAAGAGAAAGTACATCAAATGAGAAACACAAAAATTCAATTTTTAGAGGGGATAGAGCATCCGTGTTCCTAAAAAAATAATTTCAAAACATCGCATATATCGCTCTGGTGGCCGCCATCTTTGAGCCCGCGATAAATTACCGCATTCAGGTGTGACGTCACAACGTCAACGTGTGTTTGGATATGTAGAGTTTTTCTGTAAGCATGAGAGTTTGAAGTGGCTTTTTCGAAAAAATGGTTAAGTGTTGCGTGCCTGAATGCACTAACTATTCGACAAAAACAAAAGATGTTAGCTATCACAAGATTCCTAAAGATTTACAAATTCAGAAAGCTTGGATTTCTCGTCTAAGACGAGCAAATCTGCCGCCATTGAAGAATTGCTATGTATGTAGCGAGCACTTCGAGGATGGTTGCTTCGAATCCGACCTTATGGAGCAACTAACAGGCGAAAAAAGAAAAAGGAGGTTAAAGGCTGATGCAATTCCAAGTATTTTTAACTTTTCAACCATCCCTAGTAAAAGAAGAGCTACGACAGAAAACCGTATAAGACGACAACGACAAAAAGAGGTAGGTGATTTGTAGTTTGTGTTCGCACGTGCACTGCTACATTGTCAGTGTAATATGTAAGTATTATATATATATTAGAGCTATTTCGTGACTGGTCTGTGACTGTACTCAGACCAAACCAATGCATTAAATTCTTAATACTAAGTTTACCGCTGCGGGTTTAGTTATGATGAATTGCGGATGAATAAGTTATACGCTCTTTCATATAGAGTCAATGAAAGTCCTATAAACAATTAAAGCTTGAGTGTCGTCTCAACTATCGGAATCAGTGAAAACCCCAGTAACTGCCATTCATTGTTATTTGTATTTGTTCTATAAATGATTATGTTTACTTCTTTTTCCCCATAAGACATTGGATAACCTACTGACTCCAACTACACATGCACTTGATGAAATGGTTGAAGAATCTGATATGGAGGTTTCCTTCGATGAAACACCTTCCAACAAAAGGGACTTTGGAGTCCAGTGCTGTCTGGATGAAAAGCTTTCAATACGAAAAAGCACCTCAACCCAAACAGAAAATGTGGATGTTAGTGTTGAGACTTCTGATGCCTGCATTCAAGTAGAAGGAAATTCAACATTTGAGCAATTGAACAGTATCCTGCATGACCATCCATACAGCTATACTGCTCCCTCTGTGCCCATGAGTGTGTCACCACAAAAGTCTTGCAAGAATGATGTATCACCACAGAAATCTGCAAAGTCCTCTGGGTCTTTTCCTTTGTCAGATGAAGAAGTGAATCTTTTTTCAAGTGATGAAGAGGATGAATACATTTCTCATCACAAGAAACAAATTCTTCAACAGACAAAGAGTCTGAACCTGAGTATCACTTTGACACCTACATCAAAGAGCCAAAGTATTTGGTATTTGCAGCATGCCTAGGTGAACTGTTCAGGTTTTGTATCAACTGTGGTTCCATCGTAACTGACACCAACATTACCTGCACAGGAAGCATGGTAACGGTTAAAACCATATGTATGAAAGGTCACAACTGCTTGTGGAATTCCCAGCCTCTCATCAATCGTGCACCGGTAGGAAACCTTCTAATCTGCTCATCTATTTTGTTAACTGGTAACACTTTTACAAGAATCCAAAACTTTGCCTCATGTCTTGGGTTACGATTTATCAGTGAAAAAGGTTTTTACCAAAATCAGAATAGGTATCTATTTCCTGTAATAAATGATACCTGGGAAAGAGAAAGAAGAGCCGTTTTACAAGAACTGTCAAGTAAGCCTCTTGTATACTTGAATGGGGATGGACGGTGTGACAGCCCTGGCCATAATGCCAAGTATGGTACATACACATTTATGGACAATGACTCAGGGAAGATAGTTTCCTTCTCTGTGGTTCAGGTCACAGAAACAACATCTTCAAATGCTATGGAGAAAGAAGGTTTCATTAGGAGTCTTGGTAGTCTTGAGGATGAGGACGATATTAACATCAAGAGGATAACTACTGACAGACATACCTCAATCACTAGCACCATGGAAAAAGATTACAGCCACATCAAACACCAATATGACGTATGGCATTTGTCAAAATCTGTTGTGAAGAAACTCAACAAGAAGGCCAAGTTGAAAAAAAGTGCTGACCTTTCACATTGGATCCAGTCGGTCTCAAACCATCTGTGGTGGTGTGCAGCAACATGCAATGGTAGTGTGCAGCTGTTGAGAGAGAAGTGGGTCTCTATCTTGCATCATGTGACAAACAAGCATTCTTGGAGAGATGCAGAGATCTTCAAAAAATGTGACCATCCTCGACTAACCCGGAGAGAAGCTCGTAAAAAGTGCTGGCTAAAACCAGGATCTGAAGCTCATATAGCCCTTGAAGAAGTGGTCCTTCAACCAAAACTGCTGAAGGACTTGGCAAAACTCACTGACTTCTGTCACACAGGTGGGCTTGAAGTATACCACTCCATGATCCTGAAGTACTGCCCAAAGAGAGAGCACTTCTCCTACAAGGGTATGGTTGCTAGAACACAACTGGCAGCCATTGACAACAACCACAACACAGGAAGGAACCAAGCTGTGATTCAAAAGCCGGGGACGAGGATGGGAGAGGCAAGATACCGCCCATGTTTCCCAAAAATGCACAAGCGTTGGGTAGTTAAGCCTGTGTTGGAAAAGAAAAGTTATTCTTTCCTTCCTGAGCTTCAAAAGAAAGTGCTGGGATTGTGTGATGGCTCAGAAGTTGACCTCCAGGAAATTGAAGAAGTAGACCTACCAGCAAACATTGCAAGTTTGCCTGCACCGGATAAACAGGAATTGATTCAGAAACACCGGTCCAGGTTTTCAAGATAATCTAAATTAGAATTAGCCTTTGTGTACCTGCAGGTCATATGACCCTCCACTGTTTGGTCCTTCTTCCCCTCCCTCAAGTCCCAATCCCCCTCTGCTTTGCAGGCTATCTTTGGACAGTCATGTAAAATACTGGTAAAAGATATCCCTTAATGAAAGAAGCTCCCAGATATGGAAAGGTACACGACAGACCCAAGTATAAATGCTATATACAAAATATGTAATTTTTAAAAATGACAAGGGGACCTGATGAAACGGGCAGATAAGTATGCAGTACCTTTTAGATGTCCAAATGAAAATTTTATTAAAATATTATTTCCATTTAGGTAAGAATTGACTGTAAAAAAGAGGTCTTTTCTTTACCTATCTACACTACCTTATATATGGGAGTCTCCCCCAGTATGAATATATTAAAGAAAAATATCCAATTGAATGGTGACATTTGCTTCAGCAAATTTAACTTTTTTGCTGCCAGGACTCGTATAACTGCAAATTTTGCTTGGTTGGCTAGTGATCGTGTTTAATAGTGCTTTGTACACTAGGTTCACTATTCAGCTGGGTGTTTTGTTTAGTGTGTTTTTAATAATAAAATATGTAAAACATTCAAAAAATGTTTGTACCAACAAAAAGCTTTTTATATAAAAAAGAAATTTATATAACACACCTTTCCGTGTACTGCATCCTAAATGAATACATGATTCTTATGCATATTGGTCTCAGCTTTTTCTAGTCTATGTTTTTGTTTTCAATTATCTTGCAATTAAATATGCCAAAAAATTGCAATTCCAGGAATTTTTCCTGATAGAAAAAAGTCCACTCTGTATAGTAACTGAAGTAAGGAATAAATAAAATATATATATTCACTCCATGCAACATTATATCAAGCTAATCATCTGCATAATGAAAACCCTCAAACTGAAAGTCCTCCTCTAGTCCAGGAGGAGGGAAGTGTGCTCTGATGCACATGACAGCACAAGAGGGCAGAACAACCCGAACTTCTTTTCCAAGAACTCCCCAGCACCATCTTGCTAGTTGTCTATATGCAATGTGTCTGTACTGCTTCTGCTCTGGACCTTCATAAGCATCTCTGTATTGCTGTTTGTACTGAGCCCATGCGGTTCGAAGAACATACTTATTGCCACAAACAGGTAAGAATCCAGGATGTTGAGTAATGCATGGTGGTGGTTCATCAGCATCTCCATCTTCAACAACAGACTGGCATGTTGCAACTACTTTTTGGATTTCTTGGCAACAAATGCATTCAGCTATCGTATCCATAATTTGGCAGCTACCACAGGTACACCTATTAACAAATAAAACAACCCTTAGTATTTTTGAACACTATCAATGATTGTCCCAAGTGAGAGTATATACACAAATTGTGACACAACTATATCCCTGAATCTGTGTCCTACAGTATATAACTTATTGACAACCAAGCGATGTTTAATTGTGACAGTTGGTTTTGCTTTTGGTTGCAAAGGTCGTGAGGCAGATTAAAATGCATAAATATACAGTGCAAGAAAGTGGTAAACACGACTGTAAAAAATGGATAAGTAGTTGAGTTTTATCGTGATAAGAAAGAAGTAAAACTTACCAATCTGAATTTGTTAGTCGATTGTTCTCTTGTTCATCGTCTTCAATAATGTCACTGTCAGATCCTTCTCTGAACTCTTCATCTGAGGAGATTTCTATTTCTGGTTCGAACTGATATGGCCGTAAAACAAACTCGTCCGTTTCTAAAAATTCTTGAGCAAAATCGTCTCTCGAGCTGTCCGAGTCTTCGGAAAAAGAATTAGACTCTGACATGCCTTTAATTGAATGACCAGGCCGTATTTCGTTCGTAAAATATTGAGTAAAACGTCTCAGAAACAGGGGAAGTAGTCAACCAAACGCTCGTAAACAACTTGACGCCGTGAACTCTTATGACGTTGTGACGTCATTACCTGTTTTTCTGAGCCCGCGATAAAAGTGCAAGATGGCGGCCACCAGAGCGATATATGCGATGTTTTGAAATTATTTTTTTTGGAACACGGATGCTCTATCCCCTCTAAAAATTGAATTTTTGTGTTTCTCATTTGATGTACTTTCTCTTAAAAATGGGTCATTTTGGGGGGTAAGTTGCCCTTTAATGCGTTTTATTTTCTCTATTCTATTCATGAACTGGTTTGCATCCAGCGAAGAACGATAAAATTGTGCTTTCCCTTAGCAGCGATCAATGAAATCCTGGGTTCACCACACATTGTTTCTAGTTGCTATACGTGCACGTAGTGCATAGGCCTTTTATTCGTTCATTCATTCATTCAATCGATCATTGATCAAGGCATTGATCTATATAACCAACCACAGGCCGATATTACGGGTACCATTCCAAATACCTGCAACGGCTCTATATGCTTGACTGCCATTTTAAAAGCGAAATAAAATAGCAGCAAACTAGGACAATATTGTTCCGTCAGGTTGACGGCGTCGATAACGAAATGGATTTCTGCTGATATCAGTTTAGTCTACACGTCCATCATATCACTGGGAATTTATAAAGCGATGTTTTACGTAAAATATGAATATTCTTTCCGAACGTTGGTCCTTATTCTTCTTGTTATAGGTCTTGTACGAGAAAGCAGCGGTGAGTTGAGTAACCATCATATCAAATATCATAGCTTTACGTCGTGATATACCGATTATAGCATCACGTATGCGGATAATAGCTTCACTGACACAAAAAAGGCAGCCCAGTGGGGGGTAATCCAATAGTGTTCGTAAGATCTTTTTTAAAATGTTATTCCAATGTATTTCAGGCTGCCATAAATGTGAATGTGACCCCAGTGGTGCATTGTCATCATGTCAGACCGGCCATTGTACGCCAAACCATCAGTATCTCGCTGAACCAACAAAATGTGACATCACTGGCAGGAAGTGTTGCAGGATGATGTGCCAGGGAGAAGGATCGATGTGCATGCCAGCTACAAAGCCTTGCATGAAAGGACACATTGCAAGAAATATCAATAGCTGTAAAGTGGGATTTAAATGTTGTGTTCTTGTTTGAAAGTTAAAGGTCGTGTTAAAATGGATTTTCGCAAACTCATTAATAATTTATAAGCTCAACTACCGATCAGATTATCGTATTTGGTCAGGTTGATGAGTCTTGATACCGGATCAGAGACACAAGTGAAAAACTTCTGCGCATGCTCTGAACCCGTATGTAAATTATTAGGCAAAACATATCAGTGTAAATTGGACTTTCAAATTAAACATGCCTGATAAATTGGATAAGTGTACATTGTGTTTGTGGATACAGTGTCTTGGTCTCCCAAAAGTATACGCTCTAATTTTTTATGATAGCCAATTGGAGTCCAGCAGAGGAAGATCTATGTGGCATTTCACAATAATGGATAAATCCCGGGTTTGAAATAGAGAGAAAGATTAAATTCCTTAAAACGCCTATGAATGTCTGCAGGCATCGAACGCTTGACCCCTCACTCACGTGATACGTGTACCCGTTACCCGCTACCCTTACGCTCACAGGCTGCCATGGCTAATATCATGTAACTTAAAAGATAGTGATATTTCTACTTCTTTTATTTCTTCTTTTAATGTACTGGGAGATGATATTAAAGCTATTTATGCCGTAATTTCTCTTTTTCCGAAAAATGTTCATCTCTTAGGAAAAATTGTCAATAGACCTATCCCGATATTACGAGCCTTTCATCAAACGCTCGTAATTTACCGATTACGCATGTTCTTATTTGATATCCGAGCCCATCCCACACGGCGCACTGCCTTATCTATCCAGTACTTCTTTTCGTGGGATTGCCAGCTCACTAGATACACTGTGCTGACGAGGCCCAATACAGGCCGAAACAGCTGTCCACAGTTTCTAGTTGAGCTGGCTCATTTTCTACGCGACTTGAAGTTTTGAAAGGCTTGTATGGCACTCTTCTTCAGTCGTTTCATCAAAGGCTCGTAATTTACCGATTACGCATGTTCTTATTTGATATCCGAGCCCATCCCACACGGCGAAGTGCCTTATCTATCCAGACCTATCCCGAATTGGCTTGACTGACTAAATCGAGGTTGAACGAGGTTGAATAAAAGAATCAAGTTCAGTCTCAACTTCAAACCAATGTTTCGTGGTCAGGCAAGCGAATTCGGGATTGGCATATTAAGGCCAAGTACACACGTATCCGGAAATTTTTGTATTCGCAATAGTTTTCTTATTTAGCATGCCCAAAATCGTGTTTACGTCAGCGAATTCGAAAATTTGCGGATACGACCGTCCACAGGTATCCGTATTCGGGGCGTATTCGAAAATTTCCACTCTGGAGACCGTTTCCGAAATTTCCGATAACACTTTACGGACACGTGTGGACGCAACCCGTACCCGCAAAAAAAAAAAAAAAACAAAAAAAAAACAAAGAGCAACAACAACAAATGCGGATAAAAAAATTTCCGGATAAGTGTGGACGGGGCCTTAGTTATAAATTTGAAAATATTATTGTCTACGTACCAAAATGCTTCGCGAATATTCTTTCTTATTTAAATTTGTATTTCCGCGTGAGAATAGCACGGTGGCCCAGAGGTGCAATATACACAACCACAAATCCAAATACAAGAAATATAACTAGTTGTTGAATATTGCACTCAGTAAAGTGCAGCGAGTATCGGTGTGGAATGAAATGTGAGGGATTTTGGGTGCTGTTGCACGTGATTTTTGATCTATGTCATTGATTTCAACGGTAGTATTTTCCTGATTTAAAATACCTCCTATAGGAACAGTTGGAAACTCGTCTCTTCGTATTTCTTAGGCATACGGAGGGCCTCGTGCATTCATCAGCTTCTCGATTTTGAACCCCGATTTTTTCTCTTGATCCTAGCCTCGTCCGCTGGCTACTCCATATTTATTCTCCAGAAAGTAATTGGGATTCCTTTGTTGAAATGATATGGCAGAGAATCTATGTCGGTGTTGGTTTGCGTGACAATATGCAAATTTAAGTATTACGTCATCTGTTTCTATTTCTTGGAATTACAGAGAGCCATCGGAAAACTCAGGAAAATAACACTTTACTTCTTTTTGCCTTCAGTCTGTATTATTTTTTCATAAAGTAAGTATCTATCATTATTAATATGATCTGTACAGCCGAATAAATCGCTCGAGTAATTGCGACCTATTTGGCTCTAAAGATCATAATAATAGTCTGGCAAAACGTTAAATGTTTTCGTAGTAAGCTACGAAATGTTCTTAGCTTTCTTCGAAAACATATGTGTTTTATAGTTGTCATTTTATATGGTCACTCGTATATTTTGATTCAGATTGCTTAAGAGCGTCCATTCTACAAGAGTCGGGTGCTTTTGAGTTCTATTGATTTTGTTTTATAAGGACTGGCTGACACATTTGGAGACAGAAAACTATTCTTGATCAACATCAATGGGGTTGAAATGATGCTGTTCAGTCGCGTTCAAAGAAACGTAGTCATGTTCAACTAGAACTGAAACTATTGTACATTTTTAGCCAAAATTCCAAATTCAAATCATTCTATTTCGTGAGAAGTTCGATTAACTTGGGTTATGTTCGGCAATTGGACATATAAGAAATAACCAAAACATGATAGTAGCCGGACCAAATCGAACCGTATCGAACTTAATCGAACTCACCAAAACGTCCTATGTCCGATTGCCGAAACAATCATATAAAAGAATCGAGCGATCGAAGTTCGGTACGGTTCGATTTAGTTCGGCATTCGTCATTTGAAACTTGCCGTCCTCCACCCCACTGTTTGCATTTGCCGATCATGTTAAGCCCACGATACAGCTTGGGCTGCCTGTGGTTATGTGGCAGAAAAATATAATCCCTTTGTTCTTAGAAGGAATTGAATCTTTTCTCATGTAAAACGATTGTAACCATTTTTTATGCATGTTTTATACTAATACTTTTTTAAATGCATATACAGGTAATTATCCTCAACATAAAATGTCTGACGATCTCGACTTTCTTTGTGCATACGACAATGATGGCGATGACTGTGATACAGATAACAACAGTGTTGATTTTGAGGATGAGTGTGCATACGACAGTCATGGCGATGACTTTGATACAGATAACAACAGTGTTGATTTTGAGGATGAGTGTGCCTACGACAGTCATGGCGATGACTGTGTTACAGATAACAACAGTGTTGATTTTGAGGATGAGTGTGCATACGACAGTCATGGCGATGACTGTGATACAGATAACAACAGTGTCGATATTGATGAAGATATTGATGATGGGGAAAATTACTTCATTTTTGACGACGAATGTGACCTTTCTAGCAATGATTCCCAAGACGTCTATGATGGTTATGGTTATTGTGAAAATATAAAAGTAAGTGTTGGTGTTGTGCTACCAATCAGTTGAGTTCATAGGAACATTAGAGGATTTACTATGTCTGGGAAACAAACAAGCAGACAGACAGACAGACAGACAGACAGACAGACAGACAGACAGACAGACAGACAGACAGACAGACAGACAGACAGACAGACAGACAGACAGACAGACAGACAGACAGACAGACAGACAGACAGACAGACAGACAGACAGACAGACAGACAGACAGACAGACAGACAGACAGACAGACAGACAGACAGACAGACAGACAGACAGACAGACAGACAGACAGACAGACAGACAGACAGACAGACAGACAGACAGACAGACAGACAGACAGACAGACAGACAGACAGACAGACAGACAGACAGACAGACAGACAGACAGACAGACAGACAGACAGACAGACAGACAGACAGACAGACAGACAGACAGACAGACAGACAGACAGACAGACAGACAGACAGACAGACAGACAGACAGACAGACAGACAGACAGACAGACAGACAGACAGACAGACAGACAGACAGACAGACAGACTATTACTACTCAATTAGTTTTTGGAAATTACCTTGAAGGCTATAAGACCTCGAGCTTAATGGAAGACTGTTGAATAGTTTGGCTCCGCTGTAAGACATTCTTCACTTCAAGGACCAGCCCATAATTTCCCTGTGAGCTAGAACAATAATCAAAATGTGGTACCTGACCGACGAGTTGTACAGAGAAACAAGTCGAGGAATTGGTAAAATAGCTCTAAATGTACGCGGCAGCTTCTGTAATCGCTTCATGACTTTTGGAATGATAACACTTTTTATTACGATCCTCCCAACTTAACTTATCACCTATCGATACACCCAGGAGTTTTGCTCTGATGACACGCTCAATACTTTGACCACCAATAATTATGTTTGGACTTCGTACGAGCTGATTTAATTTATAGATAGAGGTCAATAACAATGGCATAAATTCGGTTTTACTTGAATTGATTGAGTTTGTTGCTCCTAAGCCACAGGCTTCGATTTTCAGCATCAATACCTAAAAGATCCTCTAACTCAATCGTATTGTTGGCAGTATCAGTAATATGCGTGTCGTCGGGAAGATCATTAACATATGTCAGGGGCCTAAAAGAGACCCTTGAGGTACACCTGACTCAATAGCCTTGAACTGCGAAAAGGTATTAAGTTCAAGTTCAAGTTTATTCACACACAATGAATACGATGATAATTACAAAATTAAATTACATGTTTATATATATATATATTTATTTATATATATCTTATAGAAAATGTAAATATATAAAGCTATACGTGTGTAAATGCATAGAGATAAGATATAATATGATTCTATAGATACCTCAATTGAGATCATATCTGAGTTTTAATTAAGTTAACTTTTAGATTATTCTTAAACAACATTAATGAGTTCATGTTCTTTATATATGTTTGTATTTCTTCCCATATTTTTGAAACTGAGAACCGAAATGTAAACTTGCCCAATTATCGATCACGCAACATTAACCTTTATTGTTTAGATATGAAGAGAACATTGCAAGGGATTCGTACTGAATCAGAGTTAACTCTGACTGAATGTAGAGAGTGAGGAAGGTAAAGAGGATAGAAGGAAGGAAGGAAAAAAATTAAAGAAACAAAGAAAATAAAGTTTAAGGCTTCAAATTTTCTGATTTGCCCTAATGATCTAGCTGAAAGGAATATTGTGAAAGACTAACAACATCATTTCTTTTATTCTGTAAAGGGTTTGAAGAAAGCCAAAAAAAAGATGGAGCAAAAAGAAGATAGCAAAGCGAAATCTGGTTCTCGGAAAAGAAACCGAAAATCTAACAAAGAGTCCGCCAGGCCATACAAAAAAAGAAAAGTCGAAACGACGTCAAAACTATCTCAGAAATATATAAAGAAGTCGAGAAAAAACAAAGAATTCTTGGACAAAAACAAGAAATCTTCTAACAAAAACCGAAAGAAAAGGCCACACGTGCAGATAAGTCGCAGTGCAATAAGGACGTTTTCCGCGAAATTTGTAAAAATTTCTAAAGATAGAATGAAATGGGCGAGAAAAATGGCTAATACTCATATCGAGTTCATTCGTAAATATTGCAAAACACAGGCCAGTGAAATATTTAGTCACTTTGAATTCACGGGTAGCTTTTACGAACACTTGAAGACTGAGGATGCTGATGAATTGGATATTCTTGTTGCTCTTGACACAAAGAACAATGCCGATTTGATGGTAGAGGAAGTCGACGGCGTTCCTGGTTATGCACTAATCAAAGTTACAAAGAGAAGCAGCAAGTATTGGCGCTTCGTCGACAATAAGAACCACGTCGACCCAACGCAGATCACAAGTTGGTTTTTGGGTCTTGTTCAAAAAGCAGTCAACCAATATAACAAAGATAAGCAAGAAAAAGACCCAGAATTAAAGCCTTCAGAAAATGGCCCTGCAACTAAACTTCTTATTGACGACAAAGAAGCCAAAAAGAAACTGGAGGTAGATCTTGTACCTACATTTCTTTTTAAACCAAAGAAAGACCGCTCGAGCGCTGCCCCTATTAAAGGAAAACGCTACGTGGCTAAGCCACCTGAGGATATAAAGGCTGATGAATTGAAAAGGGGAATGCTATGGAGGCAATCTTTCTCTCTTGAGGAGAAAACGAAAATGGAAAAAATGGACAAGGAAGACCAGGGCTGTCGGCACGAGATAGTCAAAGTTATTAAGACTATCGTAAAAAACGATGGTCCGCCTCTCAACATCCTCTCGTCTTACCACATAAAAACAGCATTTCTTCACTACAACTTCGATAAAGATTACGACAACCTACAATGGAGTGGCAAACACCTGCCAGAAAGATTTCTGGGGCTGATGGATTACCTGAGGCAGAAAATGCGCGAGAGAAATCTTAGTCATTTTTTTATTAAGGAGTTGAACCTACTCGAGCAGTTAAGTTTCTCTACCCTTCATAACATAGAAAATCGTTTATTGAAGCTAATTAGTAATGATAAAGAATTAAAGAAAGTATTGAAGCAGCTTGATAACAAAACCAGAATTTTACGTTTGTAAGGGTAAGCGCAGAAAGGTAAAATGACTCAAGTGACAGGAGCCGCATAAGAATTAAAGACACTGTCTTATGCGAAGCTCTAGTTTTTAAACGCTTTTTAAAATATGGTTATTGAGTAACTAATGAAAATTGAACGAAAAGTATAAGTGACAGCTTTTCTCAAAGACACACACATGGTGACCTTTTGGCTTGATGCGACGGTGAGGGCGTGGCTTGCAGAAATTAGTATGACACAATATACTTGCCAAGGCACAGTATAGGAGCTATACTGAGGTGTTAGCCCATGACAATAGTGGGAAAAAACAACATACAATGTCTATAATGTATAAGGAAAGCAACTATAATAGTATACAAAAAGTAACTGGTACATAACTCTTTTTGTAAATACATGCAAGTCAACAATTAGAGAAGAATACCAAAATCATATCAATAGCATAAGGTAATAAAAATAGGTGTATCATGGAGGTCAAGGGGCTGATGTCTTTATATAAAAATCAATGAACAATATTGCGATTCAGTGCAACATTAATACATTAGTTTTGTCTGAAACAATAACTTTAAAATCAATTATTGCTGTTGGATAGTTGCAAAGTTAATCTCCTTCGGCAAGGATGTGTCCTACAATGGCGGCAGTCCAGTCAGTGTTCAAGCAAAAAACTCTAAAAACAATATTGTCTTCCTGTTTGGGCCTCAAATGTAATAAAAACTTGACCACAAATGCAATAACAGTCACAAATGACCACAAAATAATTTGTTTGAAAGGAAAACTAGAAACTAGTAGTGCCGTGATACGTCTCAAGAATATTATTAATTAATCACAAATCTGAAGGCTCTCAGTATATCTGGTGATAAAAATAAATTTATCCTTTCTTGCAACATAATTGTGGTCATTTGTGACCTATGACACTTGTGGTCAAATTCCTATTATATTCAGTGTAACCTTCATTACATTCGTGGTCAAATTTTATTACATTTCCCAGGGGGGTGGGGGTGGGGGTGGGGTACTCCCCTAAATTTGCTATGCGGGTATGTGCCGCCCTATAGGGTATGGTTTTTCGGCTTTTAGGTCTGGGGTAGGGTATCATTTTTTAACATTTTGTCTGGGATAGGATTTTAAGGTCCTGGCGGCACACCCCTAACCAAGTTGGGGTGGTAGTACCCCCGCCTGGGTTACATTTGAGGCTTTAACACTTCCCAGTGAACTGTCACTAAATCCTTCGTGACCTTTATGCATGCTTCCAGGAATAAACTTTTTTAAATTAGACATTATTACAGTGGGAAAAATAAATTTCAACTTTACTCGCACTTTGTTGATCTCGAGGACGTATACCAATACACGAGGTCTTGCCAACTTTTTGCCAAGGTTGGTTTGGACGTAAGCGAAGCAACGCATAATTTGATGATGACCTCCACTGAACATATATGCCGTATACTCCGAAGATCATCTAGCCTGCTTCGTGTAGCCTGACTTTTCTCTCATGGGTTCGGCTGCAAGCAGACTAAAAATCATCGGGGCAGACTCAAAAATCGAGATTAGTACAGCATATAGTACACAGGGATCCCAACTATAAAGATTAGTGTTGATTAAATAGATTTTTAATACTCGTTACAACCAAAAAAACCCGGAAATTAAGAAATTTGTTTTACCTTGCTTTAATACTCCATACATGCCAACAAGTGTCACTGGTGATACTGGTTGGAGTGGAATGGAAAGCGCTATATCAACAGATCCCACTTTCAAAACAGCTTTCACTCAACTGAAGCTCGTTGCGTTATGCGTTACGTGTATGGAAATTTTGTAGTGTGTCGTCTGGTTTTCTTGGAAAAATCAATATCAAGAGTCTGCGGGGTGCCTAAGCGGGAAATTTCCCTCATTAATAAATTTGGTTACACAAACCAAGCAAACCAGCTATATTCTTCGATTTACAAGATATTTCGAGCTGAGTAAGTATTCATAAGTTATGTTATTCTGTCACAAATGTCGTCGAAAAGAATTCTTGTATGCAATGAGTTCATTATATTGCGGCATACCGACTTAAAAATCTGTTCTTTAGTCATCGATCGACTTCGATGCCATGACATGAAAGCCGAGCAATACTGGATGTTACGTTTTTCAATGTATTTTCAGTCGATCGATTTGTGAAATCAAATGAAGATAGAGGGAACAAACTACTAAGATTCTTGAAAAAGTGCATTTGCAACCGATTATTATAAAAGTGCTTCTTGGACGAAAACTTGTGCGAAATTTAATTCAGCTGAAACTTAAATAGAATACTCTTCAAGGCTCTAATAAACAATGATAGTGTTTTATTTTGCATTTGATAATTAATTCCTAAGGGAAGTATTATATTTTTACGCTAATTTTTAATCAGAGTTTGTGACGTCATTTACAGTGTCAACGCTAATGATTGTAAATTATAAATTGTAAATTGATTGTAAATCCATAGTTATCCGTTATCATAAAAACCGGCCAAAGGTCGGCTGACGGTATTAATGTACGTTAATCATTAAAATTGATATTTTAAGTAATGAGAAACTAGCTGTGATATTTTGATAACAAAATAAGAAACTGGTATTTGGTGACGGACGTCGTGCAGACTCATTTATTAAAGATTCGCAAAAATCCAAGTAGCACTTTCAATTTCGTAAAAGAAAATACTATTCAATCATGGTAGCACCAAATGGCTTATTTTTGATGTCGAAATTGGTGCACTTTTTTCACCCTTACAGGAATGTGGTACGATGACTATGATGATTACTGCGAACCAGACTGTTTTCTTGATGATTACTTAGACAATGATCAACCACACTATTTTCTTGATGATTACTTAGACAACGATCAACCAGACTATTTTCTTGATGATTACTTGGACAATGAACCAGACAATGTATTTGATGCTGACTTAGACTACACTGTGGCTATAGTAACAAGCGCTTCTTCTTTAGTGGTAAGCCTTTAGAAACATTATTTCTAGTTTTTGCAAAAAAAAAAAAAAAAAAAAAAAATCCTAGTCAACTACAATGCACTGCGCGCCGGAAACAATGCAGCCTGGCAAAATGGCGGTTTTGTAGGTGAAGTCCAAATCTGAAAATCCATTTCCATTAAAGATTTCAGCGGGATTTTATACATTTTGGCAAATGATCTAAGGTAGATTTCAAAAATCGTTATGTCTAACAGTTGGCCGACCGAAAAGTCATAATGTCACAAAGAGAATCTCTCTGAAAAATTCAACATACGTGCTGTGGAATGAAAGAAAAGAATTTAATGACCTTGGCATAGCGAATTTGCAGAAATTTTGCTCGAATTAATGCGAATGCACAAGGCGAACGACGTAAACAGTAATACAGGGGCGCAGTGCTGATTGTAGCTGACTAGGGTTTTTAAAATCATCATTTATATAAAAAGAAAGTTGACCTTTTTCTTCAGGCTGTGGTGCCACTAGGATCGCATGGAAGATCTTATCACGTGTAAGATCAGTGTCATGGATAACATGTCTCTATAGCTCTAGTTATGATATTGTCGGTAACAATGCAAATCTTTTTCTTGAATAGAATCTCAGCTTTAAGTTTACGTCATTTTTAATCACAAGTATATGATTTTGCAAATTGGTATATACACTTATTTCAATGAGGTTAGTCACACCTGAAAAGCTATAAAGCTGAGACCGACAAGAAGGATTATGGATAGATACATTTTCAGGGCTGTCAACCCCCGAGATATTCAAATCTGGAGAATTGATAGGGAAGGGACATGACGTCAAAGCACGTCAAAAAGCGCGCGAATAGACATCTTTCGCTTTGTAACATTTGATGTGATTGGTTTATTTCTGACCAATCAGATTATCGCTTACATTACAATGGCCTACTTGCAAGAACAGCCATGAGCACAGGCAGCCCAAACAAGGTTCCTGTGTATGGTTCATAAGGGAATGTATGGGGGTTTGATAAAGTTACGAAAATAAAATGTTTCACTCAACAATTTGCCTCAAAACTTGCTCCAGTTGTTGCTTTAACTTTGTTCAGTCTCCTGGCGAATTTTCAGCGCGATTTGAGGCCGTTTTTTAGTGGTATTTTTCAAAATCGGCTCTTCTGTACCTAAATAATATTCAAGTAGAGAAGAGCAGATTTTGAAAAAATCCACTAAATGGCCTCAAATCACGCTGAAACTTCGCCAGAAGACTGCACAAAGTAAAAGCAACGACTGCAACAAGTTTTGAGGCATATTGTTGGGTGAAACATTTTATTTTCGTAACTTTATCATAACTCCCGTACATTCCCTTATAAACCATACACAGGAACCTTGTTTGGGCGGCCTGTGCCATGAGGAACGGTTTGGTTTTGTTAGCGATGTAAAATAACACAAACAACATAAAATAATTGGAATTTTATGGTTGTGAAAGTCGAGTCTCACAAGACAAGAAATGGTCAGCTTCGGGGATTATCCAGGAGATTTGAGACTCTAATCTGGAGACCGCCGGGAGATACGGTCCAAAATCTGGAGACTCCCGGTCTAATCCGGGAGAGTTGACAGCCCTGCATTTTACATGTTTCAACCGCTTGATAACTGTTGATGGACTTGAGATCTTTTACCTGTTACAAGTTCACCTCCTCTGAGCATCTTTAACAGCTTCTGTTTGTGTCAAAATCTTTACTTGTTAGATATAAAATAGTTCCCATGATTCTCAGCGACAATAGCTTTCTAGGTTTTTTCGTGACTAACTTTATTGAAATAAGTATGTACGGGATGCAAAGGGAAACTAAGAGTGGGACTGATTTCCAAAATTCACCGATAGAAAAGTTCCTACCAGCGCTAGCACTTGCAAATTTTTAATGTACTTTTTATTCCCAAATTAAAAGGGTGCAGGAAAAACGCCTAGGGTTAACAAGCAAAAGGTCATGAAAACTGCATCAAATAATGACAATAAAAAAGGTTCAAAATCACAAAGAACATCGAAGAAGGCTTCGTCAAGCAAGTCCGCATCCCAGAAGTTTGAAAAGAAATCAGCAGACGAGAAATCGAAAAGAACAGCTAAATTTGATGTCCCATCAAGGAACAACCCAAAGAAGACCCAATTGCCAAATAAAGACCATCAGAAGAACCAGCCATTTTCAAAGCATCATAAACACCCCAAAAGGGATCTTAATGGAGCAATAAGGAAGTTCTCTGCAAGCAAGGTAAAGATCCCAAAGGAAAATACAAAATGGGCGAGGAAAATGGCTGATACTCATATTGAGTATGTTCGTCAATTCTGCCAAGAAAGATCGAAGGGAATATTCAACCACTTCGAATTCACGGGTAGCTTTTACGAACACTTGAAGACTGAGGATGCTGATGAATTGGATATTCTTGTTGCTCTTGACACAAAGAACAATGCCGATTTGATGGTAGAGGAAGTCGACGGCGTTCCTGGTTATGCACTAATCAAAGTTACAAAGAGAAGCAGCAAGTATTGGCGCTTCGTCGACAATAAGAACCACGTCGACCCAACGCAGATCAGAAGTTGGTTTTTGGGTCTTGTTCAAAAAGCAGTCAACCAATATAACAAAGATAAGCAAGAAAAAGACCCAGAATTAAAGCCTTCAGATCATGGCCCTGCAACTAAACTTCTTATTGACGACAAGGAAGCCGAAAAGAAACTGGAGGTAGATCTTGTACCTGCATTTCTTTTTAAACCAAAGAAAGACCGCTCGAGCGCTGCCCCTGTTAAAGGAAAACGCTACGTGGCTAAGCCACCTGAGGATATAGAGGCTGATGAATTGAAAAGGGGAATGCTATGGAGGCAATCTTTCTCTCTTGAGGAGAAAACGAAAATGGAAAAAATGGACAAGGAAGACCAGGGCTGTCGGCACGAGATAGTCAAAGTTATTAAGACCATCGTAAAAAACGATGGTCCGCCTCTCAACATCCTCTCGTCTTACCACATAAAAACAGCATTTCTTCACTACAACTTCGATAAAGGTTACGACAACCTACAATGGAGTGGCAAACACCTGCCAGAAAGATTTCTGGGGCTGATGGATTACCTGAGGCAGAAAATGAGCGAGAGAAATCTTAGTCATTTTTTCATTCAGGAGTTGAACCTACTCGAGCAGTTCAGTTTCTCTACCCTTCATAACATAGAAAATCGTTTATTGAAGCTAATTAGTAATGATAAAGAATTAAAGAAAGTATTGAAGCAGCTTGATAACAAAACCACACTTTGATGCTATTTTTAGAGTCTATTCTAAAAATATCATCCAATGATATGATTTATTTGACTGTTTGATTTTCTGCAAGCGCATAGTACGCGCGCTATATGCTGTTTTCTAATATTTTCTTGTGCTTTTCTTATGTTCAAATGGTCAAATCTGCCTTCAAGATGACGATTTAGGTCGAAAGCTTTGGAAAATAAATGTAAAGATACTCTAGAAATTTGAACAAATTACTACTTCAAATTCCTGTCATATTTGCCAAGCTTTCGACGTGCACATTCATATTCAGAGCAGAGTCGAAATAACGAAAAAAAAAAAAAAAAACCGTAAGCAAACAGCGTAGAGCGCGCGCTGTAAATGCGCGTGTAGAAAAGCAAATGGTTTAACAATAGCATCAAACTGTGCACATGATGGTTACAAGGCTATATAGGGGGGATTCTTTCTCTTAGTTCATTTTCTCTTGGAAAGCAACTATAATAGTATACAAAAAGTAACTGTAAATAAATGCAAGTCAACAATTAGAGAAGAATACAACAGTCATATCAATAGCATAAGGTAATAAAAATAGGTGTATCGTGGAGATCAAGGGGCTGATGTCTTTATATAAAAATCAATGAACAATATTGCGATTCAGTGCAACATTAATACATTAGTTTTGTATGGAACAATAACTTTAAAATCAATTATTGATGTTGGATAGTTGCAAAGTTAATCTCCTTCGGCAAGGATGTGTCCTACAGTAGCGGCAGTCCAGTCAGTGTTCAAGCGAAAAACTCTAAAAACAATATTGTCTTCCTGTTTGGGCCTCAAATGTAATAAAAACTTGACCACAAATGCAATAACAGCCACAAATGACCGCAAAAAAATTTGTTTGAAAGGAAAACTAGAAACTAGTAGTGCCGTGATACGTCTCAAGAATATATTAATTAATCACAAATCTGAAGGCTCTCAGTATATCTGGTGATAAAAATAAATTTATCCTTTCTTGCAACATAATTGTGGTCATTTGTGACTTATTACACTTGTGGTCAAATTTCTATTATATTCAGTGTAACCTTCATTACATTCGTGGTCAAATTTTATTACATTTTACCCGGGGGGTGGGGGTGGGGGTACTCCCCTAAATTTGCTATACGGGTATGTGTCGCCCTATAGGGTATGGTTTTCGGCTTTTAGGTCTGGGGTAGGGTATCATTTTTTAACATTTTGTCTGAGATAGGGTATCATTTTAGTATGGGATAGGGTTAACGATTTGGTCATCTTTGTCTAGCGAATAGGCTAAGCCTTCTGCCGCGGACACAAAAACAATAAAAATGTTAGTAGAAATTGATTATAATCGATTGTAAAACCATATTTTCCGTCCTTTAGTCTGGGGTAGGGTGTACAATTCTTATTTAGTCTGGTGTAGGGTGTACAATTCTAGTTTTAGTCTGGGGTAGGGTTACATTCTTAGTTTAGTCTTGGGGTAAGGGTGTACCAATTCTAGTTTTAGTCTGGGGTAGGGTGTACAATTCTTAGTTTAGGTCTGGGATTAGAGTGTACAATTCTTAGTTTAGTCTGGGGTAGGGTGTACAATTCTTAGTTTTAGGTGGCTGAGTAGGGTGGTACAATTCTTAGTTGTAGTTCTTGGTAGGGTGTACATTCTTAGTTTTTAGTCCTGGGGTAGGGTGTACAATTCTTAGTTTTCCATGTCCTGGGGAGGGTGTCAAATATTCTTAGGTTTTAGTCTGGGGTAGGGTGTACAATTTCTTAGTTTTAGTCTGGGGTAGGGGGGTACCAATTCTAGTTTAGTCTGTGGGGGTAGGGGTTTGGGGTTTTAGTCTGGGGTAGGGTGTACAATTACTTAGTTTTAGTTTTAGTTGGGGTAAGGGTACAATTCGTAGTCTGGGGGTAGGGTGTACAATTCTTCGTTTAGTCTGTAGGGTTGTACACTTCTTAGTCTGGGGTTAGTCTTAGGGGTAGGTACAGTTAGTCGGGGTAGGGTGTACAATTCTTAGTTTAGGTCTGGGTAGGGTGGACAAGTTCTTAGTTTTAGTCTGGGATAGAGTGTACAATTCTTAGTTTAGTCCTGGGTAGGGTGTACAATTTTAGTTTTAAGTCTGGGATAGAGTGTCAATTCTGTAGGTGTATTGAGGTTTAGTCGGGGTAGGGTGGTACAATTCTTAGTTTTAGTCTGGGGTAGGAGTGTACATCTTCCTTAGTTTAGTCCTGGGGTAGGTGTTACAAATTCTTATTTTTAGGTCTGGGGATAGGAGTGTACAATTCTTAGTTTAGTCTGGGGATAGAGTTGTACAATTCTTAGTTTTAGTCTGGGGTAGGGTGTACAATTCTTAGTTTTAGTCTGGGGTAGGGTGTACATCTTAGTTTAGTCTGGGGTAGGGTGTACATTCTTAGTTTTAGTCTGGGGTAGGGTGTACAATTTTAGTTTTAGAGTCCTGAGATAGAGTGTACAATCTTAGTTTAGTCTGGGGTAGGGTGTACAATGCTTAGTTTTAGTCTGGGGTAGGGTGGTACAATTCTTAGTTTTAGTCTGGGTAGGGTGTACAATTCTTAGTTTTAGTCTGGGTAGGGTGTACAATTCTTAGTTTTAGTCTGGGGTAGGGTGGTACATTTTTATTTTGAGTCTTGGGTAGGGTGTACCATTCTTAGTTTTAGTCTGGGGTAGGGTGTACAGTTCTTAGTTTTAGTCTGGATAGAGTGTACAATTCTTAGTTTTAGTCTGGGGTTAGGGTGTACAATTCTTAGTTTAGTCTGGGGTAGGGTGTACAATTCTTAGTTTTAGTCTGGGGTAGGGTGTACAATTCCTTAGTTTTAGTCTGGTGTAGGTGGTACATTCTTAGTTTTAGTCTGGGGTAGGGTGTACAATTCTTAGTTTTAGTCTGGGGTAGGGTGTACAATTCTTAGTTTTAGTCTGGGGTAGGGTGTACAATTCTTAGTTTAGTCTGGTGTAGTGTTTACAATTCTTAGTTTTAGTCCTTGGGTAGGGTGTACAATTCTTCGGTTTTAGTCTGGGGTAGGGTGTAAATTTTTAGTTTTAGTCTGGGTAGGGTGTACAATTCTTAGTTTTAGTCTGGGGGTAGGGTGTACATTCTAGTTTAGTCTGGGGTAGGGTGTACAATTCTTAGTTTTAGTCTGGGGTAGGGTGTACAATTCTTAGTTTTAGTCTGGGTTAGGGTGTACAATTCTTAGTTTTAGTCTGGGGTAGGGTGTACAATCTTGAGTTTTAGTCTGGTAGGGTGTACAATTCTTAAGTTTTAGTCTGGGGGTAGGGTGTACAATTCTTAGTTTTAGTCTGGGGTAGGGTAGTACAATTCCTTTAGTTTAGTCTGGGGTAGGGTGTACAATTCTTAGTTTTAGTCTGGGTAGGGTGTACAATCTTAGTTTTTAGTCTGGGGTAGGGTGTACAATTCTTAGTTTTTAGTCTGGGTAGGGGTAACATTTAGTTTTAGTCTTGGGGTAGGGTGTACAATTCTTAGTTTTAGGTCTGGGGTAGGGTGTACAATTCTTAGTTTTAGTCTGGGGTAGGGTGTACAATTCTTAGTTTTAGTCTGGGGTAGGGGTGTACAATTCTTAGTTTTAGGTCTGGGGTAGGGTGTACAATTCTTAGTTTAGTCTGGGGTAGGGTGTACAATTCTTAGTTTTAGTCTGGGTAGGGTGTACATTCTTAGTTTAGTCTGGGGTAGGGTGTACCATTCTTAGTTTTAGTCTGGGTAGGGTGTACAATTCTTAGTTTTAGTCTTGGGGAGGGTGTACATTCTAGGTTTAGTCTGGGTTGTTGTACAATTCTTAGTTTAGTCTGGGGTAGGGTGTACAATTCTTAGTTTTAGTCTGTGAGGGTGTACAATTCTTAGTTTAGTCTGGGGTATAGGGTGTACAATTCTTAGTTTTTAGTGTGGGGTGAGGGTTACAACTTCTTAAGTTTAGGTCTGGGGGGGTGTACAATTCTTAGTTTTTAGTCTGGGGTAGGGTTTACAATTGTCTTGTTTTAGTCTTGGGGTAGGGGTGTACAATTCTTAGTTTTAGTCTGGGTAGGGTGTACAATTCTTTTTGAGTCTGGGGTAGGTAGGGTGTACAATTATTAGTTTTAGTCGGGGTAGTGTACAGTTCGTAGCGTTTTAGGGGGTAGGGTGTACAATTCTTAGTTTTAGTCTGGGTAGGGTGTACAATTCTTAGTTTAGTCTTGGGGTAGGGTTCTGTACAATTTAGTTTTGTCTGGGGTTAGGGGTAGGGTGTCAGTTCTTAGTTTTCGTCTGGGGTAGGGTGACAATCTAGTTTTAGTATGGGGTAGGGGTGACAATTCTTAGTTTTAGTCTGGAGTAGGGTGTACAATTCTTAGTTTTAGTCTTGGGCGGTAGGGTGGTAAAATTCTAGTTTTACTGGGAATGGCCAATTCTTAGTTTTAGTCTGGGGTAGGGTGTACAATTCTGGTAGTTTAGTCTTGGGATAGAGGTGTAAATCTTAGTTTTAGTCTGGGGTAGGGTTTACAAGTCTTAGTTTTAGTCTGGGGTAGGGGTGTACAATTCTTAGTTTTAGTCTGGGGTAGGGTGTACAATTCTTAGTTTTAGTCTGGGTAGGGTGTACAATTCTTAGTTTAGTCTGGGGTAGGGTGTACAATTCTTAGTTTTAGTCTGGGGTAGGGTGTACAATTCTTAGTTTTTAGTCTGGGTAGGGGTGTACAATTCTTAGTTTTAGTCTGGGGTAGGGTGTACAATATCTTAGTTTAGTCTGGGGTAGGGTGTACAATTTCTTAGTTTTAGTCTGGGGTAGGGTGTACAATTCTTAGTTTTAGGGTCTGGGGTAGGGGTACAATTCTTAGTTTTTAGTCTGGGTTAGGGTGTACAATTCTTAGTTTTAGTCTGGGGTAGGGGTGTACAATCTTAGTTTAGTCTGGGGTAGGTGTACAATTCTTAGTTTTAGTCTGGGGTAGGGTGTACAATTCTAGTTTTATGTCTGGGGTAGGTTGTACAATTCTTAGTTTAGTCTGGGGTAGGGTGTACAATTCTTAGTTTTAGTCTGGGGTAGGGTGTACAATTCTTAGTTTTAGTCTGGGTAGGGTGTACAATTCTTTAGTTTTTAGTCTGGGGTAGGGGTGTACAATTCTTAGTTTTAGTCTGGGGTAGGGTGTACAATTCTTAGTTTTAGGTCTGGGGTAGGGGTGGTTACAATTCTTAGTTTTAGGTCTGGGGTAGGGTGTACAATTCTTATTTTAGTCTGGGGTGGAGTGTACAATTCTTAGTTTTAGTCTGGGGTAGGGTGTACAATTCTTAGTTTAGTTTGTTTGGTTAGGTGTAGAGTGTACAATTCAGTTTTAGTTGGGGTGTACGACTAGGGTTGTTGTACAATTTTCTTAGTTTTAGTCTGTATGGTTTAGTGGGTACAGTTATATTCATAGTTAGGGTTAGTCTTGGGTAGGGTGGAACAATAGTAGTTTAGTATGGGGTAGGGTGTACAATTATTAGTTGAGTCTTGGGGTAGGGGGTACAATTCTAGTTTTAGTCTTGGGGAGGGTGTACAATTCGTAGGTTTTTAGTCTGGGGTAGGGTTGTACAATTCTTCGTTTAGTTTTTTAGTGGGGGTAGGGGGAGGTTTGTCAATCTTAGTTTTAGTCTGGGGGTAAGGGGTGGGTGTACAGTTCTTAGTTACAATTTCGTCGGGTAGGGTATAGGGTGTACAATCTTAGTTTTGCGGGTAGGGTGTACATCTTAGTGGTTTGGAGGGTCATACAATTCTTAGTTTAGTCTGGGGTAGGGGTTTACAATTCTTAGTTTTAGTCTGGGGTAGGGTGTACAATTCTTAGTTTTTAGTCTGGGGTAGGGTGTACAATTCTTAGTTTAGTCTGGCGGTAGGGTGTACAATTCTTAGTTTTAGTCTGGGGGAAGGTGTACAATTCTTAGTTTTAGTCTGGGGTAGGGTGTACAATTCTGTAGTTTTAGTCTGGGTAGGGTGTACAATTCTTAGTTTTAGTCTGGGGTAGGGTGTACAATATCTTAGTTTTAGTCTGGGGTAGGGGGGTACCATTCTTAGTTTTAGTCTGGGGTAGGGTTACAATTCTTAGTTTTAGTCTGGGGGTAGGGTGTACAATTCTTAGTTTTAGTGCTGGGGTAGGGTGTACAATTCTTAGTTTTAGTCTGGGGTAGGGTGTACAAATTCTTAGTTTTAGTCTGGGGTAGGGTGTACAATTCTTAGTTTTAGTCTGGGGTAGGGTGTACAATTCTTAGTTTTAGTCTGGGGTAGGGTGTACAATTCTTAGTTTTAGTCTGGGGTAGGGTGTACATTCTTAGTTTTAGTCTGGGAGTAGGGTGTACAATTCTTAGTTTTAGTCTGGGGTAGGGTGTACAATTCTTAGTTTTTAGTCTGGGGTAGGGTGTAAAATTCTTAGTTTTAGTCTGGGGGTCTAGGGGTGCACAATCTTTAAGTTTTAGTCTGGGGTAGGAGTGTACAATTCTTAGTTTTAGTCTGGGGTAGGGTGTACAATTCTTAGTTTAGTCTGGGGTAGGGTGTACAATTCTTAGTTTTAGTCTGGGGTAGGGTGTACAATTCTTAGTTTTAGTCTTGGGGTAGGGTGTACAGTTTCATTAGTTTTAGTCTGGGGTAGGGTGTACAATTAGTCTTAGTCTGGGACCGAGTGTACAATTCTCGTTTTAGTCTGGGGTAGGGTTGTCAATTCTTAGTTTTAGTAGGGGGTTAGGGTTGTACAATTCTTAGTTTAGTCTGGGGTTAGGGTGTACAATCTTAGTTTTAGTCTGGGGTAGGGGGTACAATTCTTAGTTTTAGTCTGGGGAGGCGTGTACAATTTTAGTTTTAGTCTGATTAGGGTGTACAAGGCTGTAGTTTTAGTTCTGGGGTAGGGTGTACAGTTTTCGTTTAGTCTGGGATAGAGTGTAACTGGTGGGGGGTGTTAATTCTAGTGTAGTTTGGGTAGGGTGCGTACAATTCTTAGTTTAGTTGCGGGTAGGGGTGTACAATTCTTAGTTTTAGCTGGGTAGGGGTGTACAATTCCTTATTTTATCTGGGGTTTTTAGGGTCGGACAATTCTTAGTTTTAGGCTCGGGTAGGTGTACAATTCTAGTTTTAGTCGTGGGTTCGGGTTGTACAATCTTCAGTTTAGTCTGGGTAGGGTGTACAATTCTTAGTTTTAGTATGGGGTAGGGTTACAATTCTAGTACAATTCTTAATTTTAGTTATTGTGGTAGTGGGTGGTACAATCTAGTTTCGTCTGGGGTAGGGTGGACAAATCTTAGTTTTCTAGTTGTCCGGGGTCGGGTGTACAATTCTTTTAGAGTTTTAGAAGTCTGGGTAGGAGGTGTACAATTCTTAGTTTTAGTCTGGGGTAGGGAACAATTCTTAGATTTTAGGTTTAGAGGTACTTCTTAGGTAGTGGGGATAGGGTGTACAAATTTCCTAGTTTGTAGTCTGGGGTAGGGTGTACAAGTCTTTTAGTTTTAGCTGTCTGGTAGGTGGACAATTCGATAGTTTCAGTCTGGTGTAGGGTATGGCAATTTCTGTTTTAGTCCTGGGGTTTAGGGTGTACAATTGTTTAGTTTTAGTCTGGGTAGGGTGTACAATTAGTTTTTAGTTTTAGTCTGGGATAGAGTGTACAATTCTTAGTTTTTAGTCTGGGGTAGGGTGTACAATTCTCTAGTTTTAGTCTGGGGTAGGGTGTTACAATTCTCGTTTTAGTCTGGGGTAGGGTAGGTTGGGGGGGGGTGTACAATTCTTAGTTTTAGTCTGGGGTAGGGTGTAGGGGTACAATTCTTAGTTTTAGTCTTAGGGTATGTCCAATTCTTAGTTTAGTCTGGGGTAGGGTTGTACAATTTTTAGTTTTAGTCTGGGATAGAGTGTACAATTCTTAGTTTTAGTCTTGGGTAGGGTGTACAATTCTTAGTTTTAGTCTTGGGTAGGGTGTACAGTTCTTAGTTTTAGTCTGGGGTAGGGTGTACAATTCTTAGTTTTAGTCTGGGATAGAGTGTACAATTCTTAGTTTTAGTCTGGGATAGGGTGTACAATTTTTAGTTTTAGTCTGGGATAGAGTGTACAATTCTTAGTTTTAGTCTGGGATAGGGTGTACAATTCTTAGTTTTAGTCTGGGGTAGGGTGTACAATTCTTAGTTTAGTCTGGGGTAGGGTGTGTACAATTCTTAGTTTTAATCTGGGATAGGGTGTACAATTCTTAGTTTTAGTCTGGGGTAGGGTGTACAATTCTTAGTTTTAGTCTGGGGTAGGGTGTACAATTCTTAGTTTTAGTCTTGGGGAGGGTGTACAATTCTTAGTTTTAGTCTGGGATAGAGTGTACAATTCTTAGTTTTAGTTTGGGATAGGGTGTACAACTCTTAGTGTTAGTCTGGGGTAGGGTGTACAATTCTTAGTTTTAGTCTGGGATAGAGTGTACAATTCTTAGTTTTAGTCTGGGTAGAGTGTACAATTCTTAGTTTTAGTCTGGGGTAGGGTTGTACAATTCTTAGTTTTAGTTGGGGTAGGGTGTACAATTCTTAGTTTTAGTCTGGGGTAGGTTGTACAATTCTTAGTTTTAGTCTTGGGTAGGGTGTACAATTCTTAGTTTTAGTCTTGGGTAGGGTGTACAATTCTTAGTTTTAGTCTGGGGTAGGGTGTACAATTCTTAGTTTTAGTCTGGGGTAGGGTGTACAATTCTTAGTTTTAGTCTGGGGTAGGGTATGGAAAATCAAAATTCTAGGTCTGGGATAGGGTCAGGGTTTTAAGGTCCTGGTAGTACCCCCGCCCGGGTTACATTTGAGGCCTTAACACTTCCCAGTGAACTGTCACTAAATCCTTCGTGACCTTGATGCATGCTTCCAGGCATAAACTTGTTTAAATTAGACATTATTACAGTGGGAAAAATAAATTTCAACTTTACTCGCCTTTGTTGATCTCGTGGACGTATACCAATACACGAGGTCTTGCCAACTTTTTGCCAAGGTTGGTTTGGACGTAAGCGAAGCAACGCATAATTTGATGATGACCTCCACTGAACATATATGCCGTATACTCCGAAGATCATCTAGCCTGCTTCGTGTAGCCTGACTTTTCTCTCATTAGTTCGGCTGCAAGCAAGCTAAAAATCATCGGGGCAGACTTAAAAATCGAGATTAGTACAGCAGATAGTATACAGGGATCCCAACTATAAAGATTAGTGTTGATTAAATAGATTTTTAATTCTCGTTACAACCAAAAAAACCCGAAAATTAAGAAATTTGTTTTACTTTGCTTTAATACTCCATACATGCCTACAAGTGTTACCGGTGATACTGGTGGGAGTGGAATGGAAAACGCTATATCAACAGATCCCACATTCAAAACAGCTTTCACTCAACTGAAGCTCGTTGCGTTATGCGTTACGTGTATGGAAATTTTGTAGTGTGTCGTCTGGTTTTCTTGGAAAAATCAATATCAAGAGTCTGCGGGGTGCCTAAGCGGGAAATTTCCCTCATTAATAAATTTGGTCAAACAA
Organism: Actinia equina; assembly: GCA_011057435.1. Taxonomy (NCBI): domain Eukaryota; kingdom Metazoa; phylum Cnidaria; class Anthozoa; order Actiniaria; family Actiniidae; genus Actinia; species Actinia equina. The sequence goes on from WHPX01000023.1 coordinate 348,356, forward strand.
ACCAAGCAAACCAGCTATATTCTTCGATTTACAAGATATTTCGAGCTGAGTAAGTATTCATAAGTTATGTTATTCTGTCACAAATGTCGTCAAAAAGAATTCTTGTATGCAATGAGTTCATTATATTGCAGCATACCGACTTAAAAATCTGTTCTTTAGTCATCGATCGACTTCGATGCCATGACATGAAAGCCGAGCAATACTGGATGTTACGATGTTTTTCAATGTATTTTCAGTTGATCGATTTGTGAAATCAAAAGAAGATAGAGGGAACAAACTACTAAGATTCTTGAAAAAGTGCATTTGAAACCGATTATTATAAAAGTGCTTCTTGGACGAAAACTTGTACGAAATTTAATTCAGCTGAAACTTTAATAGAATACTCTTTAAGGCTCTAATAAACAATGGATAGTGTTTTATTTTGTATTGATAAGTATTATATTTTTACGCTAATTTTTAATCAGAGTCTGTGACGTCCGTGTCAACGCTAATGATTGTAAATTATAAATTGTAAATTGATTGTAAATCCATAGTTATTCGTTATCATAAAAACCGACAAAAGGTCGGCTGACGGTATTAATGTACGTTAATGATTAAAATTGATATTTTAAATAATGAGAAACTAGCTGTGATATTTTGATAACAAAGTAAGAAACTGGTATTTGGTGACGGACGTCGTGCAGATTCATTTGTTAAAGATTCGCAAAAATCCAAGTAGCACTTTCAATTTCGTAAAAGAAAATACTATTCAATAAAGGTAGCACCAAATGGCTTATTTTTGATGTCGAAATTGGTGCACTTTTTCACCCTTACAGGAATGTGGTACGATGACTATGATGATTACTGCGAACCAGACTGTTTTCTTGATGATTACTTAGACAATGATCAACCAGACTATTTTCTTGATGATTACTTAGACAACGATCAACCAGACTATTTTCTTGATGATTACTTGGACAATGAACCAGACAATGTATTTGATGCTGACTTAGACTCTACTGTGGCTATAGTAAAAAGCGCTTCTTCTTTAGTGGTAAGCCTTTAGATACAGTATTTCTAGTTTTTGCAACAACAACAACAACAACAAAAAAAAAAACCCAAAAAAAAAAAAAAAATCCTAGTCAACTACAATGCAATGCGCGCCGGAAACAATGCAGCCTGGCATAATGGCGGTTTTGTAGGTGAAGTCCAAATCTGAAAATCCATTTCCATTAAAGATTTCAGCGGGATTTTATACATTTTGGCAAATGATCTAAGGAAGATTTCAAAAATCGTTATGTCTAACAGTTGGCCGACCGAAAAGTCATAATGTCACAAATAGCAAATAGAATCTCTCTGAAAAATTCAACATACGTGCTGTGGAATGAAAGGAAAGAAACTTTGGGAATTTAATGACTTTGGCATAGCGAATTGCAGAAATTTTGCTCGAATTAATGCGAATGCACAAGGCGAACGATGTAAACAGTAAACAGGGGCGCAGTGCTGATTGTAGTTGACTAGGGTTTTTAAAATCATCATTTATATAAAAAGAAAGTTGACCTTGTTCTTCAGGCTGTGGTGCCACTAGGATCGCATGGAAGATCTTATCACGTGTAAGATCAGTGTCATGGATAACATGTCTCTATAGCTCTAGTTATGATATTGTCGGTAACAATTCAAATATTTTTCTTGAATAGAATCTCAGCTTTAAGTTTACGTCATTTTTAATCACAAGAATATGATTTTGCAAATTGGTATATACACTTATTTCAATGAAGTTAGTCACACCTGAAAAGCTATAAAGCTGAGACCGACAAGAAGGATTATGGATAGATACATTTTCAGGGCTGTCAACCCCCGAGATATTCAAATCTGGAGAATTGATAGGGAAGGGACATGACGTCAAAGCACGTCAAAAAGCGCGCGAATAGACATCTTTCGCTTTGTAACATTTAATGTGATTGGTTTATTTCTGACCAATCAGATTATCGCTTACATTACAATGGCCTACTTGCAAGAACAGCCATGAGCACAGGCAGCCCAAACAAGGTTCCTGTGTATGGTTTATAAGGGAATGTATGGGGGTTTGATAAAGTTACGAAAATAAAATGTTTCACTCAACAATTTGCCTCAAAACTTGCTCCAGTTGTTGCTTTAACTTTGTTCAGTCTCCTGGCGAATTTTCAGCGCGATTTGAGGCCGTTTTTTAGTGGTATTTGGTGGTATTTAGTGGTATTTGAGACTCTAATCTGGAGACCGCCGGGAGATACGGTCCAAAATCTGGAGACTCCCGGTCTAATCCGGGAGAGTTGACAGCCCTGCATTTTACATGTTTCAACCGCTTGATAATGAACTGTTGATGGACTTGAGATCTTTTACCTGTTACAAGTTCACCTCCTCTGAGCATCTTTAACAGCTTCTGTTTGTGTCAAAATCTTTACTTGTTAGATATAAAATAGTTCCCATGATTCTCAGCGACAACAGCTTTCTAGGTTTTTTTCGTGACTAACTTTATTGAAATAAGTATATACGGGATGCAAAGGGAAACTAAGAGTGGAACTGATTTCCAAAATTCACCGATAGAAAATTTCCTACCAACGCTAGCACTTGCAAATTTTTAATGTACTTTTTATTCCCAAATTATAAGGGTGCAGGAAAAACGCCTAGGGTTAACAAGCAAAAGGTCATGAAAACTGCATCAAATAATGACAATAAAAAAGGTTCAAAATCACAAAGAACATCGAAGAAGGCTTCGTCAAGCAGATCCTCATCCCAGAAGTTTGAAAAGAAATCAGCAGACGGGAAATCGAAAATAACAGCTAAATTTGATGTCCCATCAAGAAACAACCCAAAGAAGACCCAATTGCCAAATAAAGACCATCAGAAGAACCAGCCATTTTCAAAGCATCGTAAACACCCCAAAAGGGATCTTAATGCAGCAATAAGGAAGTTCTCTGCAAGCAAGGTAAAAATCCCAAAGGAAAATACAAGATGGGCGAGGAAAATGGCTGATACTCATATTGAGTATGTTCGTCAATTCTGCCAAGAAAAATCGAAGGGAATATTCAACCACTTCGAATTCACGGGTAGCTTTTACGAGCACTTGAAGACTGAGGATGCTGATGAATTGGATATTCTTGTTGCTCTTGACACAAAGAACAATGCCGATTTGATGGTAGAGGAAGTCGACGGCGTTCCTGGTTATGCTCTAATCAAAGTTACAAAGAAATCCAGCAAGTATTGGCGCTTTGTTGACAGTAAGGGGTACGTGAGACCAACCAAGGTGAGAAGCTGGTTTTTTGGCCTTGTCCAACAAGCAGTTAACCAATACAAGAAGCAAAAAAGCGAAAAAGACCCTCATCTAAAACCTTCAGACAATGGTCCTGCTACTAAGCTTCTTATTGACGATAAGGAAGCCAAAAAGAAACTAGAGGTAGATCTTGTACCTGCATTTCTGTTTAAACCAAAGAAGGACAGCTCACTTTCAGTTCCTGCTGAAGGAAGGCACTACGTTGCAAAACAACTACCTGAAAAAATGATCACCAAAAACATGAAATGCACGAGGGAAATGCTTTGGAGACAATCCTTTTCTGTTCAGGAGAAAAAACAGATGGAAAACCTGGACAAAAAAGATTCAGGCTGTCGACGTGAGGTGGTCAAAGTTATCAAGACAGTAGTGAAAAATGATCCAACGCTCGCCAAGCTGTCATCTTATCACATAAAAACTGCATTTCTTCACTACAACTTTGATAAAGGTCAAGAAAACCTTGAATGGTGCGGAAAAGACATGGGAGAGAGGCTTAAAGGAGTGTTGGATTACCTTAAACAGAGAATAAGCGAAAAGAATCTCGGTCATTTCTTCATCAATGAGCTCAATCTACTGAAGGAACTGAGTGACCCATCCCTTGAAAACATCGAAGGTCGTTTGAACAAGCTTATAACCAATGAAGGTGAGTTAAAAAGAGTTCTTACGGTGCAGCCAGAGGATATCAACACTGAAGCTAAGGGCAAGCCGGAGGCGAAAAAAGAATCTAAGAAGTCAAAGCCTCAGGGACGAGCCAAAGCCAAGGCCCCTAAGAATGTAACTACGTCCAGAGCCAAGTTTAAAACCAAAAGTAAGCCACAAACACGAATAAGTGTCTTCAGCTCTTTTTACTCATATACACTCAATTGAAGAATCGTTGTCGGCTTAAGAAACATAGAACATAGAAGCCACGTGATTCAAAATCCCCTGAGATATAGATAACTATATAAAACAGCCGCAAAATGCATATTTGTTGATTTGACAAGAGAAGCTAATGAGGAATTTTTTGTTTTTTTAAATATTTTTGGCGGTATGTAAGACGTAACATGCACCCTAAGAATTGCAAAAGTCTTGTTCTCTGGTCTCTCATTCTTAAAGGGACTTGAATGAAGCACCTCGTTCTCATTCAATGAATAAATACTGACCTTATGTAATTCGGCAGGATATCAAGTTCACTAGATTTATTTCCATTTAATGTAACGGTATTTTTTCTTAGGTTAAATACTTCAAATAATTATATATACACTAAAATACTGGCAAATAGCTACACGTGATTTAAATAACTATATATGCACTTGTCAAAGGACCTGCCTCTAATCTTAGGAAGAAACGTACTGTTATGCTGATCGTCCAAAGATCTTATCCTTGGCTTGGGATCTACAAGTCAAATATGTTAAAGCACCAACTTATGGCTTGAGTTGACTCTTTCAGTAAGACATGTATTTTAGTTTAGTTGTGTGCAGATTGCCCAGAATACCAAAAGCATTTCGCATATCAAAATACCTGCCATAATGTCAACTCTCACCTAGAACTGATAGCAAATGTAAGCTAATAGTTAAAAAATTCTAAATGGAATAGAAGAATGGAATTAAAAATATCCGTAGTAATTTTTGCTTTGAATAAATATGTGATTAATTACTATATACATACACCATATCTTTTGCTAGTTGTCTCGGCCTTCGCAGGACCGCGAATAAAACTTTTTTTGCGCCATACATGGTTGGCGACTCATGTATAGCCAGACACTCAGACCATCAAACTCAAGTCACATTTTCCACAAGAAATCCACCCCGTGCACAGCCCGCATTTTTCCAGGAATCTTTCATGGCCGATTGTTAAGACCAACCAAGCGGGCAGCTATAAAAACTAAAAATGTTGGACCTATTTTTTGTTTTTTAAAAAGGTTGGTCATGGGTATTGTGTTCCTTTTATGTAGTAAGTGCTTCATAAGCAACATATTTCCATGTAACGGACTTGATATCATTTCTAGGGTATATCTCCCAGAATGGTCAAAAGTATCCATTCAAAATCAGATAATCAGGAGACGCTGGCTATGGCATTTGCTATTGTTATGGGCAACCGTCACCTTCCTGTTCAGTCTCACCGTACTGTACAAAATTGTACAGGCGATGTACAAAATTGGTTATTAGAGAGTTTTAGATTTACGTTCACGGCAAACGTGAAACGTCAGTTGACCAGTAAAAATTTCTTTTAAATTACTGAAAAAGAATCGCTAAAAAGTCCAAGTAATAGAAAAACAAAAGAGTATTTGCGCAAGGTAAAGTAAAATAAAGGAAAACTATGAAAACGTGGTCATGTTTGCCGTTTGCGGGGAGAAAAAAAAGTCTAAAACTCAATCTAAAACTCTCTATTGATCGTAAACAGCACAATAGTGCTTGTCCACGGAAATTTATTAAAATAAAGCTAGCTTTTTAATCTTAATCGATGTCATCATAGAACATTACTGGTTATCATGTTGAACAGAGCCAGATTTGTGCCTTTTCCTTGGTGAAATTGTTTCATCTTCATAGCTCTGCAAAAGTATTGTCAGAAAACAAAATTAATACATCTTGGAATTGAGGTTTATGCTGAAGAAACACTAGCGGATAATAATTGCAGCAAATTTGGAAGCACGGGTGGCGTAGTGGCGTGGTGAGCGCTCGCCTCTCATCAATGCGACCCGAGTTCGAGTCCCGACGAGCTCGGTGTCGCATGTGAGTAGAGTTGTTTGTTGGTTCTCTACTGAGCTTCAAGGGTTTTCCGGATTTACCGGTTTTCCACCCTCTGCAAAAATCAACTTCTAAATTCCAATTTGATCACGGAATGAGGGCCACAGGTTTGTTAGCCACTGTTTATTAAGTGCTACCCTCGTGAAAAAGGACGGTTAATTGTGCAGCAGCCAGAGACCATATTAGCCATTCTGGGGTTGATGAAAAAACTTGATGGAGTTGACATTACAGGACATTGTGGGAATGTTTTAGGGGATATATTTCCAAAATGGCGTCTGCTTCGTCCCCTAAAAAACACTGAATACACTGTAATACAGCGTCTCCAACTCGACACCGTCTTTTCCTCAACCTCAGAATGGCACAGACTGTCCTTTGTGGTATAAACAAACAAGTAATGTAACCATACTCTAGTCAATGTATAGTTTTTTTGCATCCAATAGAATTACTCATAGGCAATATGTGTTTCTGCAGTAGCCTGTTTTTATCGGATGTCTTTTGCCTGAATATGTTTTCCTAATGGTATAAGGACAAAAGCATGGCGGCCATGCGGTTATCAATGGATGTTAATGAAAAAACTTTTGTTAAATGGCACCAACATGGCGGCGATACTAACCGATAGTTATTCATTTATCAGGACTCCATTTAAATTAGCCTAGGTAAACTGGATAGTCATGCATAAATATTTACTTCAATAAATAAAAAAATAACTAAACCATAGTCTATTAGTCTATTGACTAAATGTACCTCGTAATGCTCCATTGACGCCGGCCTGGTAGAACGTTCGACGATTCGTCGTATACGGCCCTCGTGCCCCCAAAACTCGAAGGATTCATGCACGACATTATGATCTAAATCAGCTTCTATATCCCAACTGTCACAGCCATCCTCAGAACTGGCGGACAAACAAGTTTCATTCTGACCATCTTGTGTACTTTTTGAAAGATTTTGATTATTGTTATATGTTCTTGCACTAGCATGCCAATCATTTGGAACTGATTCCTTTTTGGCTTGATCTTCATCAGATTCGCAGCTGCTAGCTGGATGAGGTCCACTATCACTAGAATTAACAGACCTTCTTTCATTGAAAGAATCATTAGTAGTTCTAGAGCCAGGAATATCTCGAGGACGAGATACAGGACTACAAGACTTCGTTAAATGAGTACGTTTTTGAACCTCACAGTGCCCATTACATAATGGATTAACATGGCATCCGTTTTCAATGTTCATATTTTGTTCGTCAAGACAGATTTTGGATTCAGAACACACTGGACTTCTTTTTGTTACTGGACTTCGATCAGCGCTTGAATAAGATCCTTGCCGTCGCCTCGACCGCTTTGATTTGCTGTAACTCCTACACTTTTTTAAAGGGCGGTTGCGAGAGGTATCTTCCATCTCCTGTGGCTCTCCGTCAATTTTATGGCAATATAATGTTACGTTTTTGGGGGGACTGCTAGAGCTACTTGATGAATTGGGACTACAATGAGAAAAAAAAAGAGAAAACATTACCATGTATGGAAGTTGTGCAGGTTTTTTCAATGTCATCTGAGACAATTACAATGACAAGTAAACAAACTAGGAAAGAAACAAACCAACCCCCCCCCCCCCCCCCCCACTCTCTCTCTCGTAAAATCGAGTATAAGTCTATGGTACCTAGACAAGTAATTATGATCATGAACTAAAGTACAGTACGGCATTTTGGTATACTTACCAGCTAGAAGTATCATTCCTACTTATTTTTTGATGTGACAGCATTCGTTCAACCACCGTTGCTTTTTCCCTTAACTCTGGTTTCAATACATTTTTCTTTGGTTTTCCAGTGTACACATTGAGCCGGTGTTCCCGCCTAAATGTCAGAGAGAAAGCAACGAGCCAGATTTTAAATAATTATCGCATATTAAGCGTAATAAGGCCGAAATGGAAGTCTCTAAATCTAAAACCAACTGATTCGTACTGTTTATCGGTCAATGATTTCAATGGGAAAAGCTCTTAATAACTGGAATAACTTAGTCACCCAGACAAAAACTTTGGTGGTCATGGTAGAGAAGGGGGGAAAGAGTGTGGTGTAAAAGAGGTTGTGGTAATGATGGAGGGGAGGACGAAATATGACACAAGTAAGCAAACATTTTGAGTCAGTGTTTCTGTGTGACGTACCTCATAAGCTCCTTTTCTCTTAACTCCAGTTGCTCCATACACGTGTTCAATTCCCGGTAAAGGCTGTTTGCTCTTTCAAGCTTTTCTTCATAATGCATTCTGATATCGCGTGCATGTCTACAAGAAAAAAACAACAACACACGTGAGTTGCCAAATATTGTTCATCGGTAAATATGCTTCAAATGTTTTTGGCTTACTTTAGTTCTTCCTTTCGTCTTTGTATTAGTTCATCATCGAGGCGCTGCAACTGGTGAAGATTTTGTAAATTTGCACTTTCGTTTCTCATCTTTTCAAACTCAACACTGATTTCTGATCGCCAAGATATCTAGAAAACAATGAGAAGGGCTTCGTATTGAGTTGTTTGATCTAGATAGCCTCGGCATACCAATAAAAAGAGAAGACCTCCGGTTATAAAATAGTACAGACTTTTATCACTTCCTACTCTTCTTAGCTTTTTAAGGATGAAAGAAAAAGTTACTTTTCGGTCCGCACCTCCGACTTCCAATTGGTCGAGGAGCGTGCTCTATGGAAAACATACAGCATGTATGCGCGATTTTTTGCTATTTCTACATTCATATCCAAGAGAACGGCTATTTTAATAATTTGCATTTTATCAAAAAAATAATAATCTGACTGGTGTGCTGTGTGCAGTTCTAAATCACTTGAAAAATACCACGTAGCATGCGCACTTTGATTGCAGTAGCGTATAGTCAGTGGAGGGCGACTTCCCCAACAAAGCGTTTTATAGAAGCTGTCATTGAATATAGTGGAAAAACTAGAGATAAAAAAAAAGTACGCGCGTCTTTTGGCTGGAAAATGGTACCTTTTTCCCACGACCCTGGCTGATTGGATTATTTTTATTGCTATAAGAGCCTCATTTCTATAAACTGTAACAACAGCTACCATAAACAAGCACATTACTGGCTCGAACACAATCAAGTTTCATATAGCAACTGAGTGATGACTTACTTGTTGGTTTAAGAAGAAATCTGCTGGTGTATTCAAGACATCTGTAGCTGCAATTTCAATGTGCATCAACACTTGACGAAATGATGGACGATTTTTAGGCTTACTTTTCCTAATAAAATCACAAATATCTAAATCAATAACTATTTACGATTTTTTCAACGAGACTCTATAATACAATCGATTCGTTTTCTTGAAACAAAACAAGAGAAAGAAAAGTGAAGGCATTTAGAGGTCACCAATATGAACAAAAATGTAAATCCTTTAAAATCCTCTCTCTCTCTCTTCCATACAATCCAAACCACACACACAAACAAGTGCTTATGTTACTAACCAGCAAAGTTTCATAAGAAGTTGGATTCCATCTGGACATGTTGAAGGTACTGGTAGCTGAAGGTTATTGCTCCCCACACCCCATATAATAGCAGATGAATCAACACCCTGTAAACACATTACAAACATCAGCTGGAGCAGGCCTGTAGCAAGGTTAGGGGCTACCTGGGGTATTGGGGTGCATCCCACTAGTTTTTGTCTCCAAGTCAACACAAACATTAAATTGTTTTCCCTTCCCAGGATATCCAGGCCTTACTACAGGCCTGAGCTGGGACTTAGAGGGTTATAAGTGGGAAAACTGCTATGCCAACTTGTTTTGTCTTGACAGCAACTAGAGAATTACTTGCTTTACACCTAATTCTTGTGAAGGACTGTTCTTTTGTTGTTATAACTTATGGATAATGTGCTTTCCTCAAAAGATTATATATTGTATTGTAAAGGAAAACTCTCTTTTTGGTGGTCACAGGTTAAGTCACAGTTACATTGCATCCCTTGACAGCTAATATTTCAAACAACTGATTAAGTGTAACCAATGAGTTGGTGTTTTCTTTTTCTAAAGTTGTGTCTCTTAGGTGCTATTTACAAACCTTATATGGTAGTTCACCAGTCAATAACTCCCATAAAAGAACTCCAAAGGACCTGTTGAAGAAACATATTGTGAATAAATGATTCCAGTGGATCTCAATAGTATTATAGAAATCGTTTTGACAGTGACCAGTGATCCATCAATTAAAGTGAAAATCAATGAAATTCAATGACTTTTAGCTAGTCAGTGACAGTCACTTTATTTATTTATGTCTACTCAACATTGTGAGTAGTCTGCTAGGTAAGCCTAATGTGAACAATATAATTCTATAAAGTTACCATATATAATGGGGATCTGGGGGAAGGCTGGGTATGGACCCCACTGTCACATCTTAGATTCAATCCATCATTTTAGTAAGTTTTGTAAAAAGTATACAATTGCATATTCTCTCAAAAATTATTTCGTCCACCTTGGTTGCTTCATATTCAAAAAGACACTGTTTTAATGAGCACATACCAGATGTCCACTTTCTCAGAGCAAGGCTCATTCCTAATGACTTCTGGTGCCATCCAAGCCACTGTACCAGCAAAAGTCATCTTTGCACTTTTATCATTGAACTCTTTACATGTGCCAAAGTCAGATATCTTGAGACTGTCATTGGAGGTCACAAGAACACTACAAAACATTAGGTAAACTGTCATTATTCAAAAAATATTTTCATGGAAGCCATAAGTACCTAAGGGAAGGTGTATTTTTTATTGGGAAGAAAGAAAGAAAGAAAGAAAGAAAGAAAGAAAGAAAGAAAGAAAGAAAGAAAGAAAGAAAGAAAGAAAGAAAGAAAGAAAGAAAGAAAGAAAGAAAGAAAGGAAGGAAGGAAGGAAGGAAGGAAGGAAGGAAGGAAGGAAGGAAGGAAGGAGAGAAATATAAAATGGAACTCATAAATTAGAACTCTTGATAAAAGTAACTGCTTCAAAATGCACTGAAAATCTGCCAATGTTAATGACTCGTCAAAATTAAGAATCATACATACTTGGGCGATTTCAAGTCCCTGTGAATTATTTTCAGCCCATGTAAGTAATGCATGCCATCTGCAATTTGAGTGGCCCAACGAACCAGCAAGTTGGGTGTAATCTCACGACCATCACGTAATACTTCAAAAAGTTGACCATGAGGGCAATACTCCATTACTATACAATACACTGGAGGTTGGTTACACACACCCCTATATCAATAAAAAATAACATTATATTAATGAACTTTATAATCTGAGAACATTGACAAAATACAGGTATTAGGGATGAGGGCAAAACAATTGTCATCTCACGGTACCTGATTTAGGGGTCAGGGGTGGTGTTACCCGGTACCCACCGCCTCTGGAAGTGAAATATTAGATTTTGTCACCAAATATCTCCAAAACTTAAAAAGCAAAACCATAGAAATGAATGGACTGTCTGTCTGCATGTATGCTCAAAAAACATATATTTTGTGAATAAAAATTGCCACTACAGAACCCCAGTATCAAGCATTTGAACAGGTCTCTGAGGGGGGAGGGTGTATGTACCAGTACCCACCACCTTAATTCATAAAATCCGGGCCCCTATTTTGGGCCATTTTTTCGACCTCACCCCTTAATTGGGTACAGTACAATCATAGATCAAAATGAAAGACCAGGAAAGACTCTCATTCTATACTCATAAAACAATTAAAGTTAATTGACACACCAATTTAATAAAAATAGGACCACTTTTACAAAGTTATGCAATCAAAAAAGATAATGAAAACCAAGTATTTTGAACTAAGTCAAACTTAATGGACTTGACAAGCAACTTAGATTTTATCAACATTACTGAAGAAATGAAAAAATATGATTGGTAAAGTGGTCAATGTGATAATGATTGCTGATTGGCTACAGCTTCACTCTACACTGTGCAATAATGGCCCCAGCACAAACTTTTATGCAGCTATGCATGTTATGATAAACTTATTATAAACTTAATAAACTTATAATAACTTATTATAACATAGATACAATATGACATGTGCTCTGATTGGTTTATTAGCATGCATAAGCATGCATTCAAAAACTTGATGGTGATTGGGCGCCTTTGATAGGTTGCTTAAGGTGGTTGACTACTTTTGAATGTTCGATTTGAGCGCACACTCAAAAACTGCTGAATAATCTTCACAATTTTATTGAAGAACCATACACGTTTTAAACTTCAAGAGGGTGAAACCCTCAAATTTTGCATGGGACTCTATACTTTTTATGAGCTTATTAGAAAAAAACTCCTAAATTCTAAGTTATATCATTTTTTTAAAATTTGCACAGGACTCCTAAAAATTTAAGTCATATTATTGTTTTTTAGAAAAAAGTAGATTTTTCTAACACATGAAGAAATAGATTTTTGTAGGGATTTCTGTTCGACTTTATGAGAGTATTTGAGAGGCTGATGGGAAAAAATTGACAAATCAGTGTGTTTCTTTGTTTTGTCAAAACATATTCACAAATAATTGTAGAATGATACACTAGCCATCATTCATGTAATCATGCATAGAGCCTGCAAATCTTGATTTCTTTCTGATCACTTCTGGACTGGCACAATTTTCACTCCAAAACCTTGTGTTGTAGGCATCTATTAAGTGCTGATTATCTTGAAAACAAGCTTGGAACACCCAGCCCATTTTTCTTTTCATATTTGGAATCAGCATTAAATTTCAAGTATAAGATGTTTAAACTTTCAATTTACTCTTTCCTTTTTTTCAAAGACGTAGTCAGCCACCTTTAAACACTCAACAAGCTAGAGTTGCACTTGACTATGCTTGTTTGATTCGTATGTTTCTTTTGTGCCTAGCACGTCTCCCGCATGCACTAAAAACTTGATAGAAGCATGCTAATCAATGCCCAATCCTTTATCCTTATAAAAACCTATAATATGTAAAATATAGTCAAACAGTAGGAAACCATTTTTGATATGTGTCAAAAATATTGCTTTTTAAATTCACACTCTTTTTTTTTCGTTTTAAATTTCATTGGATGCATGAAACAATAAGTGATGAAATCGGACTTCTATATATATGATAGTAAACAAATGAAAGGTAAAAGAGGAAACTCATGCATTACAAGGAAGAAAAGAAAAGAATTTGAAAAGAGAAATGCATACATGTATGTACATTTTAAAGAGCACATCACTGTTTCAACATCAGTGTGTGAAGGAATATTTCCTAATAAGCCCAAACAATTCTATCATTTGCATAAAACACATCCATGAGTAATATGTTCAGAGTAATGACCTTAAAAGGCAAGAACATTGCTATAGCCTAGATCTGAGTCATCACTTTCATCAAGAGACCGGACAACGTGTTCGTTTTGGAGTTTTTGGCTACATTAAAGGAATTTTCAAGTGGATATAAATATAAATAGTTTTGCATGGTCCAGTGTTATATTTCTCATGTTTATGAATGAAATTACGCAGAGGATAAATAGGTTACCAAACGAAAGTACAAATCCACCGCAGTCCCTAAGCCACAATCAAAAATACAATCACTGGAATTGAACTCCTAATGCAATGGTAAAATCAGCTTCAATCATAGAGCATTTGCTGTTCATTAGTAAAATTCGTTTAATTACTGTATAGTATCGATCATACTAGAAACATTTGTAGTACGAGTAAAATGCAATTTAAATGACAAAGATATCGAGAATTTGTCAATGTGAAAAAGCTGGCCTGACCACGGCATCCAGCAGAACATCAACCCGCGCGATCAAAACACTTCAAGTAATGAATGAAAATCAAGTGCATGAAATGATTTTAGAATAGAGAATAGTTAATTTCGGGTGATCTTGTGTTCTGGCGTTGAAAATTAAATGCGGCCACACGTTTGAGGCCACCGTGGACTTCAAAACACAAGTTTCATCAACAACACAACAGTCATGAAGTTAAAACCTCAGTCGAGGGCTTTTCTAGATAAGAAATAATTCCATAAGCCAGGTATTAGAAGGAAAATATATCCACCTACCTAAAACGAACAACATTTGGATGGTTTAGATCACGCAGATGCTTGATCTCTGTGTCCTTCTCATGTCGAACCTTTTTCACTGCGACTTGTTCGACGCCATATACCCCTAAGAACACAGCTCCTTGAGCTCCTGAACCAAGCCACTGAAGCTCGCGAATATCTTCAAATGGAATGATCCAGTCGTCAACATTTTCGCTTTTATGTGTTTTACCAATGAGCTTCCAAACTGGCCTAAGACATCCTAATAAACCCTGTACAATCCCACTAAGGGTAGATGGTGTATTTCGTTCACCGTTGCTGTCATCGCCATCTGTACCACGTTCTTTTTCCATTTCATTTTCAGTACGATCGTTCTCAGCATCTTTCCTGAAAACTTTAGGGGAGAAGTTGTCTTTGCCTTTATTAGCCATTCCATTTTCGTGAGTATTCTGGCCATCTCCGCTCATCACGAAACGTTTTATATTTTGGTTTTCCGAATAATATCTGGTCGATCCCCATCCGATCAAAAATCTTCCAATGCCAAATACCACGTGGATAAATATCCTCTACGAATCATTTTTTTACTCGTTTGCTGATTCAAAAAAGTCCGCCAGCGATTTACAAACCATGATTAAATCCGACTAAAACATCAGCTTTCTTTTCTTCAAAACAACGAACTTTAAAAAAATACATATTCTTCAAATATGGCCTCCTGTGTCATGTGACTTTGTAGCTCCTTTATTGACAGTGTTAACAGGAATGGACCAATCAGCGTGTGTTGAACAGGTGGTAAGAACAATAGGAGTACAGCTGACTGATTCAATGCCAAGACCAGCAAAAACCAGCGCTAAACAACGTTGTAATTGCCTGTTTATTGCACCTGATGAGTACTATTTTCTTTCTGGTAACCTGTTGTTGACTTCTTGGTTTTTATGCGAGTATGGTGGTAATTTTTTTCAGCTACCGATTTTGGTCAATTAATGCTAAATTTAGACCTTTCGACGTAAAGTTATTAGAAAACTGATATTTTTCATGATAGAACTTGTTTATTATTTTGACTTATTTTAATGTATGCACGTTTTTCATACCATCGAAGCCCAGAGGCAGGTAAAGCTATCAGCGTATCACAAATATTTGATTATATGTTGGCCTTGTTCTTTTGGTGAGGTTCACGCACCTCCAAGCGTGAACTGGACGCTTGCTGTCGGTGATTCGCATCAAGACACAAACTTGTGTTCCGCTAGCTAAGAACCCACACAAAATTCTTCAAATTTTCTCTTTTCTTTTCACGATTGCAGAAAGAGTGAATATACACATTTAATAACTACTGACAATGTAACTGAGAATAAAATGAAATACAAAACTGAATGAAAACAAGTCGCACACACCGCAAACCATTAGTTTACTGAAGTTTACCACTCTCCGTCGACGAGAATGTCAAACTTTTCTACACTTCCACCCTCCAACAACCAGCAACCGGCAAAGTCATGTGCTACCCGTAGGCGACAAATAAAAGGCTTTGCTGAACCAGACCTTTAATTTTCTTCGTCGCCAATCGTCCCTTACGTTTAAACCAGTTTAATATATTTAAGACTTGACTTTTTAAGGTAATCCCCTTGTTTTGCACTGCATGCCCACATTTTTCTGCGCATGCAACTAAAAACATGGAACTATTAAAGTTTAGGCAGATTTCTTTTTGAACTAAATAAGAAACATATGTCCAAAAACAATTTTCACTTTTTTCTCTTTTTTGAGTAGAGAAATAGCGATTTTTATCTGACTCGCCCCAGTCTCCACTCGAAAAAGTGTCAGTATTCGACTACTTTGAGATGTTTTTTTTTTCAAGATAAATAAAAAACGAGAATGGTGACCCTCCCTTTTTGATTTCAGATTTTTGCGGTGCTCGTCATTATATATCAAAATATGAAAAAAACTTTATTGGATAGATTTTTTAAAATTTTTTATGGGAATAGTTGACATGCATTTTTTGCAATTTTTAGACGTTCGTAGAGGCGCATATGCCTGCATTTCTCACTCATAGTTCAAGAAGCATAGTCATCCAATGACTTTGATGTATTTAATGGCAAAGATTATCTAGTAAACTTCGAGTTATAAAAGTACGTTTTGTTATATGAAAGTACTTTAAACTGTGAATAAAGGTTCTTAAAGCTTCCGGTTGCTAACGCATTTCACTGTAAAACCCTTAAATTGACATATTCGCTGGAGCAAACGAAAATGGCGACCCCACCTTTTAATTGCAGTTTTTAAAAGTCCATATCATAATTAATTTCCATGCAAAGTTTCGGGGCAAAGTTTTTGGCAAAATAGACCCTTTCACGGTTTCCAACGCCATATTGCAAGGGGCAAAATTACTAAGGAGCGTTAGGGGAAAGAGATACGTTTTTCGTTAGTATTCCGTTTCTGAGGTAAATTTTCGAGACCAGACTTTTTCTGTAGATGGAGAACCCTCTGTTCAATATTTTGTGTGCTGTTTTGAGCCGATGGAGACAGCATAACGCTGGTGCATAGAACAAGGCTTTGGGTTAATTGCGAGTTTTGACTCGATTATACTGGTTAGTAGTAAACAACGACCACCGGAGGATTACCCTCCTAAAGTACCCCCTCGATTTGGACCGTCATTACCCGCATCCCGCTTAATTTGGTTAGATATGTTAGTCTATATATGGAGTGCGAAGAATGTAAGAGAACTTTTAAGAAAGAAGCGGATTTTATAAGAGTGTATATTTGTCCCTTTTTTCGGCAACCATTTTCGGCTACCTTTTCTACTCCCGCACGGGTATTCCTGGTAGACACATTTTGTGTAGGATAGTATTTTTTGCGCCACTGCTGTTCTGGTAGCAAACCCCCAGGATTTCCCGCAAGGCCCCCAAAGTAGGGCTCTTGTACTATATGGTAGTAGCCAAAAACCTTCGACACCCTATATAAACATGGAAGAGCAAAAGAGTATTTCGGCAATAATTCAAGAGATGGGTATACGTGCGAAGAATAGGGTACTAGCGCATTTGCTGCTGGACAACGCGTACGACGGGAGCCTACTACCCGACATATCCAAGTGCGACTATTTGCGCGGGAACGAAGGTACTACAAATTTGTTGCAGCCGCCATCCGGGCTACCATTGTTCGTAGACGATGTGTTTGTATATATATATGATTTTGTCGCAGAAAACGACATGTATGGACGCATATGCAGGAACGCAAAGACACTAGTCTCCAAAACATCCACTGCGGCACAGGAAGCATTTGGTACCTTCCTACATGTCCAAATAGTACACAGCTGCAGGAAAGGAAAAATATTAGACAGCGTGGTGCGCAACGGAAAATGGGAACACTTGCATGGCCAAGAAGCTACGGCGGTATTCGTAGCCAAAGTAGGCACCTCGGAATTGTCCATAGAAGCGGGGGAGGAAAAGATACCCCACTTTGCTAACTACTCTACTAGATACACATGGATATCGTATCTATTCCGTAGACTACACACAGGATTTCTCCGGTACTTTGGATAGAAAAGCTTTGGTGCGCCGACTGCTACAGCTGGGCTACGAGATGCAAGGAAAACTGGGTGGACGCAGAGGTACTATTTTGGACAATACGCACCAAGTAGGCAGCCACGTTTGCACTTGGATGGAAGAAAACAAACGTACGAAAATATACAACAAAATAGTCTCCAATTTCGAAGCCGGAGAAGTGCAAAATCCGGTAGGCGCAAAGCTAGCAGAGTACGTGGATTGTCCCAACGAACATCTGCGTAGGACATTCCTGCACCCAGACGTGCAGACGAGAGGATGCAGTAGAGTGGAATTATCCATCTACGGCAGGAATTTCTCAAAAGAACACACCAATGCTATAGCAAAAACCACAGAACCTCTAGAAAACATATTCGTCGCGCAACCACCCAAAAAAAAGTGGTTGGCGCTCGCGGAAAACTTGGACAGATGTTTGTGTATTTGCTGCGAGGAGACAAAAGAGATCTTTCTAGCGTGGTACTGCCACGCGGAGACAGGACGCATAGCCGGCGTACTTTGGACCATAGCAAAGTTTGGTTTGCGCAAATGCCCCATATTCCGCATAGATGTGCGCGGATTGGACCCGGTGGACATAGCTCCGCTGCGGTGTTAGACGAAAGATTCCCCTACGGTGCTGGCGGAGTCTAACAAACCCACCAGAGTGCACAAAGATCCGCCTACGATTGCTAACTTTTTCCCAACTACGAAGCACGTAGAGTGGGCTCGGCGCACAAAGAAAGCGCAAAAGATAGGCGTGGAAAAGAGTCTCTTCGGAATACTGGAAGTACCTACGGACCGCAGGATTTCTCCAAAAGAAAACGCCAGCAAAGATTGGAAGACATACGGGACGAATTGGAAGGAGACGAGTGGGTCGAAGCTACGAAAAGATACCAAGCAGAACTCCTGGAACAAAGGAACTCCGTACTGCGGCAGAAAGAAGAGGACAGGAAGAAGATAGAGAAAGAATTGGAGAAATACAGGAAAACATTGGATAGAATTTCCAGAAGAACAAACAACCTGCGCAGATTGTTCTTCGAAGGCCCCGAGTCCCACCTGGAGGACTACAAAAGGCCCAAAGTACACCGAATGCAAGAAATACCCGCAGGGGAGTACAAAATACTGTGCGTTGCGTGGGCCACGGAAGCAATACTGGACGCATGCGTGGCAGGAAAGTTCGAAGCCAACGACAACATGCGCATAGCCATACCCGGGGAAGAAATATTGCTTGAGTGTAAAAACAACGTCGGAAACCGTGAAAGGGTCTATTTCTTTCAAAGGAATTACCGAGGTGTCCATAAAATATGCTGACACACACACAAACACTACACTGTGGAATTAGTTAATTAGTTGCAGTCTTGGTGCCGATCTGAAGCGGTTTCGTCTCAGAGACCCGTACGACTGGGTTTTGAAAAAGTGTTGCGACGAGCTGAGCTCACCAAAATTCTGACTTTTTCTCCACTTGACTCTGAAGATGACTTCCGCACAGGTTGTCGAAACGTCAGTCACATCAAACAGTCCTTCTAAGGATTACATCCACCCGGATGATCATAACATAAATATTATCTCTTCGAGAAATATTGTTACTTCGAAAAATATCCATTCATTGCAATAAAATTCTTTTTGTTCGGCGTTTCGGTGGGTCAAACAAAATGACGGATTATTGAATTCGGGCCTCCCATTTCGGAAACTTCTGGCTCCACCCCTGAACAAGGAGCTTGGAGGAGATACGGAATTACAACGGAAGAGATCGGTCTTGGTTTAGAATTTAGTTGAGCGCGGGTTCCCTGTTTGTATGAAAAAGAGCGAGCCCTGAGATGTAGTTCCAGTCCCACTCTGTTATCAGATATTCAAGATGGCGGATGTCATGGAGGACGAAGCGAGATCATCAAATTATTTGTTTTTACTCAGTATTTGTAGCATCTTGGGTTAAAGTATCATTATGGTGGAAAAGTCTGATGTCGTTGAGGAATGTTCCTCTTGTGTACGTCTCAAGCAGGTAATCAATTGATAACTTTTCCTCTTCTTTTTCTGGTTGTTTCTCACCATGACAGGTCATGCATGCAAGCTGTTATAAAACGTATTTTTTACATTTTGACAAAATATCTTATGCCAATTCTTTCAAAATTTTTTTTCCCTGTATTCTTAATGATTTTAAGCATAATAACATATGAAAAAGCTCAACAAATTTTCTTTTAATGCAAGATAACATCAAAACATGAACAAAGAAACGCAATACTGACGTTTAATTGTGGAAGAAAAAAAAAACACTTCAAACTGCAACCTAAGTGTTAAAAATTTGTGGAGTGATTATGATGAATAAACCTTTAAAAGAAAAATCAATGATCATAAACCAATGGTGTTTTATAATATTTTGGTATACATATTGAAATGAAACCAGTAAAAGTCATTGATTTTTTTAAGTTTAGCACATGCATACTGTACCTTTATTGATAAGGTATCAGGAGGGGGTTCGCACTCCAATATGTGCTACTTCAAATTTTGCATAGAATTTACAATATTTTGCCATTAAAGTATGCATATCCTGAAAGTTAAATATATGCTTAGTTTTCGAATATCGACTTAGAATTGTCTATTTTGGAACACGAAAAAAGTTTTTAGGTTAACAGTATATAGCATTTTACCACATTTCATTTGATAATTTTCTACAGGATCAGAGTTTCTGTCATTTCAATACATTAGCAATACTCTGTCTGTCAGATTTTTGATATCTTTAAAAGATCAGGCACATGAGTTTTCAGATGTTTGAGTTTTCAATTGTGACGTGTTATTAAGGAAATAGTTTTTGATTGAAAAAGCGTTTTATATTTACAATTTACAATTTTTTCCCAGTTTTCTTTTTGTGTGTGTGTTATTGCTATTTATTCTCCTCAGATGACCATGATTCTTAGTGTTAAAACAAAAGATTGTTTTCGTGTGATAAATAGGAAAATTTTTATTCTGCTGTTTAGGAAATTGAAATAGCACAGAAGGATCAAGCTGCTACACTAAAAATGATCAAGGAAAAGATAATGTCAACAGAGTAAGTTACAGTAATATTATTGAATTGTCTACTCTTATAGGATATTTTTCTTGTAATAAATTCAGTGTAAATTTGTTTACTGACGTTACATTATTATAATGTAACGTCAGTAATACATTTTGGATATTAGTCTTTAATCAGTATGCAGAAATACACAGATAACAGTTTCTATTGTAAAAAAGGATTACAGAAAGAAATGAGTTCCATTAATCCACACTGTACCTCCAGAAAGCCCCATACATTTTCACTTAGTAAGTTTTTCATCTTTTCACGGTGTATAATTTACTTTTTTATGGTTTCCTTTTTATCATTACTGTTTCATTAGAAACACCAGCGCAGCTCGCACTAGTTTTTAGCTAGTTATCTCTTCTTCTACATTTTCACTTACTAGTTACATGTATTTTGGACTGGATCCAGCCTCAAATAAGAGAAAATGTAAGGGGACATTTTTTATTGAATTACCTATATCTCAGCCATTTTCCAATCTATTGTTCAGAAATTTTGCACCATATCATATTTGTACATGCAGTTTCTGATAATGCTACCAAAAGTTCCCTATGTCTTCAAAAACAAGGTTGTGATGTTATCACTTCGGTACTCCATTGTCAAGAAGGCATACATTGTACATGTACTGTAATGTTACTAATGTGGCATTTCTTTCTTTCTTCACAGTAAGTTGATCAAAAAATATCAAAAGAAATGTGATGATATCCTTTTTGCACAAATTTGTCAACATTATTTTTTAATAAAGATTATACTTCCAGTATTCATTCACAGTGACCTATTGTCTGCAAGCTGCTAGTCTTCATCAGATGATGGTGTAGAATGGAAGGTGGTCTTCTTACCATATATACTGAACTGGAATATTGTTTATTTGAATTTGTTGTGAATTAATCATTATTTAAGCAGTAGTAAAGAATTATGTTTACCAATTACCAATTAGCTCATCATTGTTTTATGTACATGTACTGTGTTTATTCATGTGTGCATCAACCTGTAATTCCGTTTATTAACTGCAATGGGTTTGAATGAACAAGATTATCACATATTTTGCATTGTGCTCCTTTACTTACATCAAATTTACCTTAACATTATTTTACATTTTGACAAACAAGCAAAAGTGTTGAATGATCTGACAACTAAGCATAAAAATTGTGAAAGGTAAGAAATTCATTCATTTAGTCATATTTTGCTTTCTACTTTAATAACAAATCAGCTTTATATAAGCGTATATATATATATATATATAAAATATATAATCAATCCTACTAAATCCGAGATAGGCAAAATCAGCAAAAGAATCCTCGACAGAATCAACAACAAAATCACGACAGCATCGAAATTCAATCAATGGAAAAACACTACCTCCGTGATCGAGTGGTTCAAATCCATCAAAAACAAACAACAACACAGTTTTATTTGCTTTGACATCGTTGAATTCTACCCATCGATCAGCCATGACCTCCTTAACAGAGCGCTTGACTTCGCCTCAGCATACGACAATATCACCAACGACGAACGAAACATCATAATTCATGCTAAGAAATCAATCCTTATACACAAGCAGCAACAATGGCAGAAGAAAGGAGACACAACATTTGACGTTACAATGGGCAGCTATGACGGCGCTGAAACATGCGAGTTAGTAGGAAGTTTTCTTCTTTCTCAACTACAGAACCTTAACATCAACGTAGGACTGTACCGAGACGACGGACTAGCCATTTCTAACGCTACACCGAGAGAAACTGAAAATATCAAGAAAGTCATTTGCCGAATCTTCAACAACAACGGACTACGCATCACCATCGAAGCCAACAAACAGATCATCAACTTCCTAGATGCTACTTTTAACCTAAACCAAAATACCTACCAGCCCTACATAAAGCCTAACACCACACTGCAGTACGTCCACCGTGAGAGCAACCATCCACCAATCACTACCAACAACATACCTGCCGGCATCAACAGACGACTGTCATCCCTTTCATCCGACAAAGCATCCTTCGACCAAGCTGCCCCTCCATATCAAAAAGCACTTGACGAAAGCGGATACCAGTACATCCTAAACTACGAACCAACCGCGACCACAAAACGCAAAAACAGACAACGAAACGGCATACTCTGGTACAACCCCCCATTTAGCAAAAATGTCAGCACCAATATCGGACAGAGATTCCTTGGCCTAGTGGATAAGCACTTTCCTAGAGGCCATAATCTTAGGAAAATCTTTAATCGTAACACCATCAAGATCAGTTACAGCTGCATGAACAATGCCAAACAAATCATTGACAATCATAACAAGCGCATTTTACATCCACCGAGAGACGACAACGACACCGCAAACAACACAAAAGACAAGAAAACATGCAACTGCCGGCAAAAGAACAATTGCCCGCTTAATGGCAACTGCCTCCAATCATCAGTTGTATACCAAGCCACCGTCACAAGAAAGGACAACAACACTACCGCAACATACATAGGACTCACAGAAAACGACTTCAAAACACGATACAGAAACCACACCGCCTCATTCCGCCACGAACAACATAAAAACTCGACTGAACTCAGCAAATACATCTGGACTCTCAAGAACGGTAATATCAGCTACTCCATTTTTTGGCGCGTCCTATCTTCAAGCTCCGCCTACAACAGCTCCAGCAAAAGATGTAACCTTTGTCTTAAAGAAAAGCTTCTAATAATTTATCGACCGGAACTCTCATCATTAAATAAGCGCAACGAACTTGTATCTTCATGCCGCCACAGAAACAAAGCATTACTACGCAACAGCTAAACTACATCCACCAATTAATTATGTATACTTTTTCTATATAAATGGTAGTAACGAATATCCTTATCATTAAATCCCCTGAAGAGTGAAGCAATTCACGAAACAGGCTTGTCGGGAAAAATGTTGTCTTGACTTTTTCTTCTCAAACAAATGTTCTGCTCTACTTCTATCGATGTATTGAGCACTATTTTACGGAAAATTGATTCACAGATTTCTTATATAAAATATATATACACACCCAATTGAAAAATCGTTGTCGGGTTCAAAAAAAGGTTATACATGTATCATCAAAGCTACTGTAAGACTGAAGGGGAGCATGGGAAGACAAACAATGATGCTAATTTCATGCATATATTAGTTTTCCCTTCCTGTGCACATAATTTTATGCATCATGGCTTTGGCATATTGTTAATCCTGTAGGTGGACCGACTTTGGTCTACTGTGTACTTATAATCATACTCAGTAGCATGGGTTGCTATAGTAATGAGTTATGACAGTCTGACATTGTTACAGTCTGACATATTAACACTCTTAAAGTTTGACAGTCTGACATTGTTGCAGTCTGACATTGTTACAGTTTGACAGTTTGAAAGCATGACAGTCTGACATTTTAACAGTCTGAAAGTGTGACAGTCTGACATTGTTACAGTCTAACAGTCTGAAAGTGTGACAGTCTGACATTGTTACAATCCGACAGTGTGACAGTCTGAAAGTGTGACAGTCTGACATTGTTACAGTGTGACATTGTAACAGTCTGAAAGTGTGAGAGTGTGACATTTTAACAGTCTGAAAGTGTGACAGTCTGACATTGTTAGGGTCTGACAGTGTGACAGTTTGAAAGTGTGACAGTCTGATGTTGATTTTTATGGAGGGAGGAAACCGGAGAACCCAGCGAAAACCCTCTTAGCATAGGAGAGAACAACAAATCAAAAAAACTCAATTCACATGTGGCTACCACAGGGCTCGAACCAGCGACCCTACCCGTTGGACTCACAGCAGTGAAAGACGGAGGGTTAGCAGCGAATGCCACCCATGCTATAGTCTGACATTGTTACAGTCTGACAGTATGAAAGTGTGACAGTCTGACATTGTTACAGTCTGACAGTATGACAGTCTGAAAGTGTGACAGTCTGAAAGTGTGACAGTCTGAAAGTGTGACAGTGTGACATTTTAACAGTGTGAAAGTGTGACAGTTTGACATTGCAGTTACAGTCTCAAAGTGTGACAGTCTGAAAGCATGACAGTCTGACATTGTTACAGTCTGACATTGTTACAGTCTGACAGTCTGATATTTTTACAGTCTGACAGATTGATATTAAGAAAGTGTGAAAGTATGACAGTGTGAAAGTGCAACAGTGTGACAATGTAACAATGAGGTAGTGTGGTAATGAAAATGATCAATGTACTGTCAGTAGTGATATCTTGGTCTGTTTTTTTTTTTTTTTGTGAATCCAAGAAACACTGAGATTTTACAAGAACAGCTAAGTCATTCCCTGGAAGTAACTGAGCCACAAAAGAAGGTGAGTAGTACTTTAAATTGGATTGACAGTATCCGAAGCCATTTCCCATCCCGTTTTTGCACTATGTATTTTGGTTTCTGTTTGGTTGCTGTGTAAGCTGACACTTGGTGCAATAAAACCCCACTTATAGCATCACTAAAACTTTTGAATCGAAAAATATGACATTGTTTCATTAGCTAAAGCCCCAAATAAAAAGTCACTAATGCCTACATGTATACAAATTAAGGAATAGTCAATGCTTAGTGTGTGTACTGTATATCCAGTTGCAGGAGGCTGCTTAAGCATGTACAAAAGTATATAATCTGCATGAGGCTTAGCTAAGTGTGATTCTACATTCTTCAGTGCTTAACCACCTCCCAAGTACATCCAGAACTGGATATGTGGCCAGCTATGATGTAGACTATTGCTTTTATAACATACATGTAGTGTTTCATGTTGATCAACTAATGGCTTTGATTCCTGAAATTATACATGTGGGCAGAAAATGAGGTGGAATTTTTTATAACTTTCAGATTAACTACAAAAAAATATTCAAAATGATTTCACGAATGCGTTGTGTTTTGAAAGACAGTTTTTATGTTCTGAATCAAGGGCTTGTGATATATAATTATGATGATGATGATGATGATGCTGTGTTGTTCACTTTAGACCATTAAGAGATTAATACAAGAAAAGTTCATAGCAGAGGAAGCAATCCAAGAATTGAAACAGAAACATATTGATCAAGAGGTAAGTAATAAACACATTTTATTCTTGTTCTAATGAGAGGAATCTACATGTAGACATGCAGCTAGTGCAGCTTTATGTTCTGTTGTGCGCTTAAATTGTTGTGTTAGCGGTTTATATTCTGACAAATAACAAATAATTTATTTAAACTACAGTACAGATACTCTCAAACTAATTTTCTTTCAGTCCAACAAAAGTTGTTTTTACAAGACTCATTACACTCGCGAGCCAAGGCCACTTGTCCCGTTTTGAGTGAGTGATGCTTTCATGAATATTAACGCATCATCACTCACAATTGACAATGGCCACTCATTACTCGTGCTCGCCAGTGGATGGTACTTTACTCAGTTCCGGTACTGTACACTGAAGATACTTTTTCATATGTAACTGAAATTTTTAAGTTAACCTTGGAGGGTATTAAAGTATCTATTAACTCCTTGAAATCCATGAAAAGCCCTGGAATTCAAAACCCATTTTTTAGTGCACTTGAAAAGCCCTTAACAAAGTTGCTGGACACTCCTGGAATATTCCTAGAAAATGCTACAGTTCCTCGTTTATCATAATCATCTTTAACCTCTTTTTGGTTTAAATATCCAATTGTTACTTCCATTGTTACCAGTACTTTGCTCCAAGAATGGCAAAGTTTTTAAATTCAAGCTCCTTTGTCGATTCATGCCTCTTGCAGAGATGAAATTTACAGTAATTTGAAGGGAAAAAAACTATAAGTTCTCTCCGCTATTTTTTAAATTCACCTGGTGTTAAAAATACTAAAACAATTATTCGCGTCAGGCTCAGTGAATATCGAGGAATATTTCCCACACTGCTCAAAGACTTGGACTTGGTATATTACACATGAAAGAACCAACTGCCAAGAGTGGCATCACATGGTCTAAAATGTGCACAACAAACAATGAAGCTAAATAGACCATCTATTCACTTGCCCTTTGGTGAATTATTTTTTTCCATCACTCTTCTTTAGGAAGTTATCAATCAGCTTAAACATGGTCTTCAGCTTAGAGATGAAAAAGATTCTTCATGGAAGCTTGAACAACAACTACAAGCTAAACAAATTGAAAAAGAAAAAAAGAGGTACATATAGGCTAATTAGTATGTAATAGA
Organism: Actinia equina; assembly: GCA_011057435.1. Lineage (NCBI taxonomy): Eukaryota > Metazoa > Cnidaria > Anthozoa > Actiniaria > Actiniidae > Actinia > Actinia equina. The sequence continues at coordinate 375,057 of WHPX01000023.1, forward strand.
GGGACTTCATGCTGTCCAATTAAGAAATAATTGGACAAGAAAAATTCTGAGGACTTCCAAAATTCAATTTTAGTCCAATTTGGCAGTCAGAGGAATTTTTCGAGTTTAATTATTTCATGATTGGGGGGCATGAAATCCCATTAACTATTAATTATATAGCTGCCTAATTAATCCTATATCAACAAGACCTGTTCAATTAAGAAAATAGTTGGACAGTTACCTATATGGGATTAATGAGAAGCTGTAAAAACAAGTGTTCAAATATGGATATTAACTCATCAAGTCAGTTACAATTAAAATAGATTATGCTTGCTATTTTATTCCAAAGCAGAATGAAATCTGCTTTCTTAGTTTAAAAAATGTTTAATTATATAAAACAATTATTGAATTCAGTTTTCATGATTTTTTTAGATTAGATTATAGTAACCTCCTTAGTACAGATAAACCATCTTTCAGATGTTGGCTAATAAATGTTTTACATACATACAGTACAATGCTACAAACATTTTAAACATATACATATATACATATACAGAAAAGTGACAACATAGAAATTATATCACATGATATCGAAAGTTTTAAGAGTAGGTCTCTGTAAGACTCAAGCAAAGTAGGAAACGAAATTTTTTGACCACCCTTGAAATTTGGTGTGCGAGTAGGCCTTTATATGGCATTCACAACAACAACAACAATTTGGTCACCAAATGTATTGTTGCCATGGAAACGGCAAGTGTTTTATGAGACCTTAATTTCCAATTTTTAGAATAAATTAAACCCACTCGAAGGTAAAATTCAATGCTGTGTTTCTCATACATTTTAAACTTAATTTTCTTAAAACTTTCGTCCATTATAAAGTATCTTTTCTAGTTTAGAAAAATACCAATTATTGTTAGTTTGTTATTTTGTACATGAAATATTCGTGCCTTCAAGTAACTGATCTATCAACTAGCTGTTTTAGCAAAATGTTTTTTGGTCGTTCTCCAAAAGTATTGCATTTCTAATATAGAGGCTTGGTGGGAAGTTTTCTGAGACATTGAAGTTACCGAATCATGCAAAATCTCTGCGGGTACAATCATCTTTAGTCCTTGAATAGTCAAATTATAAGGCCTAAAATTCAAAATGTCCTAAATTCAACCATATCTAAGCTTCGAAAATTAGCACCAAAAAGATGCCAAAGCTAAACAAGCATTAGAGGTTGAAGGGTAATACCTAAATAACAAAATTCTAGCAAAAAAATGATGTTCTAGTCTGCAAACACGGCAAAATTATTTTTATTCAAAGTAAACAATGGGCTATTTGCAATTTTCGTCATTTTCAACCTACCTTTATCGTTTCATCGTGTCTTTTGTGGTGCTCAACTTTCCAAATTTTCAAAAGGAAATGTTTCTTGGAAACTCATTAAGCATTTACCGAGCTACCTTGGTCGTAAAGAGCTAAAATTCAAGAAATAATTAAGTGGTTCTTTTAAGGAATTTCAACAGAATACACAAGTCATCGAATTCTCGTTCGAAACAATACAGCATTTATAGTTTCTTCCATCTTCAAAATTCCTGTATTTTTTGACAGAACTACTTGTAAGCTGTTATTTAACATGAATGCTGATTTTTTGATGGCTAAAAAGTAACAAATATGCTTATTTTGAGAATATTTGAAACTAAAGAATTCTTGATCTAAAGTATAAAGATATAAAGGCTTACTCGCACACCAAATTTCAAGGGTGGTCAAAAAATTTCATTTCCCACTTTGCTTGAGTCTTACAGACCTACTCTTAATGACCTTGGCCATTTTATGTTATCATTCTCAACCCCGTCCAATAATTGTTTAGTATTCATATATTACATGACATGACATTATTTTTTTGGTTGACAACTTTAATTTTCTAATTTCTTTATTTCTTTAAAAATATTCTAGGGTTGAAAAACTCATGAAGGACCTAGAGAAAGCAAAGGAAGAAATCAAAAGAGAAAGAGGTACACAGTTTATCAATTTCTTCCTTAATTCTTTCTGTATTCTAGCACTTTATATTGTAACTAAATTTGTTTATATTTTATTGGACTCAGGGTTGGTGAGGGAAAAGAGTCGTGAGCTTCATGCAGTTGGAAGAAAATGTGATAATTTTGAGTTTCAGCTGAAGAAACTGAAGGTACGAAATTCTCTGCAAACTGTTGCCACCCTACACATTTTTTTCAATGCAAATTTTTCATAAAATAATTGATTCTATATACATGTATAATATAATGTTATTTGTACTGTGTCACATATTGTTGGCTTAAACATCGTCTTCTTACTATAATATCGAGGTAATCTGTGACCTCTTAGTGCAAGACTACAACTAACTAACTGGATGAACAGTTTATTAGTAATAGATTGACCGATAATGTTTAAGTCCCCTTTAGTTCCAAACCTCGTGCATAGAAAACAAGGAGGGGGGGGGGTGATCAGGGACTTTACACCCCCTAGAATATCAAAACTACAGCATGGCATGTCCCATGCAAAGCCAAATCCAAGAAGGGGGGGGGGAGGGGTTGAGGGGTTGGATGGCTAGCTAAAACACGTCTTTGGAAGTGAAAAATATTGGATATACTAAAATATTAAAACTATATTATGTAATGGCTTTCTAGAAAACAGCCACCCCCCTTTGAAATCATTCTTTATCTGTCACTGGGATGGCATTTTCATACTGTAGCCTCCTCTGTCAAGTTTTACATTGTTTTCAGATAATTAAAAGTATGGTACTTTCATTGTCACTTGGGCAATTTATCAATAAAATGCAGAAGCTGGCTCCAGACTAATAATTAACGAATGAAAAAATGGGTAGTGCTCAATATATAATCTTCTCCATTGTTAGGACCTGTATAGAAATTTGCCAGCTTGTTTTATCTTATTCGTTCAATTTTGAATTTATTCCAGGAGGAAGTCAAATATGCCAAAAAAGATGCAAACGACGGATTTCTTAACCACCCCAAAAGAAGATGTAAGTTTTAAGTTATTAACTCAGCAGAAGTAATTAAAATTCTTTAAAATTCACTAGGACAAGGCCGGGTTATTTTACTAAGGGTTCGGAAAGGAAAAGGCAATTGGTATCTGCCAATCAGGACCCCATTGATAAATAAAACCCTATTTCTCAGATGAGAGTGAGGGAGGGGGGGGGGGGTGATATTTGAAGCGGGCGTACACAAGCACACAAGCTATTCATGTTACTAAGTTTTACTTTGTCGTTCTTTGCAAGTATCACCAAAAGAGTCCAATAGAGTAAGAAGACCACGGCAAAGGTGAGTAGTGCAAAGTAAAGTATAACTTGAATAGTGCACTGTATTTTAAGTGAGCCATTGGTTTGATTTCATTGGCTATTATTCCTATTAGTACCTTTAGATACCTTTTTCTAAATGATAATAACAGCCACCGAAATTACATCCTTACACTAGAAAAATCTATCGATTTGATATGTTGGAAATAAGTGAAAATGACGCTTTCACTTTCATGACTTCCATGGTATGGAAGTGCTGACTTCCATTATATTTCCATGGTTTTCTAACTTCCATAGTACAGAAATATGTTGGAAGTCGAAACTTCCATCCTATTTCCAACATCTCAAATCGATAGATTTTTCCAGTGTTAATGAATGTTGCAGTTGCTTGTTTTGCTCTTGCAACAGTACCAAACTTATCATGTATAAATAAGAAAGATTTAAATTGATGATTAAACTAAACATCGTTTTTTTTTCAGTGCGAAGCGGTGTGAAGAGAAACTTGCTGAACATTTATCCGACTCAACCAAAGAATGCAACAGTCTTACAGGGGAAAAACCTCCTCTGACGTCAATCTTTGATGAAATGACCAAAATTGATGTTTATCCGCTGTCACCAGTGCCACCAAGCCCTACTGAGTCAAAAGATTCGAGTAGTGAGTTTAGTGATGATAATTCTAGTGTTGGTAGTAGTGATTCAGAGGGTGGATCTCTTGTTGATCTTGGAGAGATGCTAGAATCGAAACTAGAAAACAAAGATGGTACGAGTGGAGAGGCTGGAACAGCGGATAACTCGAGTCTCATGGATGAGCAAGAACTTGGCTGCTTGGAGTCTGGGGATGAAGATGTTGAGAACGAAATCAAATCATTTTCTGATGCAAAGAATAATAACAATCCCGAGAAAAACGAGCAGATTATTCCAAAAGAAAGCAATATAGAGAGTATAACTGACAGTTATCTAAATAAATGGCAGAGAACTCCAGAAATAAGGCAATCTGAAAGGCATGTATCAAGAGCAAGTGCCCTAGAGGACAGTGATACCGAATATGAAAATCATTTGTCTTCTTCAGAGGAGTTAATAAGTGTGGCAACAAGTAAAGTATCATCTAAGTTAAGCACTTGGGATTTAACAACCAAAAATATAGACACCGATGACAACGGCGACGGAACAATCTCCAATGATAAAACGTCAAGCGTGAGTTTTGATAAGGAGACGATTGAAGAGGTGGATGTTAAAAACAATAACTTATCTTTAGCAGGATTAAACAAAGACTTGAAGGATGTTTTGTCTGTAGTGAATGAAAATGATCACATAAAAACTGTTGATAACATAGCAGTTCCCCATTATAGTGATTCAGTGTACAGTTTTAACAAAGTTGAAGACGATTCACAATGTTGTGATGAAGCATCAATGGACAAAAGTGCCACGATAATGGATGAAAGTACGGAGGAAGTCCTTGAAGAAGGTCAAACCAATCCAGTTGTAGATGCAAATACTAGTGTTGTGACCTTAAAGGATGATAATATAAATAATCACGACGCACTGGGCCTTCAAAATGATAGCGGCAAAACGATTACGGAGTTTGAAGCCGTAACCAGTCATGACGCTGCTGATTCTAATTTGATGAATAAGAACAATCCAACAGATGACATCATTCAAGATGATTTTACGGCCGTTAAAGAATCGATTTTGATTGATACGTGTGAGACGAAATCAACCATTTCAGGCGAACCCTCAATTCTATCATTATCATCAGATATTAATGACTGTCTCGGTGCGTTTGATGAAGAGATACCAATGCTTTCTCCTTTACCATCTTCACCAAGTTCATCTCGTGAATCGAGCCCAACTCGTGAATTAGATATAGAGGAGAAGCATACACTGGCTCACTTTACATCGTTACCTTCACGATATGCTGCTTCTAAACCAACAGCTGATATAAGAAGTCTTGCTAGTGCTCGTATAAAAATCTCACCACTTCGTCTGTGTCGCAGGCATCTCTTACTGCTAAAGGACACGGCGCCTCGACAGAATACAAAGGTTTTGAACCCTCATTGAAACTCGAGACACCCAGGCAAGACGCTTCTGATGCTGAAGGCCATGATAAAGAAGAGAAAGTTTCGTTAAACAAACAAAAGAAGAAGGGCAATGTTCAACTATCTGTTAGACCGTACTTCTTATCTGAAATCCAGTATGCAGAAAAGGTAATGAGATTTTTAACTCGAGAACACGTGAAAATAGATGATGTAGTTTCTCGTTTATCCAATCCCAAGACCATGTCAAATGGAACACCGCTGGCTGCTGCCCTAGTAAAGTTCCAACACAACGAAGACTTGATGCCAATTATCATTCAGAAATATTATGATCGAGATCGTCAACACCAAGTGTCCATGTTGCCTGACTTGAATAATTGGACTCCAATTCTGTCAGTTTTTGAAGAACGGGTCTTTGTAATGGTTACTAGACTTTCTGAATCTGTTGATCATTTGAAAGGTCTGTCCACGAAAGTCATATCGTTATTATCCAGGTGTATAGTTCATTCCTGTACAGTTACGGAAGAACCAGACAAGAGATGCGTAGCCTCTAATTGGTAAGTTGTACTAATGAAGTTCTTATACTGAGTTGTCAATGATCAGTTGGTTGTTTCTCTTACGGTAGTCATGGTGTTTGACATGCAGTTCTTGGGATTTCTGAAACCTTGAAATTCGAAAGAACATGAAGCTAATCGAAAATCCAGTGCCTGAAATGGGTATAGAATTATGTTCCATTTTTATGCGTGGAATTTGGGTTGTACTAATTTTTGAAATATAGAGATGCAAGAACTGATATGCTATTATAATCTCAAAATCAATCCTAGTTAATGTATCTTGTGTTATTACTGAAGAAAGCAGATTTAATGTTCTTTTATTCTCTTACAGTCGACTTCTCTGCGCTCTCTGCCGAAAAGAATCAAACCTTCAACTCATGCGTGTATTGTGTTATGATATCATTCGGTCCCTCTACTCCAGACCCGGTACCGTTCTGTACTTGATGATATCAATAGCAGCTGTATGGCCAACTGTACTGGCTGCTTCTGCATTGACAATATCTAGAGGGGTGGTATGTGTTACTGGACAATCCTACCAACCTCTTCCATGTACAATTCAATGGTTCT